>BROG01000757.1:282500-341452 GCA_030159075.1 Atrina japonica | reverse complement strand
GATTAGTGGTCGGATTCGACCATGGAATGGGGGTGCCGCAGAAGCCACATAATAACACACACAGAGCATTACTTTACTGATAGTAATGTAATATATTTTCTCCTAGATTAGCTGCGAAATCATTGAATAATCACATATGCCTTCTTCAGAATACAAAGGGTATTCTATCTCATTCAGCTCTAAAGACATTTGGACTAGTCTAAGTCATTGTTTTATAGAAGGGTCCATTGTTTTTCAGGGGTTGTTGAGTTACAAGGATGGAAGAAAAGAAATGTTGTTTTGGGTGTTCATTTTAGCACTACATCAATCCGGGGAAACAAAATTTGGATTCCCAGCTGAGAAGTCGCTTTGGATATTTAAAGAAAAAACCGTTGGAATCCTCACTGAAAAGTAGACCATTCTAACTAACGTTTCGAGGGAAATATATATATATCTACTGAATACCCTTCATCGTTGCGTAGGAATGTACGAGTCATCCCGCTTTTATCATTGCCTCTGGAAACTAAGTGATTATTTTTTTCCTTTTTTCGCTTTTTATTCATGATGATTGGTGAATAGATATCGTTTGTTTGTTTGTTTGTTTATAACGTCCCATTCAAAAATATTTCACCCATATGGAAACGTCACGAAAGGCAGGTGAAGGGCTTCAAATTTTGGCGAGCATAGGTACTTGCGGCCATTGAGCAGTGGGGATTCTTTAACGTGCTGACACCTACTGTGACACGGGACCTTGGTTTTTACTTTCTCATCTGAAGGACAGGAAAGCATCCTGCCGCATGTTTGACTCGAACCCACGACCTTACGATCAAGAGTCGAGCGCGCTACCGACTGAGCAGGCCGACTCAATTGATATCGTTAAATTAGTTTTGGTACTAAGTGTGCAATTGTTATTAATCTTTAACATAAGGTTGATGAATTGAAGGAATCAATATAATATATTATATGGACAAATATTCTTAAAAATCTAAGTGCGAATTCCAAAGTCGGCCAGTTGAGACCCACAATGATATGTTGTTTAGTGTTTAGTGAAATTTTGCCCAGTGATCCTAAAAGATTACAAGTGTAGAAGCTGTCCATTAATTAAAGTATCACCCAACACTCAAGTGACCGAAATAAAAAAAAAATTATTTTAAGGATTCATAAAAATATATTTACGGTCTGACACCCGACCTGTTACTTTGAGAAACATGTTTTTTTTTTATTTTTATATAAAATCTGTGATAGGTCTGCGAATTATGGGGAGAGAGAGATTTTATTCGAGATATCTTATCACACCAGTAACATTCATTGATTCTAAGAAAAATAAATGTGGATTTAAGTTGAATTCTTTATAAAATTCGGCAGGGATACTGATGGTGTAAATGAGACGTTGGTGCTAACCGGGTATTTAAAATTGATGTATGGTAACGTAAATGATTTATTGATTTAAACTTACATATACGTGTAGTTCACATCTTAGTTTTCCGTGGAATATGTGATATAAATCTAAAATTCTTTATTGCATTATTTCAGGTGAAAATTCAATGTTTCGGGGAGTATACAAAGGTGATCCATTTAGGCTCAAGGACAGACTAGTTGATATTTTAAAATAGTGATGACTTTTGACAAGATATTACAGCGTTTGAACTCGCTTGACCCGACGTTCGAGTCGTAAACATGAATTTAAAAACAAAATATTTTAAATTGATGATAACGTTGTTTGTTGCGGATACCTGTCTAAATAACCTTTATAGATAAACTCTATAGAGAAAGGACATTAAGTGTTAAAATATTCTGATGAAGCAGATCTACATGATAAAAGGGGTGCGTTTATTATCCTCCGCTTTCGCCGAAACGGGGAATATAATTTGGGTTTCTCTGTCTGTCTGTTCGATTTTCCTCAAACTTGGTAACAAGGTTAAATGCCTAAGGGGGCCACCATTTTACATTATAGCAAGGGGGGGGGGCTAGGATCAAGTTTGAAATAACAAGGCAGGATCAGAGTTCATGGTGGACAAATAAAATCCAGGATTAGCAATTGATCAAAATAAAAAGGCAGAATGCGAATGATGAAAAAGTCAACACCAGTTTCAAGAAACACTCAAAAGATGAATAGAATAAATGAACCGTTATATTTAACAAAGATACCAAAAAAACCAAAGGTTTTGTCACAAATAATATGAGACGAGAAATATCATATTTGATGAAACAGCAACTTTGTGTTTAAATGAGGCTGTTCGGATTGCTTCATATGAAAGAGGGTTTTGATATCTTAAGTTTGGTTTGCTAATTTTGTTATTAGGGTTCATGGTGCCAAACTTTTTCTTCCATTAAGAGAGTTCTGAACTATTCATATTCAGTATCATTTTATATTACACTGGTGGATCTGGAGGGGGTATGGGGTTTACAGTTTACAATTCTATAAAGGGGCATTAGCTCTGTTTAATGAAAAAAGTTCTATTTTTTTTTTTACTTTTACTTCTTGTACTTGATGTAGGCTTACAATAATAAGAAATATTCACTTGCATACAATTTTTATATTCCTATATACATGTATTTTGTAAAAATAATGTTAGGTCCAGTGTAGTATTCATATACAATATTAAGGTTGAGTTAATCACTTGCAAGTGAAAAGGTTCCAAACCTGGACTTCTCAAGCAATTTTCACAAAGTATATAGGGATTTAAGAATTTTTTGTCTATATATCTTTTTACTTACAAGTTTTAGTGTGTGGAAGCGAGAGTATTGTTTCAGAGCTTTCAACATTCAAAAATACATGTGCATTGCTCTTTCAAGTTAAGTTTGCTGAAACTCAATTCACTTTGGGAACATTATCAGTCTGTCAGTTTAGTGAATTTGAGATAGGAACACGATCCAATTTGATGTCTAGAACATAAATAATGAACTCTCTGGGCTTGTAAAACTGAAACTGATTTTCTGAGTAGAATACCCTGGACCATGGGAAACCTGTGATTTTTGTCTGGAATCTGGAAAATACCTCATCAAGTTACCCAATGGAATAATTCCAAAATGTATCTCTGTATATGTAAGAAACTCCAAACCCCCTAGGGCCTCCATAGCCGAGTTGTTAGAGCATCACTTTTTGGATCATGGAATCTCTCACCTCTGGTCAGCGGAGATTCGAGTCCTGCTGGAACCTAAGCTGATTTTTGTGAGAAAGTTTGTCAGTTTACTTGCAGAATGCAGTTGCTCACTTCCCGAGTAACCAGGTACTTTCATCCATCATTAAAAACTAATCGACACCATAAAAACTGACAAATTGTTGAGTGTGGCGTAAAACAATATTCAATTCAAATCCAACCCACTTCTCACTTCACTTTGGAGGTTTAATCAGTCTATACATGTATATCAATGGGCCTCTTGGAAAGCTATAAAAAGGCTTCTTGGGACTTGCAGATTATCAATCAAAACAATTCTGGAGTAGCATACCCAAGAGTACCCAGTCCAACTAGCATAGCTTATGTTTGCTGAATTTCTTTTCGTTTTTTTTTATTATTTTTTTAATTAATCAATCTATCAATGGAAATCTTTTGAGGGATAAATAGGCAATAAATTAGTGTCTTGAAGTTACAAAATAGTCCGTCATGTTGTGTAAAAAATAATTTAAGGGGACCGTTCTCCGGACCATCCAGCATTTAGGTCTTATGAAGGTTATGTTTGCATAAACAACCTTCTGTTGAGATGGATATTAGTCCGATATATTCGTTCATCTGTTGTCTCAACGTTTGTGACACCAGTCGACTGGGGATACTTACTCCTCCATGGCACCTAATCTAACATCTGTATTTTAAGAGGTCCGTGTGTATCCAGTTTTCACCTGATTTGTATATTGTCTGCTGAACCTTCTTATGATTAATAATTTGATATCTGTGGTTTTCATATTGGTAAACAGGTGTAGTTTAATACCATATAGAAATATGTGCAGTGAGTTATGTAATGTATAGAAGTTTTAAATACTTAAACACATGTAGTTTCATTTTGTGTTACCAGCCTCAATCCCATACACCTTTTTTTTAAAAATAAATTGACCCTAGTCCCCCTGAAAACCAAATGGTTGCTCCATAAAGGGCTCGGTCATGTTCGGTCGCCACATTTGGCGGACGTTATTTGGTGGAGTTATGGCCCCTTGATTAATGAAAAATGTCATTTTCTGCCGTTTCCGTGCAATCACGCCAGCAAATATTTTCTGATTTTCTTAAAACTTGTTAACAAGGTTAAATGCCTAAAGGGCTCGTTTTAAGATTCGAATTCCATGCGCCCACAGGTATTTGTGGACAGAACCATCTAAGTGTGCCTGGCATATAATCCCTTGATCGTTTAGTATTTTTTTAAAATTTATTCTTTTCATCATAACATGGCAATTTTGGGATATACCAAGAAATATGGCCAACCAACAGACATATGTAACTATATACAAGAGATCCCAGATGGGTCTTGGCGCCCACCATGGAATGTTCTATGTTTGATCTATGACAGACTGTTCTTTTCCCTTATTTTGTGTCTCAACATTGAATTTGAACTTAAATCCATATATCTGTGAAATACTTTTTTTCACAAGATTATAGTGAAACTGAACTTGAACTTAACATATTACATTTTAAGAGAGAATGGAATTCAACATGGCCGACAGGTGTCAATCTTGGATATTGATCTCTCTGAAAATGTAATATGCTCATCTAGACCTCGGGGGAACCTCCATAATCAATTAAAAAAATCCTTCAGTACATTTTGAGAAATACACACTTTCATTGTCAAAATCCGAAATGGCCACCTGTCAACCATGTTGGAATCCGATCTCTCTGAAAATGCAATATGCCTTTCTAAGAAACAGCAATAACAACTTCCTATGGTCAAAATCCAAGATGACTGCCTGTCGGTCATATTAGATTCGAATCTCTCTGAAAATGCAATATGCACAACTAGAGCTTAAGGGGAATATGCACAACTAAATCTTAAGGGAAACCTTGATGTCAAATTTCAATGAGACCCAATCATTCCTTTCTGTGAAATAGCGGTAACAAACACCTTTTGTTCAAAATCTAAGATGGCCGCCTATCGGTCATGTTGGATTCCGATCTCGCTGAAAATGTCATATGCACAACAAGACCTCAAGGGGAACCTCTATGTCATTTCAAGGAGATCCCTTCAATCCTTTCTAAGAAGTAGCGGTAACAAACTTCCTTTGGTCAAAATCCAAGATGGCCGCCGATCAGCTATGTTGGATTCCGATCTCTATGAAAACACTATCTGCCCAACTAGACCCCTTCAGTACTTTCTGAAAAGTAGCGATAACAAACTTCCTGTGGTCAAAATCCAAGATGACCACCTGTCAGCATGTTGGAATCTTTCTGAAAATGTAATATTCACAATGATACTTCAAGGGGATAACAATCTTCCTTGGGTCTAAATCCAAGATGGCCGCCTGTCGGCTATGTTTGATTCCGATATCTCTAAATCTGTGATATGCACAACTAGACCTCAAGGGGAACCTTCATGTCAAGTTTCAAGGAGATCTCTTCAGTACTTTCTGAGAAAAGGTGGTAACAAACCTTTGGTCAAAATCCAAGATGGCCACCTGTTTGCCATGTTGGCTTCCAATCTCTCTCTAAAAATGCAATATGCACAACTAGACCCCAAGGGAAACCTTCATGTCAAATTTCAAGGAGATTCCTTCAGTACTTTCTGAGAAATAGCGGTAACAATCTTCCTTGGGTCAAGATCCTGCCTGTCGGTCATGTTGGAACCCGATCTCTCTAAAACTGTAATATGCACAACAATGCCTCATGGGGAACCTTCATGTCAAATTTCAAGGAGATCCCTTCAGTCCTTTCTGAGAAAAAGTGGTAACAAACCTTTGGTCAAAATCCAAGATGGCCACCTGTCGGCCATGTTGGCTTCCAATCTCTCTCTAAATATGCAATATGCACAACTAGACCCCAAGGGATACCTTCATGTCAAATTTCAAGGAGATTCCTTCAGTACTTTCTGAGAAATAGCGGTAATAAACTTCCTTTGGTCAAAATCCAAGATGGCTGTCGGTCGGCAATGTTGGATTCCGATCTCTCTAAAAATGTAATATGCACAACTAAGCCTCATGGGGAACCTGCATGTCAAATTTCAAGGAGATCCATTCAGTCCTTTCTCAGAACCAGCGGTAACAATAATTGTTCAGGACGGACGGACCACGGATGCAGGGCCATATGAATACCCCACCATCAAATAAAAAAGAGTTATATATATAGGGTGTAACCACATTTTGTTTGGCCATATTTCCTGGACTATCCAAAAATTACCACGTTTTGATGAAAATGATCAATAAAATAGATGCTAAAAATCAAGCGGTTATGGGCAAGGCACACTTAGATGGTCCTGTCAACAAGTACCTGTGCATGCGCCAATCTTGAAACACGTGGGCCTACTTCAGTACGACACGTGGAAATATAGGTTATGTTGATGACTGTCTCAGTACAATGTCGTTTTACGCCATACTCCCTCTTCTTTTCTCTCTCAGGTCTAACAGATAACTATCTCGCTTATTCTATCTCAGATCACCTTGCCATTTTACCTTAATTTGATCCTTTGCTACAAGGATTATCTTGAAGTCAGAGGTCAAGATTAGTGTTCTGTAGAAATGAAACCTTGCTGATACATGATGTATCCGGACATATGTTACCTAGACCAGTTACCAGTACTCGAAGGCCTATGCCTACATGTAGCATCAATTATCCATTAAATTTAGTTTTTTCTCCGTGAAATCAAGTTTACTTGCAGTTAATTCTAAATGCAACGCCCCAAATCACTTTAATTGTAGTTTTCTTGAAACTTCAATAAACGAAAGATGTTGTTTAACGTGCCACACAAGAATCTTTCACTCATATGGAGACATCACCAATTGTCAATGAAGGGTTTAAAATTTTGGCCTATGCTCGACACTTCAGACTTGAGCAATGAGGGTGCTTTAACGTGCTGACACCTAGTGTGACACGGGACCTCCAGTTTAACTGTCTCAATCCGAAGGACAGGAAACCAACTTGCCGCCGACTGGACTCGAACTCACGACCTCACGACCAAGAGTCGAGCGCGAAACCGACTGAGCCAGGTCGGCTCGCATAAACTAAAGAAAAACTATGTTTAACTGGAGAGAAAACTACAGACCGATCTCGCCACAAATAGACGTATCATTGTTCACGCACGAAAACGCTGATACTTGCACGTTCTCCAGGATTGTGCATATCAAAACATGGCCATTCACAATCCCTGCCGATGTCGTGTCGGTGTGATAATAAAAATAAAGAAATCAAGGAAATGCAGTTTTCTTTTGAACAAATAAAATATATATAATACTTCTTTAAGACTGATATAATCAAGAGGTACGCCTACAACATCATTCGTTCGTCGAGTCCTTATTTCTGTATTTCACTGACATCGCTTCAAGTTACGGTACTGCTTCCATTTATTTTATTTTCCAGATTAGCAAATGTGCATAGAATTAAACCAAGTACAGTCTATAAGAAACAATAGTAAGGGTAGGTATACACTCCGAAATCTGAAAAAACAAGTTGAAAATATTGATATGTTTATTTTTCGCGAAGATTTGTTTTCTAAACGGGATGCAATCCAAATACATGTACATTTATTAGTTTATGATTTAAAAAAAAATCTGATGCGATACCGGTATATTCTGTTTTTTGAGTACCACAATCACACTTTCACCCCTAAAGATACATTTAGACGGGTCTAAGTCATTGATTTACAGAAAAGTCTATTGCTTTTCAGGGGTTGATGAGTTAAATTTGAATTTGGAATGATGGTTTACGCCACACTCAACGATTTCATATCAGTTATATAGTGGCGGCCAGTTTGTATTGGTGGATGTCGGAAAACCCGGTTTCAATATTCTCAGGAAGAGACCACCGGCATTCCGCAAGTAAACAGGCAAACCTTCTCACAAAAAGAGGTTCCAGCTGGATTTGAACCCGCTTTAAAAGTTGTAATATAGTTATATAATACTCATATTACATTTTCAGTGGCTAGTGAGTGAATTACATCATGTGGTGATTTATATAGTAATACCTCCTGACACTGGTACCACACAAATCAATTAACACTACAAGTCTACATGTATAATATCAGAAATCACTATGCACTGTTTAACCATATGTATAATATCATAAATCACTATGGCCCGTGAAACCACGATGATCCAATGAGTATTCTAATCTGACGTCATTATTATATTTCATCTTTACGTAGATTAGACTCCAATATTTTGTACCTAAATTGGAAATCGTTTCCACTGGAATGGAAGGACAGGATCAATGGGGATAAAAAGAGACATTGTGGTTGTAATTGTGATATTCAAACATTTTGTACAGTGGACTGACAGCGTTTTATGCAACACTCAACAATTGTTCATTTATATGATGGTGGCCAGTTTTTAATGGTGAAGGAGAGAACACGGGAAAAGACCACCGGCCTTCCGCAACTAAATTGGCAATTTTTCTCACAAAAATCAGCTTAGGTTCCAGCAGACTTCAAAACTACACTGGTTCAAACTTCTTAACCACAAAGGCCCATTCATAACTTTGTATGGTTGACTTGAAAATTATATAGTGTTACTTCGCTTAAAGACTACCCCACTAAACGTTTAGGACAGTAAATAACATTTATAAATATTCAGTCTCTTGAAACTTTCGTAAAATATATTGAAAGAGTTTAGACCCTCACTTTAGAGACAACCTCACTAATCAGACCAGTTTGAGTTCTTAATACTGAGGCGCCACTGTACTTGCTGTGTGGTCATCTTCATTTAGATTTGGTACCAATGTTTTTAGACTTCAGCGTTGACTCGGATTTTAAAGTCTCGATTTCCAACTCATTTTGTATCGGTGGTACAGATGAAAATTTAGTTAAAAAAACAAAATGTGAGCGGTAGAATTGCTTGCTTGAGATGGTAGGCGTTAAACTAGTTCAAGAAAATTTCAAGAAATTTAATCTGGAAAAATGAGGGCTTGTTTCTGTCAAAGGGTTGGGTTCTTTCATTATTATTATTTTTTTTCACAATGACACTCCAGGAAACTAGAATCGTTTACCTCACTTAAAACATACATGTATTTCATTGTTTCACCACATTCCCGATAACAAAACCGGATTTCCGTCTTTTGTATACTGCTGGCATCTAATTTTGTTAGAAAAAAAAACTTGAAAATACCAATAATATTTATCAGTGGTTTATTATGTAATTATGGATACAATTTTCACCACTTCATAACAAATGATCACATACAAATTTACAAACCAAATTCTACATCTTATCTTTTATATAATCACAAGATAATCTTAGTTTCAAGGATTTTAATTTCCTCTGGGGAAAAATAGAAATGTTTGCATTTTCATAGCTTTCTGAGTCATTTTTATCAATTCTTTTATAGTTAAATCAGTTAATTTATATATATTTTCATTTTAGATTTACGTTTTAGTGAATCACAAGATTTTAATTTAACTTTGACTGATGAATTTAACCATTTTCCCCAAATCACATATCTGAAAATTTTAAATGAAACATTCTGAAAATGACTTTCTTTGAACATCTCTGATTTATCATGGTTTTTAATAAACAGGTCCGAAATGGAATTTTAGGTTAAGTTATAGAAAAGATATAGAAGATGGTTTACTCATTTCAGTTTACAACAAAACTGGGACAAATAAATGAAGCAATACTGACCACTGATCAGAAGTAAAGAAGTAAAACTTTGTAAATTGATCATTGGTAATCTGAAATGCGTAGAAATTAGCTGAATTAAGGTAGGACTTTTACACCTACAAATGCAGGTGCACCTATCAATCATCTATGAGATCACAAAGTGAAAGTCTACTTAGACTATTGTTAAATTATATTCTGAATGTCTAGAATGAGCTTTCTAGATAAACTTTAAAACATTCTTTATATTAAGAAGATAAAACAACTTCCTTTGTTGCACAAGATATTTTCAAAGAAGTACAGAGCAATGATTCATTATTTAAACCTGGAACTGTTTCCAATCATTGATAAACTGCCTGTCAGTACAAATTTATTGTTCTAGCTGGGGAACATATATACTTTAGACTTCAGACTTTTCCGTTATTTCAGAATAAATTTGCATGTTTTGTACCAATGGAGGACAGAAAAACCCAAAGTGTAACTTTTAGACTCAGAATTGTTAATTTACTGGTAATGTCTTCAAAGTCTCCACCAAAATATTGCAAATGATTGCATATACTATGTTTTGGCATAAAAATATAAAAAGAAACTATGATATCAAACCAAAAGAAAATGTCATGAAATCATAAAATACTAATTAGGTGAACAGGTAAGTATTACCGACCAGTAAAATGCAGTACTTGTACATGTGTAGAAATTCCACAGAGCATTATGCCAGCATACAGCACAAATACATGCATCACTCTTTGTATAACAATGGTTAATTTGTAGAACACAAAGTGGTATGTAAAATTAAAGTTTTGATTTTGTTTCAATATTAAAAGAAATGCTGGACTGTGAAGTAAACAAGAATTAAGACAGCTGTGTGTGAAATAAGTATTGTACAATTGTTAAATACTATTTATTTTGGGTTGATTACACCTTAAACAATAGTCCACTGGATTCAAAATTTAAAACAAATTTCTTTAACCTTTCAACCCCATAGACCATAATAGACTGGTCTTATGGGGTGAAAGGTTAACAGCTGCACAACAGTTTTCTGAGCAAAATGACCAAATATACTGTTAAAAATCTGACTTCAAGGTTTGTGGGCTTATATATAAACTAGATCTGGTTTACATTTGCTAAAAACGAATTAAAAATATAATAAACAGATTTTAAAATTGCAGAAATTAAAAAAAGTTGTCACTTGATAAAAAAAAAACCAGGAAGGAGTAAAAACTAACTGAGCATTAACTGTAAAATAGGACATGGTGAAAATGGCTATGAAATAAATGAAAAATTGGAATTTACAGGTACAGTGGTTAGATATTGAAAATTATCATGTATAGTACATATGGTTTTAAAGGCATTTACTATATCTGATGAAAACTTACCATCAATAACTTTTTTGGAAATAGTTAATTCAAAATAAGATAATTTTTAAATTTAAAATTTTTAAGTTCAGGAAAATGTTTTATCATACCAAACCTATGAAGTACTAATATCATTATGTTAATATATTGTGTTCACAGCATTTGAAGAGATATATATAAAATTTTGTTTTAAATTTTGCCACAAAAATATGATTCTAAATTTTGCAAAAGAAAGTAGTAAGGGACGTTTTGTTTTTAAAATAAAAGATATTCTTTCACAAATTGTCATGAATTCTGAATGGTGTTTAATGCCACACTTAACAATTTTTCAGTTATATGTGGCAGTCAGTTTTTAATGGTGGAGGAGAGAACCTGGTTACAATGTACCTATGTAGGGACCACCAGCCTTCCGCAAGTAAACTGACAAACTTTCTCACAAAAACTTAGATTAGATTCCAACGGGGCTCAAACCTGCACCAAGCAGCCTTTGTTGTGAGCAGGAAAATATTTTTACTTATATTATGGTAAATTACTTGATGATTTGACTTTAGCTACACCAAATGCCTAATAGTCAATACATTACTGCATAGGTTTGACGATAAACTCACAATTGATCTTAGCTGGTAAAGCTCATTTTCTCTCCTATACATCTTGAATTGGGAAGCAGTTTTTAAAACAATGCAATGAATTTCATTTTTTTTTTTCACTAGATAAAAACAATATGTGATAGAAAAAAAATTATTTTTCTGAAATTCTGAGAGAGAACCTTTAAATTACAGATAAAACAAAGGATGCTGTTAAAACCCACTTCCTATTCATTATAGAGGAACAGTTTTGACATGTGACCTTAAAAAGTGTACATCTGCACATATAGATGTCTACCATAAAATCTGATTTGATAAAATGAACACAATAGGCTTAGAAATCAATCTGTTAATGTGATGCACATATAACAGATAAACATATCTGGCAGTGATGAACTTTAGGAGGTAAAACCCAATACAATGGTATTTAACTGTTCAAATTGACTTTAAACTATTTAAAGTATTTGTTCTCCAATGCTTTTCAACAGACTTTTGTTAACCATGATGTAGGTGAATTTGATCACTATATTCAATCAGTAGACAGACACATGATTGATTATTTTAAGTTCTTTTTCATTTTTGTAAAAAATGGTCTAAAACGAACTTGTGAACAAGGCAAGTGAAATCAGACTTATGTCTGTTCTTTAACAATAATCTATTACATTAAAAACATTCAGATTTACAGTAACGGTAGTTATAATACTTTTGGTACCAATGGATCCAAATCATTTTTTTAATTCAAAATTCCACAGAATGACTAAAATGTTTCAACACTAATTTGACATACAATTACACTGGTATATCTTAACAGTCTTTCAAATATAAAACTAAACACATAAGCAGGGGCTTCCTGTGGACCTTTCTGGTATGAAAATGGTTAAAAAATCAACAATGACTATCACTTAATAACTATGTGATAACAAGTGATATTACATTAACAAATGCATTTTAGTGGACAAAAAAATGAAGGAAGACAATATGCATATCAATTTCAACAGTTCATCAATCATACTATAATTCAACATGTACAATATAAAACAATAGCTTTGTCAAGACAAACATATATATACCCCCCAATAAAAATAAATTCTTTATCAACACGATTCTTTGCATCATAGATCAAATCAACAAAATATATACCACAAAGAGCTGTATAGCAATGTCTTTACTTAAACATCAGCTCAATACAATATTTACATCTTATGCCTAGGTCTACTTGACTACAATAAACATGGAAATAAAATTTCAAAAAATCAAATGCCATAGTTCAAGTTTTGTAATTTGTTCTTAAAAATAATATCATGTATTAAAGTCAGGTGGGAGAAAATTACAAACACTTCTGTTTGGAATGAACTAAAACTAAAGGAGGAAAGACTGATCTTCTCTTAACCTCTCGAGATTTATACCCTCGAATTTTAAAACTATACCAAAAGTAACAACAACAAAGTTTTTATTAGCAAGATCATTTTAACATTTGTGATTTATCTAATCAAGTAGACCGAAAAAAATACATATCATACAACACACAATTTATGGCTGGATTTCTTTTTCCTTGACATAATTAAAGGCAGGCCAGGCAAATGAACAAGAATACAACATTCTCCATTTAAGCAAGACATGTTGAAGAGTTCACCAAAATATCTTATTACTCTTGTTTGAACTGGCTTTGTTTTGCCTGCTGGAATTGTCCTATGCTTAAATACATCACATATTTATAACTGTTCAATGAATTATTAAGTAGAAGTCAAGAATTTTCACAGCTTTCTTCTTGAAGCACTTATTAACTGATTAATGAATTATATTAATAGCACAATGTCTTAGAACATTTCTTATTACTTCCAAGATTTCTCCAAAGACTATCCACGTATAAATTTCTCTGTTAAAGGCAAAATGTTTTTGTTCTACATTTGTATAGGAACACATTTGGGATAATATCAGTCATGGCACTATCATAGAAGAATTCCAATGCCTAATGTTGTTTTCTCCATTTGAACACATCAATTTTGTTGAGATTGCTCATGATAAAAATTAAGAATTAAAATGGTTTGCAAACTGTCATTTGTTTGATAGGATGAACACAATTGTGGCAGTTACTGCATTTGAAGTAAAAACCAAGAGATTAAAATTCTTCTACTCTACTAAAAATGAACACATCATCTTCATCATGGGACTTTTTGTCGTTGACTAAAGAACAATAATCAGAAATAATATGAAAACATAAACATGCTTCTGCCCTATGGTCGTGATGATTACAACACAATGACTACATCTGAATGCTGCAACAACCAATTACTATAAAGGCACACATTGTCATAGAAACCATAAAACACTGTTGATTAATGACCAATGGAATCCAGTGGATGAACAAAATGCATATAACGTCTTAATCCAACACTGACAATATCTGAGGAGTCAACATGAATTGTGCGGTCATTCAGATTTATTCCATGGATCCAACATTTGCATAGTCTCAAGTTTATTGACTTTTGTCACACATATTATTCATATTCTGTCACTAAAATGTTTGCAAGACACATCTCGTCAATCATTGCTTTCACAAAAACAGTACTACTTTCCTATTTTCAACTGTCTTTCATTACAACTGTGAAAAAAAAGAAAACAAAAATTTGCTGCCCATCATGCCTGAGACATTTTCAGAGAATACTGTGGAGTCTGGACCAGTGGTCAAGTGTGACAACTGTGCTATCAAGGGGCAATGTACCCATGTTTGTAGGATGGAGATGAAATTACTGATGCTACGAGACAATATATATTCTATGACAGATCGTCCTTATCTGACACACTACTTGTCGTGCATGTATTCCGACTTGAACTGTCATCAATGTCACTATTACAACTTCGAGACATGGACGAATATTGACTGTCTGTAACACTGATAGGGGTTTCCAATGGCTCTAGGTCCAAGTACTCCTGAAATATAGATAAGAAACTGGGTCAATAAGCAATATATAGGCACAAATTTCAGCCAAAAAGAAAAGACAAAAAAATCAAAAGACAAAATTGTAACAATAGGCTTTTTCCTCATCACAATTTTATATTGAATTCATGTTGATAAAACATTTAGAAAATAAATCATATTCTGATACATTCATTACAAATTGTCATATGAATAAAAATTGACAGAAGAAATGGGGTGAACAAAAAGACTGCATCAAATTCTTGAGTTCCGACTTAATAGACCTCTTTCAAAATTTCTGGAATTGTATATAACTGCAATCTCGTGCATTTCAGGAACAATTTACATACATGTATAAGTCTAGCCAAGAACTTGCTGCTTTTCTTCTTGGGATCGTCACAATCACTCACCTCACCACGGGTTGTCAACATTTTGTCAAGCTCCTTCACTAAGGTGAGGAATGTTGGCCGCTGACTTGGATTATTGGCCCAGCAGTTCATCATCATATCAAACATCTCTTTAGAAGCATAAGGAGGGCGTTCCATTCTGTGTCCAGCTCTCAGAAGTTCAAACAATCGTTCTACTGGAACAGAAGGGTATGGATTTCCTCCGAGTGTGAATATTTCCCATAATAACACACCATACGACCATCTGAAAAATAAAAAGATAGATTTACCAAAACTTACGACAATTTAGTGACTTTATTATCAGGTGCAATGATAAAGAATGTATGACAGTGGAACCTGCCTTGAATGACCACCCTTTCTGCCACTAAAATATGTCTCTAAAATTAGGTTTTATTTACAGGGATATTTAACAGAATGTTTTTTCTTTACCCTTTCAATACTATAGTATCCTATAAGCCCGCTAAACTTTTTAATATCAGATTTGAATGATGATTCTGCAAGTGAACAACATGTAAACCATATTTCTACAGAAACAGAATCTGAGATAGATAGTTTCCAAATAATAAGTTACCGGTGACAATGATTTTATGGACAATTTCAATGCAGAAACCCCCTTCGCGGAACATGTGTTGACAAATAATCTAATCAAAGCATTAAATTTAACACATTTACGGCTGAAAATATTGGTCCAACTTACAATTTGGATATTTTATCATTATATCAAGTCACAAGTGAGTTAACACATTTTCATCTCCATTTTCATGATGAGTATACATGCAATTTTTTATATGAAACACAAAGGAAAATTGTGTATACAATAAAATATATACATGTATTTAGAATGTTTTGATTTTTTCAAATTTTTATTTCAAAAGTTTTATTTATACATTGTTAAAATAAGATCATATTCTTAAAATTTCTCTCACAAATTTAATTCATTCCACACCCATAAATTAAAAATCAGACTGCACAGCAAAACAACATCATGATGAAAATATGCTACAGTGAGCAGACTGCAGAAAATATAAACTGCTACAGTATATAATGTCACTATGCAGCTGTGATGTTGCAGTATTGAAGGGGTTAAAAAAAAGGCATCTCTCAAGACAGGTTCCACTGCACAATGTGCCTTCCTACACAAAAACACACACACACATGTGAATTTCACACCAGACTTTACAAGAATTAAAATGCTGTTTATGATAATAGTGCAGATAGACATTTGGGTGTATGAACAAACTTGGTCAATCTGTAGACCGGAATTTGCTCTGTAATCCAAATAAATAGGCACTGTTCTGTTGTATCAAAGTTATCAATAAAAGTATGAGTGACTGCTAATATAGACATTCAGGTTTATAAGGTTAGTTGACTGAAATTCCCAGTAAATGTACATTGTATGAAACACTCTTCCTTTACTAGTATATACAACAAGACTTACACATCACTCTTTGAGGTATATCTGCGATCAAATAATGCTTCTGGTGCCATCCATTTGACAGGAAGTCGACCCTGCAATAGGAAATATATGTGGATAATGGTTTAACATGCAAATCTGATTATACTGTTTGACTTGTCTGTATTACCAATCCCATGATCCTCTAAAACACTAATGTTATTGAGTTGGATGTGTTTTCTCAAAGAAATTAACAAAAGTAGAAGTATTTACAAATGCTCTTACATTTTACATATTTAAGCGTTGTTAGGGATTGTCAAATTATAGAAACTTCATTAAGATACAGTTTCACTTCAGATTATGAAAAATGTTTTCCAAGTGTACAAGTGGTGAATACGCACATGGAAGTGAAAAACAAGAAGCAGATGTGTACTACAACACATGGAAGCTATTGAGATTGGATTTTAGTCATCAAAAAAATAATAAATTCATTTTATCCTACACATCTTAAAATGACTGCCAAATTTAAAACACTGCACTCAAGTTTGACTAAAATCTTTAAAACACTTGATCAAAGGTGAATTGAGGAGTATTGTGAAGGAAGATTTTCTTTCTAGGTCAGCAGTTGTACAAAATTGTCAAGAGTATAAAGATACATGCAAAATTTAATAAAGCCTCTTGAATTAGAGATTGTATATTTATCCTGGACAAATATGTATCTTCCAGTAAATACACAAGAAAAAAAAAATGGTAATTTTTTTTAAATATGTTAAATATAGAAGTAAACTCATGGGGGGAAAATTTATTTAACAATTTGGATGTTTTAAGATTGATCTGCTGTAAGGATCAAATTCAAATGGACATGGTGAAATTTGTATAATTTAGTTGCTAAACCAGGAATATAAATATGTATCCACTAAATAAAATGATAATCAAGGTTCTGGAGTAAATTAAACTACCTATTTCATACTATGATATAAAGTTGAATGTGTCTCAATATGAGAGAAACATTTTTTTTTAAAAATGGGGAAAATGTAATCTGATAAAGATAGATCACAAATGATCCCGAAAAAAAATACTTACATCACCAGTTTTTCTGTAATAATCTATATTTGTTAAATTTCTTGTCAGACCGAAGTCTGCAATCTTCAAAACATAGTCTTCAGCTACAAGAACATTTCTTGCTGCCAAGTCTCTGTGTATGCACTGTGAAGAAATAAAATAAAGATCTTGAAAAATTCCGACTTATGTAACATCTGTTTCTGTGAGATTAAATCCAGACCTTTGTGCAATGATAATTGGTATATAAAATATACATATGATGTTGTTCATTTCATTAAATATCGACATGGAAGTCTGGTGCAGTGGCTCACCATCTTTCAGAGAGAAAGCATGGGTTAGATACTGGTATCACAATTCTTATCTATTCAGGTGTGTTATTAATACCTAATGCATGACAAGAAGTATTCTTTTAAGATTCAATTTTATACACATTTTAAATACACTCACACACACACAAACACACCATGACTCAAGCACATGGTAAATACAAAACAATTATACAGAATTTTGATCTAAGGGTCATATGTTAATTTGATAATGAAATCAATATTTGAAATTTGATTCATTATCAAAGTACATGAATACTTCAGCATTAGATGGTTACTGGAATTATATGACCCTGTACTTGTATCCACAAAATTGTTATTGAAAATTATGACAAAATAACATCTAAACGTAAAATAAAGATTTTGAATTAAATCATTTTTTGCAAAATGTTTATTTTTACTTTTTCCCTATTTATATGATATCTGCATTTTAAGTACACCATGTACCAGGTCTATATATGATGTACCTGTCTCGATGCAAGATAGTCCATGCCTCTAGCAATTTGGTATGCAAATGAAATCAGGTCTTTTTCAGATAAAACTTTTTTATCTGTTGGTTGCTCCACTATAATGGGTTTTTCATAACCACTGTTAGGAGGTCTCCGACTCCTGAGGAAGTCCCGAAGATTGCCATTTGGTGCAAATTCCACTATGACATATAGAGGACCTGAAAAAGATAAAAAATATATATATATGTGTAAGAGAAATCAGGAGGCTTAAAAGAGATAAATTTTTATTTAAGGCAAATATAAATCAAGATAACATAGACTTGGGAAACACTTAACTCATACTTCTGATTTTGACCAAAGAAATAACAACAAATCTATTATCATCTGTGATAAAACACAGGTTCTAGTTAATAATACATCTGTAATTTCACAAGTTATTCTGACACAAGTCAACACACACCATTTTGAGTGCAACATCCCAGCAGATTGATGATGTTTTTGTGACTACCAATCAGTTTCATGACTTCCATTTCCTGTATCAGATCTGTTAGTTCCCTATCAGTTGCATCCTCTGAAAATGGAAACGAGATAATTTATAAATAGGCAACAATAACACAATAAAATTATCTTATGTAAATTAGAAAGTTATTGCTCTACAAAATACAAGTATATCCTTTCAGTGAAATACTTGAGATGAAATGATCACAGAAATGTTATAATAAATTCAAGATGTGATGTCAGACTAGATTTTATGTCTCTTAGCTATGACTGTGTTCTGATGGTCGGTTTTAAACATACACATATGTGGACCTGGTTATGGGCTGGTTCAGTACTTATTTATGTTTACATGAACTAATGTTGAAAGCTGAATCATGGCTGTTACAATGAAAGAACAAATCAAATTCTTGTTACTTTTACAAAGCACATTAATGGCTGTAATAAACAGACATAGAAAACATCAAAGAGAAAGTACCTTTTATGTACAAGTACAGTATGTTTCTACTAACCTTTCAACATTTTCACTGCCACTGTTGTTGTGCCATTTTTATTTCCTATACCCTGTGCCTCTCCTTTAATTACCAGACCAAAAGCACCTTCTCCAAGTGGTTTACCCAACACCAGCCTGAAAAAATAAGTCAATCATATTAAAAATGAATAATCAATTATAAATGAACCATTTCTATAAAATCCTTTTGAAATGAAATAAAAACTTCTGCATTCAAAATTTGAATATTTATGCAAAACATGCATGCTTTTTTCCCTTTTGAATAAACAATGATCAGCAAGAATAATATTTAACCTAAACTTAGGAAAACTATGGGTGCTTGTAAGCAAGACCATCTTTTAACTAATTGTAAATGGTTTAATTTTGTACAACCTGTACAAATTTGTTGAATTCTATTTACATTTACTTTTCCAACAGAATATTTTAATTGTTAAACTTTTTTCCTAAGGGAGTAAGTTTTACCTGTCTCTGGTAAATTCCCAGGTTTTATCCAGTGGTAAATCATATTCGGACATAACAGTGAGGTCTGATGACAGTCTCCTCCGTGTGGATGATTCTATTCTCACTTGAGGAACAACAAGAGGTTGACCTTCGTACGCACTCTTGTTAGGATAATATATTTCATTCTGTAAAAACAAAAATGAAGATAAGTTGTTAATCAAATTTAAACAGTATGTAAAGCACAGATGCACAGCTGCAACCATTTAGATACATTTAAATATAAATGCTGTTTATGTGTGTTTCAGCAGAAACTTATAATGTATCTCTCTCCCATTATAACATTAAATATGCAAAGTCAATGTCAACATAACATTCATTATGGTTCAAACACATCTCCAATTATAGGGGCATTAGCTGTGTTTTTTCAATTCATTCCCCCTTTTTACTACTTAAAATGACATAAAAAAAAATGAAATATACACATGCATTAAAGTTCTTAAATCCCTATGTTTTATCAAATTTGCTTTAGAAAAGGAGTTTAACAATTATTCACTTGCAGATTAATTCAACCTGACTACATTGTATTTGAATATGCATACCACATTTCACCCGACCTTATTTTCACAAAATATATAGGAATGTAAATTTTTTAAGCCAGTGTATAACTCTTATTTGTTATTGTACATCACGTACAAGTTGTAAAAGTAGAAAAAATAGAAATATTTTTTGGCGGGTAAATACAGCTAACACCCCTTTTAATACAGAAAAAATATTAAAATGTTTGAAATACGGAAAACATATCTGCTTAGAAATAGAATACAGCACAGAGAAATGAATTCTGGATTTACGTACTGGTCTCATCACAATAACTCTCTTGATACTCTTGCCATTGTTGTTTCTTCTTCCCATCTTCTTGAAACATACAGCAATGATGAGAATCATGATGAGGAAGATTACACCACTGGCAGTACAAACCACAATTATGACCGTCAAATCTTGCTTTTGTCTTCTTCCCTCCTGTTCCTTGTACTGACCTGCCTTTGGTTCCAAAGGCTCTGCAAACACAATAGAAAATTCATATAATATTCCTTCAAAAACAAAATACTTCTCTTTATTTCTAGGCATCCCAGCAGGTTTCATCTTGAAGGTAAAAATAACATTTTTTGTAATTTTTTTAACATAATTATTAATAAACAAGTATATGAGTATTTTTCTTCTGTACAGAGGCTATTTGGCCTTTTTTAAAACCTCAATATATAGCAATACATATACTTTTGATCTGCATAATGTGTGAAGCAAAATCTGGTTAATGATAGCAGAGAGGAAGCATTTATGTTTGTTTTGTTTTACTTTAACTCATCTAACCCTGAAAAACAATGGACTCTTCTGTAAATCAATGATTTAGACTAATCCAAATGTGTCTTTAGGGTGAATGGGTTAATGAAGTTAAGGTATTTAGGAACAAAAAAATGCTGGGAAGCCTATTACACATGCACATTATAGCTATTAGAGTTTATATACATGTATATTTTAATCATGCATTGTTAAAATGGGGATATATACTCATATATGTAGATATATCTCTATTTTAATAATTTCATTTCTGTATGTTACCTACCCCATAGTAAATTAATTACTACTAAAACTTACCATAACGGGCCATGGATACATTATCTGTAGAATTCCGGGATTCTTCAAGACCTACGATCAACATGCAGGAATTTTTTGTGATAATCTATATTTCTTCTTATGTTAACATGTGACTACTTTTCATTTTAAAATTGTGATTTTCTAAGGTGAAATGAGTTATGAATGTATGTTATGGCCATCAAGGACATGCCGCAAATCCCATAATTATACTCAGCATATTTAATTCTAAAACGGTTTTAAACCTGTACATGTCAATCATTTAGGGTGCCAACTTGTGGTAATAACTTGGAAACCAATAAAAGCCTAGAAAAACCCTTAAGAATTATAACATTGCAACAAAACAAATTAATTTGCTATGTATTGATATTTTTGTGAATGCACACAATTCCCATGTCCTAAGACAGGAAATAAAAGAATGCCTTGTTACCACAGAAGTTGAGAGCCGCATTTTTATTGCGGAGAAGCATTTACATGCTATTTATCATCTTTCTTGAAACAAGCAGAACAACGACAAAATAAAACAAGTTTTGACACAATTTCATTCATAGTTTACAAGGGATGAAACGGGCTGACATGTATGAGAAGTCAAATACTTTTGAATAAAATTAGCCCACAATGAATGTCCAGTTGTTTCCTCATGTGTACCTATACTAGTAATAGTCTACTGTACACAAAAAAGCTTGGAATGTTTGATTTTCACAACTTTTTGTACTTTCGAGTATAAAAAATGAACAATTTTAAATGTACCTGCTCACAAGAACAGACAATCACATCAAGACAAAGCCACTATAACTAACAGCTAAGCTTACCCTCTACAGTCAGCCAAGCGCTTCGGAAAGTTTTTCCCATGGAATTTGAGACCAAACATGTATACCATCCGGTGTCATTCTGTGTAACATTGTAGATATACAGGATTTCAGGGTGGGATACATTGTACATGGATTGCTACAAAAGATGAAAATATTTAAATCAGCAAATTCAGTTTTAGTCATCTGAGGCTTACGCTTTGACACCATTCACACATAGGCATTAAATATCAAATTTCAGATTCCCTGCTTTTCTGAATTTAATTTGCATGAAAATTGAACAATTAGCTTAAATCTTTTACCATCATTTTTAACAAGATGTTTTGTCACCTTGAGATCAAATATAGAAAATAACTCACAAACACACATAAAAATAGATTTATATGAACACAGTTGATGTTAGTTCGTGCATGGTTTTTCTGCATCATGCTTAAGTTTACATACTGTCCTTTGTTATCAATAAAAGAAACAAATATCTATGTGTACTATTTAATAACCCAACACACACACACACACATACACACACATGAATAGTAACTTTGTCACCAGTGTTTCTTTAAAATGTTGGACACCCATATTATCCTTTTATCTATATTTATAACATGTATATCACCTATAGATGATATCATTTATTATGAGACGTAACAGAAAGTGTCAAATTACATGAAAGACCTTTTCTTGATGTATCAGAAATATAATTTAATGACAAATGTCAATTCATGAAATACTACAGATATTATTTCGGATCCACTTCTTCAATTCAAGGTCTTACTTAACATGCAAGCTGTTATCTCAACATCACATATGTCATTCAGAAAGTGTTAGTGTATTCAAGTTTTTCATCTTTTCATTAAAACTACAACTATAACACATGAATATTCTTAGCATACTTCAACCATATAAATTCACCTTCACAATTCAATTTAAATTCAAATTAATAAATTTTGCACTGATTAAACTCTTCTACTTCAAACATTCATAGTCGTTATTGTAATCAACTTTATGGCAATTACCAATATTATTATTACACTAATGTACTATCATTATTGTGTATTTGTATACATTGTAAAATTCATGTACCTTTGTACATTACAACTTACATTAATAATTTGCACCTTGTTGACACCTACAGAATTAAGGTGTGTATATGCATTCATGTTTTTAACATTATGACTAAAAATGCAATTTCCAATCAAACTGAACAACAAAAAACAAAACAAAAACAAACTGAAAAAATTATTTTACATGTATTTTTAAAAGTTTTGGACCTTATTTTGAATTCAGGTGATTTAAAGTGTGGATTAGGAAGATACAACATAACTGACAAGTGATAAACAAGGCAAGAGAATAAACAAAACATTTAGTTTGATCAATTCGTTACTTAGCAAGCAAACTCCACTAGAATATTTACAAGTTTTGAAATAAAATAAAAATAACACTACTGAGCATGTTCAAAACAATCATGCAAGGGTATTTCGCGTCTCATTACACATACATTGTATCACAGCAAAATCATAATCTTGTATGCTTCTTCACTGAATCGTATTTCAATGGATTTCATTTCTTCACAGATTCAAAGCATAAATCATTCCAGGGTCACACACAACATACACGACACATTGAATAATGTGACTGACAATGACTAATGTCAACCCGAAAGATGCAAAAGATCAAAACCAGAAACAAAGAGCTTGCTTTCTCATACCTTATTTCCCTGTTTAAATCAACAGAATATTCAATTAACAATACAGGTAAAACATTCTGAATAACATTGTTATCATATACAAATATAATATACAATTTAGGTCTTATGACAGCTGCTGATAACATATTTAAAATTAAAAAAAAATACAGAAACTGAATAAAGGAGAGATGACACCGAGTACACTCCACATGAAGACAGTTACAGATGTTCAAGATGAAATTATTTGGATACTGTATAGTTGCTTTTATTTGTGGGGGATTTATTTTTGTTATTTCTGTGGTAACAGAAAATACCTCAAAATTGAATACCCCTAAATGTAATATTATTGGCTTTTGGAGTACAAATGTGTCAGAAAGACATTATGTATCATCAATAAAAATTTATTCATATATAACCAGACACCTATATCTATGAATCAAGATATGTTTATAAGCTTTTACTCTATATACTCTGTACAGGCATAACACTATCTTTTAAAGTTAAACTGTGTCTTGTGCTAAATTTGATACCTGTGAATAAGTTCCTTTAAAAAAATATATTAAATTTTGTCCCTGTGAAATTAAACAACTATACAGTAATGAAATACATAATTAAGAGATATCAGTGGGCTTAATAAGATGATAATCTGACTGAAATATAGCAGGATTAACTGCAAACGATTGCCTTTAGTTTAAATAACATTAATCAATCAATATTTGAATTGATTAATAATAGTTGTAGTAGTAATAGAAGCCTGATCTGAAAAAAATAACATTCTAAGAGTTTATACCAAAACTTTTGCCAAAAATCGGCCATTCGACCTATCCCCCACATCGACCTATAGGCCATATAATACAATAGATATCAACACAAACATCCAAACTTTTATTTTTAAAATATGACAGACTTTAAACACTTGTATATATCTTGTTCTTCCAGAAGTCACTTGAAACATCTAAAATAAATTACCTGGAGTAGCTGTACATAGGGTGTCCCATTGGGTGAGATGTACGACTCATTCACATTGTAATGTTTTAACCACTGAATATGGGGCTGCAATCCACTCAATACAACTTTACATTCAAATTTTACAGTTTCTCCACTCTGTACTGTCTGATTGGTCGGACCATGAATTACAGGTTTGGTAAGTACACGGCCTATAAGGAAAAGTTAGAAGACAAATAAATTTTTATTCTTATTCTCAAGAGTATTTGTAAGAACAAGGTAGAAAAACAGTGAACTGTAGTAATTTATTCTGATTGGCTAAAAATATTTGTGTACCGTACTAGAATATTGGTCAGGAAATTTTAAGTACATCTCAAAAAGTTTGTGTTAATATGTAAAAATGTTTTAATAATGCCAAACCAATCGATTTGATATAATATGACTGTATTCATTTATGAGTTACTATGGTAACCTAAAACAGGTACTCACTGATAACTTTGAGCTCATATGAGTGCTTAATAACACCATGCTTATTCTGCACAATACAGGTATAATTTCCAATGTCTTTTTCATTTAGATTTGTAACTGTGAGTTTCCATCCTTTCACTTTATACTGAAAAAAAAAATAAATATACAATGTACATCAGTCAGAATTAGTTTACCAGTTAACTACTTTTTTAACACTCATAATGTATATTAAACAATATAAACCACAACTATTATTGTTTGGATATCTATTACATACCCAGACCTTATTTTTTCTCTGGATATTTTCACCCTTATGCAACAGAAAACATATTTGCCCCATTTATATCTGCCCTCTTAAATGATCGAACTAGTCACTTGGATGGTGTGTATGTAACCGATTCTATTATTAAGCTTGAAATTTTGCCTTCATTTTAAATTTGCCCTCTCATCTAAGGGTGAATGTGGGAAAAAATTTAAGTTATAATGCATAAAATGTAATATAAACGTAATACAGTGGAACGTGTTTTGAGACAACTTTAATGTAAGACAACTTGTCTAATGAGACCACATTAAGATATCCATTTTGTTAAAAAACTCACAAAATAAATTTTTATTAAAATCACCATTCTTTTGAAAATACATTTCATAGACAGAGAAGATGGTTTCTGAAGACAGAATGCATGGTCTGTCCTATGACAACACCAGACAAAGAAATAACACATCACAGTATGTAATAAAATGATTGAGGGATTTTTATAATTTTGTTCTTCATGCCACAAAAGATCTTTTGAAGCATGAAAAACAACCCAAGAAGTATTTTAACAAATTGAAATTGACAAGGACACCTCATTTAAGATTTTATCATCTTTCCTTGCAAAATATCTTGATGAAGATGGGCAGAACATTTCAACTTGTAGTAAAGTACTTGAAACCTTCATATAGGATATCCAGCTGGACTATCTTAGAATTTGTTTAAAAACTGAGTAATTTGTCATCTATTTCTGCTTAGCGGAAGAGTTATTTTAAAAATGCAGACATAAAATTAGAACTTGCATTAACATAAACTAGGATAATGGCAGAATTAAGCTTCACTTTACTTTATGTTTCAATGAACAACTGGAATCTATAATGTTTCAACAACAAGATTAAAATATTTTTTATATATGTTTTATAAATGAATGTACTTTTACAATGAAATTCTCATCAATTGAAAAAAAGAAACAATAACTTAAAAATTCCAACAGAAATTATTTGTACTACTAAGAAATGTTTAAAATTCTTCAATTAACATGGAAATATTTTTGCTATTCTTTCTGTGTATACAAAGTGCGAGCTCTGATCCTGCCAAAAACCATTAACAGAAGAGTACACATGACAATTAGAGGCATGTAGGTGATGTCAGCCCAAACTTCACTGGAACATTCTACTTTGCTTCAGCTGCAGGTTGCCTGCCACTTATAGATCTCGATTATATTCTTATTTCCTCCAGATTAGCCAAGTGAAACCATTATTACAATGATTGAAACAAGATACAGACAGTATCAGTTTACCTTCATAACTTGTAATGTGGGAAAATATTCTCCAGCGCAAGACAGCATATGATTCTATCACAAACATACTACTACAACACAATGTATTTGAATGAAGGCTTTTGTTCTGGTCTCTTCTTTGGTTTTTTGTACACATGATAAATGTATACTAGTGACTCTATCACAATTAAAGTCAAATTAATACTGATTTACAGTGTAAATTGTCCAATTTCATTTAAAATACCATGTTAACTTTATTCAAGTAACTACAGATTTGAAAGATTAAAGGTAATTTTTGAAATTTTATAAATTTTTTTGTTGAGCATAGATCGTTTCAGTGACAAACATTGCCAATAAAATTTCAGTCATGGGTGGGAATCAAGAAATAAAATATTACAAATATATAGACTTTTCTCAGTATGGCCATCATGTACACCTACTTTGATTTAAACTTTTCTGAGTGAGAGATATCTTTTTCAGAAGGATCTTTGAAGCCGTGGAACTAATGATTCAATATTATTATCAAATATGCCTGAACCAAACAGTTTTCATTGAAACCAACACCTCTGCATCATGTTGACCCATTTACAATAGGTTTCAAGTAATTGCCATTCGGGTTTTTAACTAATCTGCTATGAAATGCACCACTCTCAGCTGGATACTCAAACTCTGGAGCAAGTACATAATGAAGTGGGTACATGTATACAGGTTTAATGTATGTAAGACACACGCTAAACATAAACACATCAAGCTACTTTTGGAAATGGGTAGTAACTTTATATCTAGATACATTTCTACAACACACTTTTAGATTTGCTGCAGAAATGATGTAAAATGATTCTGCAGGTGAATGGGGAAGAAGGTAGAGGAGACAGTGGTTGGGATAAGTTCAGATACTTAAACATATATTTTTCACATCTTGTTACTTGTACATGTATATTCCTAATCTCTTAAGAACCCCCAACAATTGAGAGTCAGATAACAAATATTTACCTGATTTTGTTTTCTTTTTTGCCATCTAAATTTTAAGACCAGGCATCTGTTTGTTTTCTTTAATGCTGGGACATATACAGTGACCTTACTATACTGAATACTGACACCTCAGAAAGGTATGCTACAGTACACACTGATATCATGCAATGTGTCATTTATAGGAGAATAAACTGCATGAAAGGAATTCCCTTCCAATGCTTTTAATACCATTCAAAATTCTACAATGAATTTAAAACACAAATCTGCAATTAGGGAAAAAGAAATTCTTGGGATACCATCCAAAGTATCACAAAGCAAAGAATGCTTCAGCCAACAGCAAAATGCTGTCGACAGGCTACAGACAATGTCCATACACATCAACCTTTCAACATGAAAAATCAAAACCCACTGACCGTTTAAACAACAAATGACACATTCCCCACTATTTTGGGCACCTTGCTTAACATGTTAACCCTTGATGGACTCTTCTGTAAACCAATGACTTAGGCCAGTCCAAATGTATCTTTAGGGGTGAAAGAGTTAGTTTCTTATAAATATAATCTATTAATCACATTTTGTCATGTTTCTACTAGTTCTTTTAGTTATACTTTGTTTTCTTATGAGAGCATTAATTTTATACTATTTGCACACACATGGAATTGCATTGCCTGATAATCTTTTTTGACCTGAACTATGGATAAGAAATCATTGGCGTTGTTCTTTAATGAAATTTTTTTTTCTAAAAGACTAAGATGGATCATTAAGTCAAAACTTAAACGTTAGTAATCAAATTTCGGATCATCACTGATAAAGAAAAATGCCTAGATAAATGAAATCTTAAAATGCCAAAATGATAAAAAATTCACTTACTGAGATATAAATTGACGAAACTTTATGTTGCTAAGTTTAACATAGGCAAAGTAGCATCTTGAATATCTTTTATCCCCCCAAGTAAATAATGAACAACAACAAAGAAATACTTAAAAATGTCTCTTAAGGAAATTCTGTACCTTTCCTCTTTTAATTTTGGCATCTATAACTCGTCCTTCCCAAAGCCAGGTAATATTTGGTTCTGGTTTACCACATGCAGGACAGCGAAAATCTGCATCAGCATATGGTGGTCGAGCTAACCATTCTGATAGTTCATCGCGAATTTTCCATTTCGGAGGTCCTGCATTCAAAAAAAAGAATAATAAAATAAAAAAAGAAAAAGAAAAGATGCAAGTAAGAATTTATTCCTTATACAGGATACTTGTTCATACAATGTAATTACTGACATGTATCAAAGCTGTTTTTAAATTTTCATCTTTCCATCTTCTTTTTTTAAGGTTTTGGTTCATTCCTTAAGGAAAAGGTTCTGCATAGGACTTGAAATTAACATTTTTCGTGACACATTCTACCAAAATCTGGACCTGAAGTCAACAGTTTTTATGATTTGAAGATAAAATTAAAATATAATTTAGGTTGCAAATTCACATTTTTGTATAAACATTAAAACACTACATACAAATGTAAATAAATTATCGTTCACTTGAAGAAAACTTCAGAAATATAAAAAAAATTCTTGAGTAGAGAAGATACTAAAATTTGAGTGTAGTTCCCAAATGTTTATGGTGACAACGAAAAAAATATATATATTGTTTCCTATTCAGTCTCATCAAGACTATATACAACTATATACATGTTTTCAAAATATTTTTTTTAAAAAAGTGTTAGCTTGAATATTTAGTAAAATCTGGTGACTTAAGCCCCAGAAGTACTATGAACATATCGATAGGTTTACTTTGAGGTGAAGAATGATTATAGAAGCTGAAGTGAACACAAGCAATGATTGTCGACAATCTAAGTGATGCTGCTCAAATTAATAATTATATGCAGAAAGTTGTGCCGACTTGTGATCAAAATTATCAAAACAACAAGTCCAAACAGAAATTGCTAGGACACAATTACAAGTCTGTTTCATCTTGGATGTATCCTTTAAATATATATGATTAGAAGTGTTGACAAAAAACATCTTATTTTTTTATCTGACATAGCAGGCAATAAAATGTCCAGGGACATAACAAAAAACATATTCTATCCCTTATCTTGTGTCTCTCTGCATGGCTGTAGGTAGCCATTACAATATAAATAGTGGATGTCTCTATGAATATTCATCACTTTGTATAATATGTTGAGACACTGACTATCTCACATGCTGAGTTGTCCTTCTCTGGACAATGTACATTTCCACATGTATCAACCTCCCCAATAACTCTCTAAACAGTCTCACATTCCATTTCTTGTGATGCAAAACACTTCCTTTTTCTTCTATCTTATCTCCATATAAAAAAAACTTCAAAATCTCGACACTGAGTTAAACCCCAATAAAACTTCTTATATAAACCACATCATAATGTTTATCAAAACTAAGTAATTAGGGTGGCAACCTCTGGTTGATGTTTATAGCTTGCTTTCTAATTGAAGGAATAAGTTAATCTTCTATTGAGATATTCTACTCTTTGAGCAAAATACATCAATATATCATAAAATTATACTCACATCAACATATTACAGGTATCGGTAGCATTTCACAAAATTTCATGAAATTCTACTAATTATTTTCTCTATCACACAATATTTTTTGTTTATTGAAATAGCTTCATGGCATTGTCTTACAGATTCATCTTAATTAAAACACATCATCAATGTTTCTTTAGGTGGAATCTACAGTTCCCCATGAGTACCCGGTTTATATTACCCCAATTTTGCCACTCATCCCCATGTATACATACAGTCATCATTTTTTGAAACTCTTTTAATTTGTGGAAAATTGTTGTATCCATGTTGCTTTCCAAAAGACACTTTCTATGAAAATGTCCCAATACTCTTGTAAGTAAATGACATGATTATTTTTTTTCAAACCATTTTCATAAATATGGCAGCCGTTTCGAAAATCTCTGGTACCACCCTCATAAAAATGGTCTTTACAATCTAGAAAATCAAGTTTACAGAACAGAAACTACTATGACAGTTATTAACAGATCCCCAAGACAGCCATTCTCACCTCAGTTCATATGACCAAGTAAACTTGGCCTTGTTGTGAAAGTAAAAACTCTTTTACCGTGATACACAGGGGACCCCCCTTCAGACTACTTTCGTAATATGGCAGACTTGCAAACAAATACAGAAAAAAAAAATGAATGACCACATTTAAATAACATTTGCACGAATTGGGAGGAATAATATGTATAAAGTTTACTATAAACACATGACAAAAAAATAAAACTTGCTGAACACACACTAAACAAAAAAAAAAAAAAAAAAAAAAAAAAAAAAAAAAAAAAAACACGAAAAAAAAAAAAACAAAAAAAAAAAAAACAAAAAAAAAAAAAAAAAAAAAAAAAAAAAAAAAAAACCCAAAAAAAACAAATAAAAAAAAAAAAAAAAAAAAAAAAAAAAAACAAAACAAAAAAAAAAAAAAAAAAAAACAAAAAAAAAAAAAAAAAAAAAAAAAAAAAAAAAAAAAAACAAAAAAAAAAACACAACAAAGAAAATCGCTAAGTACTGTGATACAATAGGACACCAGTATGTATATATATTGGAATTTTCTGATTAGGAAAGCAGGAAAAGTTGTAAATAGGAATATGAAAAACCACTGGTCATTTTAAATTTACAAATAGATCAAGCATTGATAAGAACAGTGTCAGTTAACAATAAGGTACTAAATTTTAGATTTAAGTCTAGATTTTCACTACATATTAAAAATTATGACTGAAATCAAAATATGTACTATATAGTATAAAACTTAAAAAAAAAACAAAAAAACAAAAACAAAACAAAACAAGAAGGATCGTAAATATTTGAGGTAATTTAAAGGGGCATTGACTGTGTTTACAAAGCAGATTATTTCAATTTTTTCTACTTTCACTATTTGTACTTTATATACAATAACAAATAAAAGCTATACACAGGCATAAAAAATCTTATATTCCTATATATTTTGTGAAAATAGTGTCAGGTTCAGTGTGGTACTCATATACAAATAGTAAGGTCGAGTTAATAAAGTGCCAAACCTGGATTTCAAGCAATTTTCACAAAATATATAGAAATTTAAGAATTAATGCGACGTAAAGTGCCAAACCTGGATTTCAAGCAATTTTCACAAAATATATAGAAATTTAAGAATTTTTATGCTTATGTATATCTCTTAACTGTTATTGTATATCAATCATGGTAGTAAAAAAGGAAATAATAAAAAAAAAACCAAAAAACACGACTAATGTTCCTTTAAAATAAGTGCTAAAATTCATATCTTTTTTTTAACATGTATATGAAGCAAAGATATATTTTGACTACGGTAAATTAATTCAGAATTATATTTGGTCCAACCTTGAGAACAAAAAATTCACATCATGGTTTATTGAATATCATGTAGGTGCTATACATTACACATAGCAAATATCATGGAAACCTATCTGTTGGTTATTTCCCTTGTATTGACCCTGCCCTATGAAGAAAAAGTATATCTACCATTTTATCATGCTATATCAGACTCCAGTTTTTTTAAAGTGTAACTGGTGTAATTATTGTGGCGTTAGGAACTGTCAGAGTTATAAAACTGACATATTTGTGCCATTCAAGCTGTTTTAAACATTTAATATTACAAAGGTGTGCCAAAAGGGAAAAATGTCAGTTTAATACATGGTAATCTGTTTGGTGCCTTATAACCGTGAGTTGAAAATTAGTATTTTAGGATAACAAATTAACATTTTGCACCAACATTTCCATCACATGCTGTAAACATCTTGGGAACAACAGTTTGACATGAGAGAATTATTTAGAATACACAAGGTAACCGAGTACAAAAATATGTAATACTGTACAGCTTCAAGACTTAAACTTACTAACCAAGTATTAAGGGATTAGCACAAAGGCGTCCATAGGCAACCAGAACGAATTTATTAAGTAATGTTTTCAAAATTCATAAAAAAGGAAGCAGATGCGTGTATCAACATATGTTTCATATCAAAAATAATTTAGTATATGGACATTATAAGACCATGTCTAGAAATAATGAGAAGCGCTCTCCTGTTAACTGGACCATGTGAAGTTTGTCCAGAATTCTCCCCATGTGTTGTAGTAAGAGCACTGCAGGTGTAGCATTGAAACATATACAAACAAACTATATATCACATGTTCAGGTGATCTGTGCTAAATCACAAATATGCCAAATCTAGGACATAGCTTTCCCGCTCTTTTCTATTGACTTCTTTGTGTAAAGATCAAGGTTATCTGTGTAATTTGGTTGTGGCTTGGATTTACTATGAATAGCATTGAAGAAAAGATTGAAATATCAATGAGAGAGAGAGAGAGAGAGAGAGAGAGAGAGAGAGAGAGAGAGAGAGAGAGAGAGAGAGAGAGAGAGAGAGAGAGAGAGAGAGAGAGAGAGAGAGAGAGAGAGAGAGAGAGAGAGAGAGAGAGAGAGAGAGAGAATACTATTATAGTTAAAGAGAAATGTTTCACTTAATGAGTTATCATGGGATGACATGGGAACCATAGTGTGTATTGACATGGTATTTCATCTATGTAAAGTTTTGACAAATGTTTATAATTGTCTGTAGCAAATTGTATCTCCTCCTGGTGTTGTGTAAGATTGGTAAGGATGAGTTGTACGACTGATGAAATGAACATGTTCTTGACAATTTAACCAAACAAATAACATGTATACTATGTAAGAGCTTAAAGAGAGATGCTATATTTTAAAGAAAATAAAAACACTTTGATAGTGATAATTTGTAAATAAAGCACACAGAGACAACTTTGTGGCTTAACCTGATAAATTCTTTACAATAATTAGAGATTTCATCGGTTTGAAATGTAGACACATCCCTGTTTAACTTCATTCAATTTGTAATTTTAAAGCTAGTCAGAGTTGCATATTGACCAAGTTTTGTAGCTGATAGAGATATGTTTACATGCACAGTATATTTGCACTTAAATTCCTTGATACATTTTGGAATGAAAATGATCTAACTCTAAGTAAGTAGAACAATTTAGAAAATATGCAGTATCGTGTCATTGTAAATAATATCCATTCAGCAAGGCCCACAAATGCTCGAGAGGTAAACTTACAAAATCCAATCTCTACACCATCTGTAGTTTTAAAGGCACAAAAAGAGTTATTTCCCAGATTTGTAAACAGAATTTGGTTTACTCCTCTGTACACTCAAGGGAAATTGTTAGAGTTCTAATTGTCTGCAATCTTAATTCCACAAATCAAAATGTAATGCAAACCAGATGTATTACACTGAGAATGATATCTTGATTAAGAAACTGGATTTGCTACACAATATGTTGATAAATAATTCTGATTTGTCATAAGCTATTAATTACAATTTAATGGAACTTGGTATATACATAAGTAAGTACAGCTTGACTGCAGCTTGTTAGTGTTAAGCTAGCTAATATAATTTACCACAAGATACTAAATTGCCTAATATCAGAATTTATACACATAAATCACAAGTCTTTGACTTACAAACTATGTTGTCAATATTACATAATACTGTAGAGTATAAGGGCAAACAAATTTAGTGTGTTAATATGCATTCACTATATTCACCATGTTGATAAATCCCTAAATCTAAATAATTTCATATATACAGAATATGTCAATACACCCAACATTAATAAATAATGAAGGAGTTTCTCTATGATGGAAATGTTAGTATGTGTTCAAATTTTTACTACATGTAGTTCTAATTTGGAACACTTACCTTGAGGCATGACCTGATTGAGAACAAGGGTGCCATCATGGTTCCGCGGTAGAATGCTCAATTTACAACCGGAGGGTCGTGGGTTTGAGCCTCTGTCGGGGCGGCTGGCTTTTCCTGTCCTTCAAATGAGACAGTAAAACCGCGGTCCCATGTCACAGTAGGTGTAAGCACATTAAAGAACCCTCACTGCTCAATGTCCGTAAGTCCCGAGCATAGGCCAAAATTTGAAGTCCTTCACTGACATTTGATGACGTCTCATATGAGTGAAAGATTCTTGAGTGGGATATTAAACAACAATACAACGAGAACAAATGTTGTGGAAGTTCTGGTCACATATATACCGGGTATTTCACAGTCTGCCAAGGTGATTTTAACCTTTGAGGTACGACCTTGAGTCAAGATCATAACACACTGTATAAATAAGAACTGTAGTGTGAAGTTTGACCTTTCAGATATGTCTTTACATGAACAAATTTTATGTAAAGTATGAATACATGTATATTCTGGTAAGGCATAAAGAAGTTATGTGCTGAAAAAGCAACGGATGGCCATTGCCATAACATAATACATCCTGTCTAAAGATTGGTGTGTAAAAAAAATAATCCATGAAAAATTACAATCTGTGGGATTAATCCCCTCTACAGTATTATGTGTTGGGTTGCTAACATCATTTCCTGTGAGCATAAATCCCTTAATTAACACTTTTTTGTTTAATTTGGCAGACATACATGTACAGCCATACTGCAAAATGATTACTTTTGTGTCTTTATATTCTATATTCCAAGCTTTATACACAAGTTGACATTTTAATATACATGTATAAAAAATTCTATGTTACCTTCTTGACTGGAACGACAGTTGTAATCTGTGTTTTGTACCGGATCATCATATTCATCCTCTATAAACAAAAATAAAAAATAGAATTATATATTTTTACTTTCAGTTTTTCTCTGTTTTCCAAATTTGTCTGGTTCATGATCAGGACACTCCACACTGAGAGATGTGTCTCCCTTAAACACACACAAACACTGTGGCTAATTCTATTGGTCATATTGCTAAGGGAGAAGTTACATATCCCTAATGTTATTAAAATACCAGCGATTATGGTATTTATTCTAAACTTTAAGTCTCCATATGACCCAATACTTCTGATGTAACTTGACATTTTTGTTTACAGTGTATAAATTACACATACATGTAGTTGCAAATGATAATGCTCATTTGAAGAAAGTATAAGAAATATATTTTTAAAGGAAAATAATAAATTTGTTCCAAGACTATTGCTTTAGGTGAAAAATAAATGTGTTATTTTTTCAGTCACAATAAGAAGTAAAAAAAAAACAACTAATAATAAAATAAGATATGGAGCTTGAGAATTAAGTATTTTGATTACTTTAGGCATGGGAAGACTTCATATTTCTATAATACTTGATATAAAATTTCTGTATGATCTATTATTTTAGCCTGCTTCTATTTGAGGAGGAAACTATATCGTGTATGCTGAGCCTTGTGGTTATCATACATTTAATCATCTGTATAGATACATGTATATAGGATAATGATTGACAAGGTTTGATTACAAAATGTATATGTACTAGTAATTACTTTTTATTCATCATGATATGGAGAATTATTAAATTACTAAATATACATATATCATTACTTGTTTCCTTAGCATTTACTATAGTGGACCACATTTAAACTACAGTATTTTATCAGCTCAAACAGCAGGCCTCACACCTTTATTTGTATATTTAGATCTTCTTATCTATTATCAATAACAATCAGAGATTTGGGTTACTTAATGTTTGTGTTTTTCTCTGTGACTTTTGCTTTAGTAATTTACTTTAAGATAAATGCAGTTCATGCTGGTTCTTTCACCCTCAAATCTTATGGCCAATGACAAATGTCTCTGCTACATGTAGGGCCAAGAGTATTGCCAACAATATATAGCTGTATTTCAAATACTACTTAGTAATGGGAGACAAAATTGAGATAAAATAGTACATAATAATTTATTTGGAACAGAAAAAGATTTGCAGTAGCAGCCAACAGGAAATGTGAAATCTGAAACCTTATATGACTAGGTACATTAAAGTCCTCAGTTTAACACAATTTGCAGAAATTCCCACAAATAGCCATAGTATGTGTGTTTAATATTCTGGAAATTCAGTGTTGCATCTCATATTACTGGTATCGTAGTACTTGGGTGATATTATGAAAACATGGCCAAGGAATTAAAAGTCAACAAACAAAAAATATATAACATACATTATTTGTTTTTCTAAACTATGAATTCCAATGCCTGTGTGCACAGAAACATATGGTTGAATTTCTAATTTAAATAAAAAGCATCATATTAAATGATTTTTTGTCTGCTTACAGTAATATACTCAAGGTAAGGAAAAAACAACGATAGAGGATGCCCCTCCCCCCACCCCCCCAAAAAATCATGGAACACTATAAATGAATGCCTCTAATACATCAATATTTACCGAGTTTGATTTTCATAAAACTGTTGCATAAATATTTTGTTTTCAATATTTCTTTCTTATTTCAATGAAGACAAAGTCATCTTTTTTTACTGTACAGACATAAATATAAGCACAGGATCTCAACATTTTTGTCTATCAAAAAATACATTGCCTTCAATTTCTTCGTTTGATGGAAAACTTTGCCACTTTCAAACCCACTGAGTTACCATCCAGGAAGAGATTAATATATCATAGCCTGTTTTGTATATCTACCTTATATCTGTATAATCTTGAAAAATATTTATTTAATGCTGTGAAAAAAAAATTCTATGAGAATGTCTATTCTCCACCTACAAAACCTTGCCATTATGTATATATATATATATATATAGAGAGATAGAGAGAGAGAGAGAGAGAGAGAGAGAGAGAGAGAGAGAGAGAGAGAGAGAGAGAGAGAGAGAGAGAGAGAGAGAGAGAGAGAGAGAGAGAGAGAGATTTGTATTATGTCTAGAACAACTATGAGCATGTGCTTTTGGTGAATAAACTACGGAATTTGTTACCTAAAGGAAATCAGCTCATATATATGTATAAGGCATACTTCACAGGTTAATTAATGTAGTGGCAAAAACAATGTCAGAAGACTTGATGTCTATGGAGACTTGTCAAAAGTTCACTTCAGTTCAAAATCAATTTTAATACCTATACATTTGAGCTAGAAATTTCTATCCCTCCCCTCTATTCTTAATTAATATTCAGTGAGCAATTGTTTTGTCTATCGCATATAATGAAATGAAAACACAGAAATCTTGACAGGTGAAGCTATTTATCACTACTGTTCCTGTGTAATTAATAAAACTTGGAGAGCATATTGACTTTGAATTAAAAAAACAGCATACATAAGACATTGTTACTTAAGTAATCATAATAAAACAGCGCGAGGAAGACAAGGATGAGCTGCCGGGATCACATGTATAATTTAGAATTACTGATAATGCACTGTGTATTTCTGGAGCAAGAACAAAATCACAACTGCTTCATTCTTATTAAATATACTTAAATAAGTGAAAAAAAGTTAAATGTAAACCCTCACAGTGGAGAAATTGATCCAAACTCCCACAAAAACAGGGATTTTCCTGTTAAATTCTGGGTCCAGGGTCCTAAGAATTAAGGAAAATATAGGTTCAAACTTATTCAGAAAAACTTAATTTGAGACTTTTGTTTGAAAATATTTTATCCTTTATTTTCAAACTGAGAATTGGGAAAAAAATTTCTGATTTGAGGGAAAATACAAGCCATTTTTGCATTGGGAATGGGTCCTGTAACCGGATCCAAAAAATGTTCTAGGAGAAATCTCTGACACATCATTCCTCATCTTCTGTACTTTAGAAATAATAAAAATAATGCACCCCACCTTAAAGGAAAAAGTTGGTTTGACATGTACATCTGGACATACATCTGTCACTCTGTGCAATACCTAGTACAGCATCAATCATACATTTTAAACACCCTAGTATCAAAAGTAAATCTAAAATAGTAGCAGTATCTACATGTATGCCCACGGGATTCAGTCTTTGTTCAAATGCACAGGATTAAGACTATTTGTTAATATCTGTGCTGAAACTGGCAGGAAAAAAAACTAAAACAGGAAACATCAATTTACATGGCTCATTACAGTCCATTACCCCAGTGTTATAGTGTTAATGATTATGGATAATTGCAATGATTTTCACTACAATTTCAATCAAGTCCATCTCACTATTGTAACCTTTGAGGTATAGACGATTCATCTCTAAACAGCTACATCACGAGAGATGTGACAAATGAATTGCCATTGAGTTTATTTGACAAAAACAATAGATTATTGGTGAAACGATTGATCTGTTTATCCTGGTGCCCTTAACCTGGACAAAAACTTGTAGTAAAAATCATATGATGGAACATGTTGTATTGATATATAAATAAACAGTGTCATGAATTATTTCAAAGTATATTACTTAAAATATATGTTTCATATTTGTTTGTAAACAATCCATCAGCATTTTGCAGTAGAAGGATATGTAAAAAAAATCTAATCAATTATTTATACTATAGATCTCAGGTTACTGGTTAGTTAATATTTCAAAAGGGCTGTGGATCAGTTTCAGTTTCATCCAAAAAAAAAAAAAAAACTAAAAGAAATAAATGTCTAACATTTAGTCTCAGTCAAGCCTAAGAGTGATATTCTTAGTAACATACTTCAACATCTATTTTCAGTTTTTTTAATGATCTTTTACACCACATCCAACAATTTATCAGTGATATAGAGACGAAGAATTTTTAATGGTGAAGGAGAGAATCTGGTTACAATGTACCCGGGAAGAGACCACCAATCTTACCCACTAATTCAGCTTAGGTTTAAAACAGACTGGATCAAACCAGCACTGACTAGAAGGGAGAAACTTCAAGGCTTAAAGTACATGTGTACCGTATGATGCTCTAGTCACTTGGCCATGGAGGCCTCAATTGACACATAACAAAGATGTCAATAAAATTATTTAATCATAAACATTTTTGCCAATATTACAGTGCAGATACCTTAGGGTATTTTCAGGTCACTCATATTGGTACTAAAGTGCCCCCCCTCCAAAAAAAATAATAATAATAAATAAATAAAAAATAAAAGAAATACACTTTAATGATGAAAGGTTCTACAAGAGATTATTGACAGTTTATTTTCAGATCCTGTGATCTCGAGATTAAAAAAGTAGTCCTGCATACCAGAATTGTTCATGTTTATGATTGTTCTAGAAAGTATGGCTGTATAAATAACTCACCTCGAATAACATTCACAGTAAAATTCCACCAATTTTCTCCATGTGCATTTTGTGCATAGCAGGCAAATTTTCCAGAATCATTCAGGAAGATTGGATTAATGGTTAAGGCATTTCTTCCAATTTTATATCTAAAAAGAAAACAAAAAGAAATAGATCATTACTGGCTGTCTTACTCACTACTGTAGCGAGTCTTACATGTACTACTTCTACACACTTGGATTGGGAACTATCCGGAATATACTATTATTTTCATAAAGTTATTGAATCAAGCTACATGTAAAATTTATCAACAGAATATATAATACATGTATATGGATGTTATCTAGACATAATTTCAAAGTTGGTTAAAATCCTTGAATGCTCATGTGCAAAAATGCCTTTCTTACATTCTTGCCAATTACAATTAAATTTATATTTTATAGATGCAAAATAAGTCAGCTACATTTACTATAACAAACATTTGATGGAACTTGACTAAAACACTTACAATCTACTTCTCTGTAAAATATATTATAACTTGTCAAAAAAAGTACCGTAGTTTAATTCAAATGTTACTTGTGTCACTCTAGTGGGCTATTGTCATTTCAACTCTTGTATTAATGGCATTATAAAGGCCATGGCAACAAAAATCAAGTCAAAATAATTAGAGAAAATTACCTGTTATTACTGTGCGTTGAAATTCGTTGATTATTTTTATACCATACTACATATGGACGTGGTTTTCCTGAGACTCTGCAACGGAATTTTGACTTTGTTCCCTCAACCAGATCAGTTGAATCATATAATCTATCAGGGTCCTTAAATTCTGGATGACCTTAAAAAAATATGGTAAAATAATCATATCTCACGCATAAATTGTTTTAGCTACATGTGTAGATCTATATTTATTACTGATAGAAGACATACATTGAACAACATGCACAAATCAGCAATTTAGATATTACATGTGAAATCATACCTTTATCTTTAGCTACCATGGGGCAGATATTCCACCCAATTCCCAGTGCAAAATACATGTGTTTTTTCCCAATTTGATGGAGAGGCTACATAAAGAATCTAACATTTCACATTTGTACCATTAAAAGTTCATAACTCTTCATCCTTCAATATCATGCATGTAATTATAAAATGTATACTAGTGGAAAAAAGAAACTGTGTATACTTAAAAGTTAAATAAAAAACATTAAATGTATTCTTTGATTGCACTTCATTCTTAAGGGCATAATTTAACTAAATGCGTGTTTGAGTACTCAATTTGTTAAATATCGCGTTCGATTCGCCTTGATGGCCACAGCACGCTTTTCTTGAGTTTCGAGCCTAAGCGACACATGGTTAGCAATCTATTAGAATTTCTTGCATTCGTTGACAGTATTCAATGTATTGAAACAGAAAAACATTGGTTTTTGGAATAAAATTTTGATTGTGATACCTTGTATGATTGAAAGTGATTGTTTGCTTGCTACTAGGACACTGGGATGTCTCAAACCAATGTGGCAAGGCAGTTTGGAGTTCATATTTACACTCTAAATGCTTTATGAAGACAATATCAGCAAACTGGTACATTCAGGACCGCCCACAATCTGGACACCCATGTGTGACATGTCGGCAAGATAGGTATATACATGTATATGGACGTCACATTTGCATAATGGATTTCAATCGGCTTCTTTGACCACTACAGGCATCCCTGGGGATTGACCAATAAATCCTCATACGTAAGGAACAGATTGCGAGAGGCAAACATCCATCCTCTACATCCTATTATCCATCTTGTTAGCATGGTGTAGGGGCATGGCCTTTTCAATAACAGAGATTAGGTGGAAGTTCTGTTTACGAAATCTTGACAGCAGTGACAATCATGTTGGGGTTTACCATCATGCCAGAGAACGTTACATGACGCCTGCATTATTCAGGGCTGCCAATTCGGTGGAGGGAGCATTATGTTCAGGGTGGAATTACAACACATAGAAGGACCTCTGTGGTGAGAGTGGAGGGCAATTTAACTGGCGTAGGTTACTGTGCCGACATTGTACGTCAGCACATCATTTCATTCACTCACAACAACCAGAGTAATATCATTCTGCAGCAGGAAAACGCACGATCGCACTCCATGTTTGTGACTACCAGCAAAACATGAATGTGCTACCATGGCCTGTGATGTCACCAGATTTATTGCCCATGGAACATGTTTGGGATGAAATCGAACATCATCTACATCAAGAGTCAGCCCCCCCCCCCACTTGCTACATTGGACATTTTGCGTCATTCTTAATTTTGCATTTCTGAATAACCTGATTTGTTCAGTGCATCATAGGTATAATGAATGCATTAGTGCAAATGGCGGTCATACACTTTTTTGCACCCCCCTTACTTTCAGTGGCTGTTTGTATCAACCATAATGGACATAATCCATGATTTGATGTTTGAATTGAAAGACAATACATTATATTAAATAATAATCACGATGTACATAATCAGGGGTGAGGAAATCCTATGCCCGACCTATTAGTTTACCATTCGGAAAAGTTAATTATTTTTGTTTGGTTGTCCGTGGACTAGTGAATTATACAGGAAAAAACCACATAAATCTAGAGTTCAAAGTCCTATTAAAAAATTTCTGTACTTGTACGTAAAAACATTGTCAGTAAATATGGGACAAGTAAAATTCTATTTTGGGCAACCAATTTTTTTGCATTTACTTGCCTGGGGACAAGTGCATGAAAGTCATATTTTCACACCTCTGATAATGCAACATAACATTTTGTATATGAATCTATAAATTAAATTAGGCCAAAAAAAAAAAAAATATGTCTGTTTAGGGTTTCAGCCTAAAAAAAAATAGGGTAGGTAGGTAGGCATTTTCATTTTTTTTTTTTTTTTCATTTTATTTTTTTGGTACATGTTGCTCTTATTATTTTACCAAATTCCAACCCAATGTTGTGTTGTGTTACATGCACATGTTTACAGTATCTTCAAACCAAATATCAATTACTCTTTCTGTTGAATGGATTTAGGTATTGAGAAACCTAATGAGCATATGACCCAAGAGATGCCGAGAAATGGTTTCAGACATTTGTTTACAATGATCATGTTGATACAAGTATAGATATTTAATCTTGGTTGTAATCATAAATACTTGTACCTTTAAATCAGATAGGTTTAAAAATGATATTAATTTTGGAGCATGTCTTTTACAGGTAGTTTTGTACATCAAAATTTATAACAACAATAAATACAAAGAAATTATTTTCATGATTAATATTCTTTTATCAATGTTTTATGTTGAAAATCGAAATTGCTTGCAATTTACTGCTACCGTATATACTCGTGTACAGGTTGCAGTTTTTTACTCAAAATATGTGTGTAATATTTGCCATGCGACTTATCTACTGGGTATAGGATTTCGTGGTCTTGAAATCTGAGGCCGTATGGACTATGATGGAGAGACAGACATCTAAGACAACAATACTTAACATAGGCGTCGGAGCCGGGGGGGCTTAGCCCCCCCACTTTTTTTGCAAAGATAGGCATATGTGTTGAAAATTGAGGCTTAGCCTTCAAGACAAGTTGGTTTAGCCCCCCCACTTTTGGCGTGTGTGTGTTTTAAGTTGGTTTAGCCCCCCCACTTTCAATTTGCTTCCGACGCCTATGCTTAAACATCGATGTTTGTTAATGATAAATAAATAAGGTACCTCACGTGTGCATAAAACATTGTGTTCTTCGTATGGTAAAAACTAATCCCTTTCAGTGATTCAAGTGTCATTCAGAATTTGCGTAATCAGGCCGAATATTTAAAAATATTGTTTAGTGTAATCTGAACAACCCAGGTAAAAAAATCTGACCTAATTTATAAGGCAGTGTAGTGCATTTTTGTCCCAACAAAAATCTGAAATTTTGCTCAGTTAACATATCAAATTTACAAAGGAAATTTAAAATAATAAATTCTCTACCGACCCATCCACCTCTGAAACAACTGGACAAGTCCTGTAAAGCAAACAATTTTTTAATGTTGGCCTGAATCAGCCAAGCTTCTCATCATAAATTCAAAGAATTATTCCAATCATCAAACGCATATTTACTCAGGAAAATTTCAAAATTTATTGAGTGCATAAAAGAGAGAGTTTGTCCTCCGGGTTAAACGACCCGTAATTACTAATTTATTTTTCTGACTTGTACGCATGCGATGTATTAATCTATCGAAACTTACATTTTGTATATCTTCTCTACAATGTATCCTATTACGTTTATGAGAATAAAATTGTCATTGTCATTGTCATTGTCATCTCGGCACCCTGCTGTAGTTGTGTCGTTTGTGTGTGACCTTCAACTGATAAGGTTTGCGCGGTAGTCTTTGAAGTTATGGAAGTAATGATGACACACGTATACATGTGTTATGAGTTGGGACGCGACATAGGAAGTTGTTACAGGTATGCTGTTACATAGGACATAATAAACCTAATGAGGATTTGTTTGGTAGCGTATTAGCAATGTACATGTACATAATCAGTACACACACCGCAAATGATATAAAATGTGATTAAATAAAACACACACAACTGACACTTGGGCACGTGATCCATATTTGATATTTAAATCACACGACAGTCTCTGAAGTTTTTACCGATTTTACTTTTTATTTTACAGATAAAATGGTGTAGGATCGGCGAAAAAAATAGGGTCGGTCGGGAAACCCTAAACAGACATATATTTTTTTTTGGCCTTACTCAAATACTCAGTTTCTTTTTTCCGCTAGCATATGTTAAATTATAACCACGTAAATCAATCATTAGGATTCATTACAATACATCATCTTCTTAGTTATCCATACACTACAAATTACACATAGTGTACCAATGTACTTATATGTACAGTATTACCAGTACAAGCTCATACATTTTCACGTATATCACTTTAATCCCTATAAATATGTACATAGAACAGTCAGGGATTAATCCATGATGAAAATCAAACAGAGATCTTTTGGGTGGAGAACTTCAGATTTGCCATACAATTTATTTATAACATACATGTAGAAGGAAAGACATCATGGAATAGGCAATTATCCAAAATTAAGCAATCCATGGCCACTGTCCATTCAATCAATGAAAAATATTGAAAATGAAATTTAAAAAGGTGGTGGTAGGAAATTTAAGACCCCAGTGATCCTTCTGTGATAAAAATATTCCAGTATACTATAGCTACATTTAAATTTATTATTGAATTGAATTGAATCATAAATTTCATTTTAGTTGAATATGATTCTAGAAAAAAGAATTCTATATCTTTAATGGTTACTTTGTGTAAAAGAAAGTGCACAATTTGCCCTAGGGGAAAGCCATAATGTAATTAAGTTCAATTTTGTAATTTTAGATTTAACATCAATTACTTTACACATATTATGTATGTCTGCCTGACTGTATCACTACATCTTGTGACAAATGTACCATTTTAATTCTGAACAATAATATCAAACACACCTTTCAAATACCTGGTTTGACTAATGTATAGAGGCTTGGGAAACAGGTCTGCCACTGTCCATTTCATTATTATTATTTTTTTAGGTTAACGTGAAATGATACGTGATAGACCTGATAGACGCACATAACTTAAATTCTCACAAATGAGTATGACAACAAGGAACACTTGCGACATTTGTGAAGTTGAGAAGATGGGATTACAGTATCATACAATCTGGGGTCCATCTGTGACACCAACAGATTACAACATTCCGCCTGTTGACAATATTATAGGGAAAATTTGTAAACTACAATTGTACGACTGATATATTGCCCTTTATCTTTCTACCAATAGTTAAAACAAAATATAGGCCTACCCAAGACTTGACTGCAAGTAAGATTTCAGAATTAATGGGTATTTATAAGTTATGTGGCTTTTTTAGAATAAAGATCAACTTTGTAAATGAAGAGTTGTGATACTGATATACTGATACCTGTACACTTCAACAATGTCTGCAATGATAATACAGTGAAACTTGTCTCGAAAGACTGCATTAAAAACCATTTTGTTTGTTCCTTTAACTCTCCTGAGAGACCACCAGTGTCTTCAAAATATCACATCTTACTTGCAGATGGAGTGGTCTGTTAAAACAACCCACTGTAGCAAGGTTTCCAAGACTTAAAAAAAGCCTGACAATTTACATACTGTAATATCAAAATTCAATTTTAAGGAAATATGGAATTTGATCTTATGAATATTTTCAATCTGTCAACTTTATGTACAGGATATATATTGACCAGCCACATATATGCAATGCCAGAGACCCAATTATATTGTACATGTACGTCCATGATCTAAAAGTCAACAACGTTAAGGTTTGTCCGGTTGTCCGGGACAAGACCATTTTTCTGTTTGGACAAGTAGATGTCACTTCTCCAAATGCACAAGTGATATTGTTGAAGACAAATTAATTCAATAAAGCTTATTCTTGTTTAAACACAAATAATATCTTTAAATGTTACACTTGATTTTTGGACAAGTCATTTTGCATTCGGACAGGTAGATTTCAGTACTACCAGTACTTGTCTTAGAGAACAAGTGAACATTTTCATTATTGTTGCCCCTTGTTTGGTTAATTCCAAATGTTTACTTGTCAACATTATGTTGTTATTTTTCATTGGTAGATAATTTAACCAATTTTTCAATTTGCTTTTCAATTTAGTTTATTTAAAAGCACTGGTACAGCTTTTTACTTTGCAATGTCTTCACTGTGGATCATTTTATAAATTCACAAAATTAAAAGCCACTCCTAGTATTCATAAATCATTGAAATTTATTTTTCAAAACTATGCTAATGGACATTGCTAAATGTATGTTAAATTTAACTGTACTGATTTTTTTTTTTTTTACAAAAAGCATTGTTTATTTCATTATGAAATTCATATTTTTTGCAAACTATTGTTTATTTCATTAAAACAGTTGTCTCTATTTTTTCTTTCATTTACTTTTATCATACCTGTAGTTTTATCTATCAGCTGAATAACCAACACAGGTATATATACACCTCAGTGTCAGATTCTTGGCTGGATCAGATTTTAGTGCTTTTTTATATAGACTCTAGACTAGTTAAGCAATGAAAGTTGCACATCTTTTAGATATGATTTTCTACGCAAAGTAATTATGTAATGTGAAAATTTTCTTCATTCTTTTCACAAGTTGTCTGGTAGTTGGGCCACAATTTTATTTTCAGGTAAACTTACATATGAACTTCTGTTAAAGAGCACCTTTAAAACTTGTAAAATACTGAAAATTATGTTATCTGTTATTGAAGCAGGGATAAAATTTACATTAACTTTGTTACTGACATAATTTCATGATATCTATAATTGTGTCTTTGTTATAAGCAGTACAGATCAAAAGTTTGTCCGTTTTGTGAAATTACATTATCGAAATCATAGTGCAACCATTTGGTAAACTGGAGCTTACTAGAGCAATCTGTATAAAAAAGAGTTGAAATTTTCCTTAATGTATCAACATGCATCATTACTGTTTAAACATGTAATTACTGGAACAGAGATATTCTAGTAAATAGGCCGAACTTCCTGCCCCGATTTCATCAGCGATTTTTTGTTCGACGAGGAGGTCAAGCAGACCACAACCTAATTCCTTTGTAGATTTATTGCAATGAATTCACAGTCGGAACTGGTTAAAAATTTCGGAAATGAGAAATAGGGTTCAGGTCACGGGTGTTGGACTCCTACGGACAAAAACAATGGGCAGTCTCCTTTTTGTAAATTCCAGAAATTATTTAAAAAAAATATTGATATTGATATACATGCATAAAACAAGATTGCACAAAAAGTCAACATGCAGTTAATAACCTTGATGTCATAAAATGTTACATAAACTAAAATCCAGTATTTTTTTAAGATAATATAAATATATCAATATAGCCCTGATCATAGTGCCACTTACAAATCAAGAGTTTTTTTTTAATGTATACATGCAGTTACTGTACATGTAATTGTTCAAATGACATATTTTGTACAAATGTAGTTGCTTGAATCCCATGGTTAAAATTTGGAAATGGAAAGGGTTCCCACCCTAACATTCTTAAAATCCAGATTAAAAAAATATTGAATGATATACATGTAATAAAGATTAGTACATGTATGATGTCATACCAACTAAAAATATTTAAGTACAGTAACTTAATATTTATATTTGTTTTATAAACTTTTAATGGTATTTTATGTCACACTAAATCAACATTTTTATATGCACAGTGGTAACCGATTTCTAATTTTGGTGGACTGAAGACAACCTGGTTACAATGTATACAGGAAGAGACCACTGCTGAGCCTTCTGCAAGTAAACTGGCAAACTTCCTCCCAAAATCAGCTTAACTAGGCTCCAATTCCACACTGATCATGGGAGGGAGATTTCATGGTTAAATCAAGAAGCCTTAACCACTCTGCCACAGAGCCCCTTTTCAAATTAATTTATGTTACATGTAAATTATACAATAAATAGCTTTTATCATATGGAATTAACACATTTAATTTGTGCAATGAATATGTATATAAAAAACTATTACCAATAAATTCATGTCTGACTTGTATTGTGATACTTGGGAACCTTCCAAAGAAAAGTTACAATGTATTACCTTTAGGAGCACAATGTACATATTGTATAGGTCAAGTAGTACCAATGCTGCAGCAGCCCCAGTCATATGCTCTATATAAAATATATGTACTGGTACATGTATATTTTGTACATGTACATTGCTGTGTATGCAAATATGAGAATCTACATCCAAGCAACTGACACAAACCTACATTGTAAAACACATGTAATGTTCTTTTGATGTATAACAAAAATTAACATGTGCAATTTCTACTATGTATTGGTATATAAACATATATACAATGTTTATATGTAAATGTATATCTAGCAATGTCAGAGTGTCAATATGTAACATTTCATATAAACAATGTACATACATGTATACTTGCAATGTCTACAGAAAACTTGCAAATTTTATTACATAGCCAGCACTGAAACCAAGTAAATTGCAGTGATTTGCCAGTAAGTATACATATACATGCACAATGACATGTATATATTTTATAACAATTCCACATATTGCAGACTTAACTTTTGAGATGTGATAGGCAGGACTGATTTTACGAATCTCATTTATTTTCCATAAACCATTCTAATATACAGCATTACATTATGTAATATTTGTAATTGTAACTCATGTATAATCTTAATGTATGTAGTCTTCTGCCAGATGAGAATTCTGATGCAAAAATACATAAAAAAAGTATTAGAAGAACAGCATATATAGACCATGCAGTTTGAAACAAAGTGCAGATAATTCATGACCTTTTCTCCTCTTTCAGTATTTGATTTCATTAAACCAGAAACTCTGTCCTTTGCACTTGAACAACATGATCTAGTTGATGAGCTTTTAAATCTTGCATGAGAAAAAAATAACAGACATTCCACAGTAATCATATGAGATTGACTGGATTCCATCAAGTAAACCTGTGTATAGTCCTTATCAACTCCCGTGGCCAAAATGTACTGGTAGCAAAAAAAATTTTTTAAATTGTAAGATGTTCATAACATGTACTCAAATTAGTGTTTGGATTATACAAGGGTGATAAATTTTTATCTAAGGGGGTTAAATAAATATATAAAAAGAGTCAAGAACAAATCATTATAACTGACTTGCAATTGGAATGCAGGATTACAATGTGAAGATATGGGACTTGAGGAATAAAGAAGCTGAACATTTAAACAATTTATTCTACATAAAAGGATAATTTTGAAAAAGACTGAAGTTGGGATCACCATTTTTCTAAACTGTTCCTTGGTTGTTAGACCATTTTATCTAGATGTTCAGGCTACAATGTATATATATCCACGACAGCTTCCTGTAGACATCAATAGAGGGCTTGGCCTCCCAGCACAATATGTAGTTGTGATCTTAATTAAATACAAGGATGTCATAAATCAATGTCATGTAAATTAACAATTACACATTTTCGTGTAATATTTCTCTGCAACTCATTCCCATAAACATTTCACATTAGGGATCTAGAGCTGTACATTCTATTCACATATTTGGCCCACACTATACTTGTAATATTGTACTATTATGCAAACTGTACATGCAATTCTCAGATGGTCTATCTGGGATGTCAATGTTTATATAAATCTACTGAAAGTTTCTGTCAATCAGAAGAGAAGCTCAAGACATGTATATTTATAACATCTTGTTTAAATTCTAAGAAGAAAGACAGGATATAGCATCCCTGCCAGTGCCTAATTAATTTGACTTTGATTACAGATGCATTTCATCTGATATTTATACAGCCACCAACCTTCTCTGAACTGCAGTACTCCTACATTTCACACCCAATATCAAAGAGAACATTTTCAATGTTATCTCCTCTAGGAGTGGTCCACAGAAGGTCACTCAGATTTTGGCTACCCACTGAGCTATGTTGTCCTCAAACAAAGTTACCTAACATCCTGTTATAGTGACCTACCTTACATGTATACAAGTGTTATAAAATACAGAAGGTCTCTAATAAATACCCAAATTCTGTACACACTCAAAGCATTGATGATTTTATTGCAGTTCATAAACATATGTACTGATTAAACAATTACCATGAAACTCATACCCAATTAACACAGATGTTGTTAATTTACAAACACATTGTGTTATATAATAATATATTTCCATCTTAACTCACTGCTACTACTGCAATACATGTACATGTATTACATACTAATAATATACATTGCTGGGTTTTGTAATATCCTTTTGTTCTTTGTCAGAGCTCAAACTTAAATTATTCCTTTATATATGAATAAATGTTTTGGGACTGTTTTAATGCAGTACATGTATATGTACATATGGTCCAGTTTTTAGGCTGATGTACTGTATGATAATGTTTGACAATAATTAATCAACAATACAGATCCAGACAATCTAGTTATTATTTGTGAATAGTAATTTAGTAGTCTAAAGAACTTGTATGACATAAAATTAATTAACATACATGTATTTAGACTAAATGTTTATGTACATTCAAACTGACAAATTCATTTCTTATACTTCAGTGATCAATCATGATAACTTATAGTGTATTGGGACTAACTAAATCCAGAGAAATACCTAGTAATTGTGGACAATGTTTTACTTTTCTATTCGGGGATTTTCCACACTGGGGAATGGGGACTGGGCTTTTTGAATTTGAAATTTTAGCAAGATTTTATTGAAATTAGGAAATCCAGAAATACAAAAACAAAGTGAAAGCACAAGAAAATCTTCAAATTAATTGTCATTTGACTTCATTTGGGAAATTTTGACTGCAAACTGGGAATGGGACCTTATTTTGGTCCTGAATGATAGGATAGAAAATCCCTGGCATTAGCATAAATGAAGCAAAACAAAATATCTGGGTATATGTACATGCATTTAATTTTGATCTTTTGGTTGACAGTAAGAAGAAATTTGTTATTAATTTTTACTGTTAATTCTAAAATTAAAATCTGACAAATCCTATATGTATGGAATTTATATTACTCCTACTGTATGTATTTTATTTGTGCAACTTTTGCTAAGAAATGTAATTTTACTCACATCAACATCTATTTGTTAATTTAAAACTGTCTCACAAATGTCAACTCTCTTGTGTGTAAGCTTAGACTTAGATCCATATACATGTATGGTACATTGTATATGGTATCTATCTAAATTCAACTGAGTAATGATAGTTCACTTCTGTATCAATCTGAATTGCCCTTAAACAAATTAACCTCAATGATAATGTTAATCTTTTGTATTTAATAGATACATATACAATGTAAATGTACGTGTACTGAACTGTACACTGTACCTGATTTTAAAACATGTTTGTTTTTTTTCATATGTACATAATATGCACATGTTCATATACTTGTGGTATATATATTTATGTATTTAAAAAATCACTAGGAGGTAGAAATTTTTTTTTCTTAATTGAATATTCTCTTAAAACTTCAATGTGGTTCATCATTTAACACCTAATTCAATTAATAAAAAAGTACTGTATTAACATGTCTTTAAGTACACATTTTTGGTTTGGGAGTTATTTGGTCTATAACATTTTATTCGATTTTTTTTTCTGTACAAGCATATATGCACAGGTAAGTAATCAAAACATAAATATCTACAGTTGTAATTTTCATGTTATCCCTTTTATCATAATATCAGCTTACTGAAATGCAGATTTTTATATTTAACAAATGCCATTAAATAAATCATTTTTGTATCATTATGATCTCTTATACCCCTGGCCAAAGCCAAGTACAGGTCCGTCTATATGTAAATGGGAGTACAAACAAATTATCTCCCTTTGTCCAATAGACACCAATGTTTTACTGGATCCAATTTTTCATCTCTATATCTAAGTTACACTATTCAATACTTTCAATTATAAAAAAGTAAGGTGAAAACAATATAAATAATTCTGAAACTCTGACCGAGTAATATATAATATTTCATAAATCTTATAGTATATTCAATGTTTAATATTTATGTTACATACATTAGATGGTTTTTAAAAACTTAATCTATTTTTCTCCAAAAACACAATTATGAAATAGTGTTTTCAAGTGGAGAACACATCTCAATTCTAAATATGTTGCAAATATTATCTTATGATAATATGTTTGATGTAGGTATACACCATATGTGGACAGAGAAAAAAAATACCTAAAAAAATAATTCTGCAGATGTTGTCACTACACAAGTGGCAAGGAAAATTCCTTTAGTTTGTTCAACTGAACAGTCATGTAGACAAACCAACAACAGATATATATATACATGTATGTATACATCCAATATTACAGTACATGTACTTACAATTTTGATCTTCACTTGTGAAAAACATGCAAATATATGTACAGTATATATCTTTTAAATATCTAATATAGCTTGAATCAGCTGCAAAACTTTTAATTTAGGTTTTTTGGTGTATTTGTATATAAATGTACATGTATATACATTGTAAAAGGATAAATTTCAGATGGTAAATTGGACTGTTTTTTTCCTTTTTTTGTTCAATTTTGCCGATTATTTAAATATCTGCAATGACAATTTATTGGAAATACATGCAGACAGAGATCCCTCAACATTTTTATAAACATTTTCAGTGATTTTATTGTTCAAACATTTTGTATTCTTAAGTTGCTCTGCCTTCTATAGCTAATTTATGAAAATTTTAAAACATTCAGATATATATTTGCCAAAAGTTAGAGAAAAAATACATATTTTTTTCATGGAATATGGGCTAAAATGTCTGTAAAATCCACCTAAAATCACTGATATTATTATTAATTAAAATATTTTGAAAATAGGCAAACAGTATCTACAATGTAGATAGAAACTGTTCCTACTTTATGTCTTATCTAATTCTAAATACATGTACTGTTTGCCAATTTTCAAAAAAGACAATTGATAATTTCTCTAAATATGTCGATTTGTATCATTATAAAATGCATAAAGTACTGCAAACTGACAAAAAAAGTAAGCCTACAAGTGGTCTTTATATTTGGCAAAAATGGAAGGACAAAACAAAATATAAACCAAATATGTTTTGTTGCTAATAAAATGGAGAGGTATGTAAAGAAACCAACTTACTTCCAGGTTCAGTTGTAGTCTTAGCCACTGCAAATGCAGCTACACCAACAATTACAGCACAAACCCAGTAGAATTTCACAAGATGGTAATATGTGCCCATGTCAACCTGGGGTGATCTCCCTTTGTTTTGTCACATTACCAAATTGTACATTTAATGGAACAGTTTGTAACACAACATTAAAGTTCTGGTTGTTATCTTAAACAACAAACACTATCATTTTAGATTCACATTAATTAACACAGCGAACTCCGTAGTAATCCACTCAAAGCATTACACTTTCGAATATATATTCCAAACTGAATTATCCTACTTGATAAATCCCATTCCAGTAACAGTGTAGTTTTCAAGTTTCTTAAATCCTAAATTCTACTCTCCCATGAACTGAAAAAAAGGAAAATTAACATTAATTATACATAAATGGGTTATAGCATTACTGATTAGTCAGCTTTTATCATCATTGAAAAAATACAATTTTCAAAACAATCCTCGTAGGACTGTAGTATTAGAATAAAAACTGGTATTACAACACACTACCTGCATGCATTTTTACATTGAACTTCTAAGGAATAAAATTAAGCAACCCTCTTTTTTATTTTATAAATATATGCACTAATAAGTATTTTTATAAGTAAAATTTTTGTAATTGACTGTTTTGGTTAGTATCTTAAACTTGTTCTCTTATGGATATACAAAATGAACATGTATGTAATTCCAGTAATTATGTGATTCACCAAACTTTTAGAATGTCAAAGCTTCCTATTAAAGTCACAATAGTATTTGAAAGTTTTCAGAACAAAAAATTTACATTTCCTCCTACTAGAAAAGGATGTACGTCTTAGTATCTAAAATGTAAATGTATCAATTTCCCTTACTGAGTCGAGTCCCATCCTGACTTCTGTATTTTCAGGTTCTAAGAAATCTCTCAACTCTTTTGAGTTCAGTTTTACAGAAACAAGTCATACAAATTACTATACCTCCATAACAAACCTTTTTTGGAAACTGCATTAACAGGGACCAAATACTGTCGTGTTGCCCCGCCAGATAGAATCTCCAAAGGGATTAGGGTAAAATCCTGATTTACCCCACCCAAACTTTCATCACCTTTATTACAGTAGTTTTGTTTCTTTTGAAATGTGTAAAAGTTATAAGTGAAATGCACAAAAAATATATGAAATCCTGAAAATAACTTTTGAAGAAAGTTGTAGATTTTCAAGTAAACTTGAACTGTAAAGAAAAACTGTTGATTTTTCTTGAACACATATATGGCACTGTAAACAGATAACCATAATCAGAATACAATGGATAACTGAAAACAATGGACTTTTTAAAATATTTTTCAACTGTGTCTAGTTATTCAATTCTATTTTTTTTAAAGAAAATCATTGATAATTTTGTTGTAAATTGATATTTCTGTTCCAACTGCCACATCTGAGAAAGTATTAGTTTCAAAATGTAGAACTGACAACATTAGAGTTCTGGCAAATATAAAATAGTTTTAAATTAAATTGAGATGGGATCATGAGACGAGAAGCCTGAGAAAAATTCAGAATAATCTTGTGTGACCCATGTGAACTTCTGGCTTGCAAAGTGAAGATCTGGTCATGCCGGCAACAAATGAAAATACACGATATACACCCAGCATAGAATAACAGAAATAGTCTTACATTAAAGTACTATAAAAGATGGCTTTTTTTGGAGTTCCAGAATGCCATATAAACGCTCTACTTACAAGTTGGCAAAGCTTGGTAAATTAAACCCAATCTACTGAGTCTTACATCTACATTAAATAATAAGTAATATTAATTAATAACACATGCTGAGCTTCTTAATTTTCATTAAGAAAATATTTACCGCTTCCACATAGAGGGTTGCAATACAATGTTTCGCTAATTACGAAAGGTGAGATACCAAATAGACGAATTATTTCATGCAGCTGTGTTTGAATTAACTGTAACTCATGTTATTTAAGCTGAAGTATGAAAAAGCAAAAATAATATTTACAAAAAAGCTTTCAAACATATTATGTTTAGAGTAAGTACTGTTTGAATATTGCAGAGCCAAGGAAATACAATTGGAATTAAACATATCCTAACCTTTACTCGGACGTCGACCGACTGAAAACTCCGTCTACTAAGGACATGGGTGTGATTCAACATAAAAACTACGCTTGGGGCGATTGTAATTTAGTTATTTTCACTGCAGATTTTTTTCATTTCACACCTCTAATCAATGAACGTTATCGAAGGCGGTAGTAATCAATTCTCGTTATGTAATTACAAAGGTGATAAGAAATGAACATCAATTAAACTTTCATTTGACATCTATTTCCTGGCAAATCCGTTCGTTAGTGCATTTATGCTCCCCTCCCGAAAAACGCGGGAATTCGGTACAGCAAAAGTCAACAAACTTAGCTGATAAAACCAATAAGGTCACTTAACAATTAAAGATTGGATGAAATTTAAATAAGGATCCATGCGAACTGGATTCTAAATGTGTAATAAAAGAAAAGTGCGTACATTTTGAAAAAAATATAGGCACTCCAAATATTTCAGTTCATTTTTATATATAGGGTCTACACAAATTCTACATTTTTTTTTTTTAATTTGAAAAAAAAATGTGTCACCAGCATATTTGATTTTTACAGTCAACCGGGGTACTATTGTGCGCGATTATCCTAAATCGCGTCCCTTTAAATTCAGTTCACAAAATGGGAAAATTAAACAGTCCGTAAATATAGGCTAGACTTTTCAAACTTTCCTTACCTCGTTTTGTCTAAATTCCATTTGTATCCAAGAGAATTAGATAAAATAATCCAAAAAGTTTAATTATTCCACAAGAAAACTGTTCAAATTTCGGTGCGAACACATGATCACTCTCTAACATCTAGAAGTTTACAATGGTGTAGTTACTGCCTCATCGTAGTGTATGCTGAGATGTCACGTGACGACCATTCAAACTTGGGATCGTAGATCGCTTATGTGACGTCAAAATATAAAGTGCAGTTTCCCATTCGATGTTTCTATGTTGTTTGTGTTAGGAGTTTTAAAACTTAAAAATATGATAGTAACTGTTTTATTTTACGCTTCTTTGGATTTGTAAGGAAAATACACATTAAACTTGCAGAGTCACCTGCAGTGGATGCAACCGTCTACGATACTTGACAAAGTTGACATTTCCTACCTTTAGACATACTCTAGGTACAATCGTAGTAACCTTGCGTGCCTCCGTGTTATAGTAAAGCACGCAGAAGTGTATTATAATTCACTCAGTCTTGTTGGACGAACAGAGGCAGAGATTCAGAAAAATAGCATTTAGGACATCGGCGATAAAATAACAATAAAACTACTAACTTACTTTGCGTTAAGTGTTACATAGTTGAAACACTATCTACTGGTATTTTCACTTTCTTACAGATGCGTGTTTTTATAGCTTCAGGATCATGCACCAATAAATGGCGTTAAAGGAGGGTGGATCCAATGTTCTAATAACATATAAGCAGGTGCTCTCGCACAATTTTGATGGCGACTACTCTCCATTCAAATTCAAAATATTTGATTTTCGTTATAAAATATATGGAACATCAAACACTTGTTTATTGCTAATTGTTTATTTTGAATTAAAAAGAAACACATTATATTATAAATAGAATCTACATTAGCCTAGGTCACAACTACAAAACAATCATAATATCAAAAAATGTCAATAAATACAACATAACACTGTATATTTCGACAAGTCTTGTTTTGGACCTGTTCAATGAGAAAAAAAATAACAATAATTTGAAACCATACAAGTCTGAAAGTGGATATCTATATTATTGATTATCTTAATGTTAGTTTATCATGAAATTAAAATCCACCACAATATAACTGAAATACTGTTGAAAGTGGCATTGAACAAACAATGAAATAAAAATAACATTAGAATAATAACTACAGAACAACAACAGCAGCATCTACAATGATACCAATAATTATATAATGTAAATACTACTACTAATAACATAAACAATTATAAAACAAAACAAACAGAAATTATGTTGTTTTAAAATACATGTACTTTCATTTCTTATGTATCTAATGCATTTCTAAGAAAAGTCATTTTCTTTTTACTATTTATTCCTGATATTCCATTAAGGTGAAAAATCATACATTTTTAAAGTTAATAAGATAAAATTTGTTATTTTCTCAACACCTTCAACATTTGTTTCTTTGTCAAAAATAGTATTCTTTATATACTTTCATTGTTATCATAATTAATTTTTTTATAAAACTTTATGACTATGACACAATGGAATATTAATAAAACTTGAGACAAATAAGGCCAACATGACCTAGTTAGAGATTAATAATAAAAATACAAACTTTCTGTTAAATACTATATTACATACATGTACTTCTAGATAATATAAACATGGTGTAAAGAGATAGAAAAAAATGGTTCTACCTGTGTAGGCAACATAATTTTAATGAGTAGAACATTTGTTACAAACGTGACAAGTAATTCCTCAGATCATACATGAAACTGTCACTCACATTTTCTTCTGTCAAATAAATATTTAACTTGTATCATATCCAAAGCAGACTCTTAAGAGTTGTGTTCAATTGTCATATATTTTAAAAGTTTGCTACATGTAAATGAATTTTGACATGTACACTAATTAATTAGTCTACCTTTGACAGATGAATTTGATGTTGTTTTGGCACATAGATTTGTATAAAATATGCTGTACATATATCCATAAAAATGTATATAATTCATAAATAATATGGGATTGTCTCAAAATGGCATTAGAGTTAGGACAAATGAAGGATCATGTTGTATAGATAGGATTACATTCTGACCACAATTATGGCACAATAATGCCACAAATATTTTTTTTTTTACTTTTAATTGGAATATTTACAGCCCCAGAAAAATAAAAGTGAAAATAAGAATGGAGAGGGAGAATAGATTGATAGAAGATAAATAAAAACCAAAATAACAAAAACATACAATGAAATACAAGGATTAATACATTAAATACCGATATTATTTAGAATTTACTTTAATGCATAAATGTGTTCATATCTGAAAGTGAACATACCTATATATATATTTTGGAATACATGTATAGAATGTGTGCACATGTGTTCTGGATGTATACATGTAAGTGCATATAAATTTATACAATGTTATTGCAGTGTGTCTGTGTGTGCACAAATCGACATGCACATGTGTGTACATGTATATTTATGTGCATGCACTTGTGTGAGTGTGCATGTACATGTGTTAATGTGTTTGGATGTATATATGTACATAGGCGTTGGAAGACACCCCCCCCCCCCCCCCCCCCCCCCCCCCCCCCCCCCCCCCCCCCCCCGCCCCCCCCCCCCCCCCCCCGCCCCCCCCGCAAATTGAAAGTGGGGGGCTAAACCAACTTAAAACACACACACATAACAGAAACGTCTTTGAGCTAACCCCCCCCCTGCCCCCCCCCCTCCCCCCCCCCCCCCCCCCCCCCCCCCCCCCCCCCCCCCCCCCCCCCCCCCCCCCCCCCCCCCCCCCCC
>BROG01000757.1:0-277500 GCA_030159075.1 Atrina japonica | reverse complement strand
GCTGTAGAATGTACTGCACAGAAAACTGATGATATACGAGGTACAGTATAACCCTCTAGACAAAAAGGTATTGTACAGAATGTCAAAAAAGAATCTATTAATCATATTCTATGACAGATTCAACATTTACCTGTATCCTGTATACCTGTCCAAAGCTTTGTCATCTAATTTCTTACTTCAAAATCCCCTTGTGACACTCATCTGAAGCGTATCATCATATGCTGAATTTATTCTGTGGTTGGATAAAAATTAATAACCATCATAGTTCAAAACTGGGTAAAATAAAAGAAAAGAAAAAGAGAGTAGAAAACTGTCATTGTAGAAGACCAGTGTGTTAACCTGGAGTATTAAGAGTATTATATCATATAACAAGATCTCTGGGCAGACCAGATTAGAAATTGAGTTTAGAGAAATTAAAAATAATGTATTTATATATATATGTATTCAATATTTTTTATGTGTCTTTTTAGATGACAAAATTTTACATACACAGGTATACATCTGTTATGACTTGATCCCAACAAACAGAAAAATAACAAGAGAGTGGGACAGAAAGAGAGAGAGATCAGAAAAAGGGAAAAATACCTCACTAACTTGTACTATGAATATGATATAGATATAAAATACATGGCGTATGAAGATGATATGTAATTTATCAATTACATGAAAGTAAAGCACTATGATCTGAAAAACTAAGCATCATTACTGATACAAGCTTAAAAAAAACCAGTAAGAAAATGATAAAATCAACCATTGTAAAAAAAAAGATACAATGTGCAAATGTATTTTAAATGTAGAATTTGAAATCTAAATTTATGATTTTGTTTCAAATCAATGTTTAAGTTGTTGTATTTAAATAATGCTTAGTATTCCCTATAATGTCGGTTTAGAACCCAAGCTACATTACAGGTACTTACTGCTTTGAGGAGTAAATAGATATTAATTAAATGTATTTTATTAACACATTTGAAAAAAAACCTGTAACCCATGGGGTCAAATTTACCACCTGCCAGTGCAAATGACACTTCATTTACCCCACAGGGGTACATGTAAAAATATAAACTAAGCCTTTATACACAAAAGTCGAGGTGTGGTACTTAGTTTAGTAAATTAAGTATTAATGAAAGTGGACCCCATGTTGAACATCCTCTTCTGTTGAGGAAACCAATACTATAGAGAATCAGCACTGTTTGAATAAAACAACTGCAAACAACATTATCAGCAGGACCCTTCAAATTTCTTCTGTCTTATTTTTTGTTTTGTTTTCGTTTTCTCTTAACAGCTTGGATAGGATTTAAAATGAAATTAATATGATGATTCCTGTTACATTCTTTTATATTTTTTCTTTAACATTACTTTTTAGTGGAGGGAAAATAACAAATATGAAATATCTGTCTGAAAAAATATTGGGTACCCAATCTTAATTCCCAAATAATTGAGTGAAATAAAATGCTTCCCAGTTTGTCAACGAGTCATAAAAGGTAAAATCCTGTTAAACTAATAAAAATATAATGGTATTAGATTTTCAATTCATCTAAATTGGATTGAAAAAACGTAAAATGCTTGTTATATATTTAAAATTGTTCTATGATCTATTTATTTTTCAAAGAGAACTATCTATTTATGATATATTGCTAGTTGTTAAAAAACAGTTCTTGCCAGGTAATAGTCTAACATACATGCACTTGACTTATGTGAAAAACACACATGTATTTGATGTATGAACAAAAAAGTCATCAAGGTTGAGGAAATATCGCAGCAATCTGAGAGACAGACATAAGATTCAGATTTATCTGAACGCCGTAAATCCAACATCTTTGTGGTGGTTTCATGTTATTTTTTTTTTAAATTTCACAAAATTGTTATTCTGCCTTTTTGTTAGTCAGATTTATCTCCCATGTCAGCAGGTAACGATTGTGACGGCAACGTCTTTACGTGAGAAAACGCCATTTTGACACAAACATATGACGTCACAATTGATAACTTTTCTCATTTTATGCACAAACAAATGACACCACAATGGATACCTGCTATGAGGGGTGGTAACTCTGTATACTGAAAATACCTAACACAAAGATTTATGTATTTATTTATTTGCTTATAAGCATTGTAAATAAACGCCAATTGTATAAGGTTGGTACTACTGTAGCTTGGAAAATGGCAAACCGATCTTGGCAATTTGGAATGCTATCATTCTTTATGATACTGGATAGATTCATTTAAAAAAGGCATTTTTGAAAAACAATATGCCCTCAAAGGGTTAGTAATTCATAAAGATTTTAAAGTCGCATAACTATGGCAAATATTGCAGATGTTGACAAAAATCAAACTCATCCAAGATTTTGATGTATTGAAAAATACCAGATTGGGAAACTCAAGTTAATGTAAACGCAAATATTTCTGCATGTTGTTAATTACACTGTATGCGATTTTTTTTATTAAACCATACACATGGGTTTTTTACATGATTTCATAACTTACTTGGACAGTCATGTATTAAACTAGTACTGACCACAATTGTGAGACTGGTACTGTGAAAACCTCTTCACTGCATAATTAGTGTTAATTACCTCCACATGTAAATCCCCCTTTTACAGTCATAGGCGTCGGAAGCAAATTGAAAGTGGGGGGGCTAACCAACTTAAAACACACACACGCCAGAAGTGGGAGGGGGGGGGGGGCTAAACCAACTTAAAACACACACACGCCAGAAACGTCTTGGGGGCTAAGCCCCAATTTTCAACACTTATGCCTATCTTTGCAAAAAAAGTGGGGGGGGGGGGCTAAGCCCCCTCCCCCCCGGCTCCGACGCCTATGACAGTATTTGACAGGAACCAAATTGTGACAAACATACACCCAAAAACAGTAAGCTTCTGATTTTCCATTTCATGTTAAAAATAAAAGTCAGATTGGGCGAAATTTCATAAGCTTCAGATAAAAACCTACATACACCATACTGACCTATGACCTTCAAGCACAGCTATATTTCTTTTACAGTTTATTTCAGATTGTCTTAGATGGATGTCTCCAACTATTACAGACACAGGCTGTTGGCAGTTTACACTCAAATTCAGGATAAATCCATTTATATTTCAAAATCAGGTTTAGTGTCCTTTCAAGGTTCACCTAAATCTTTCCTCAAGCTGAATACTGGTATTGTTCCTGTAAAATAAACACTACTTGATATAAAAGTGGATGAAATGGGAAAGAAAAGTGTGCAAATACACAAAAGACATGAGATTAAGAATACATACACTGTATCTTTTTTTCCCCAGATTATTTCTGAAATTATTTTTATCGCTGTTGTGACAGGCAGCTGGTCACTTTATATAAAGGTAATGACCAAAGCAGATTACTACATGTACCGTATTTTACGGCCTACAGGTCGATATTTTTTTTCTCTAAAGTTGTGACCTCGACCTAATCACCGCATTGACTTATCTTAAAAAAAATAGTGAAATATTTAACTTGTATCTGCAATTCCTCATTCTAACATCGTAATTCAAAAATTTCCACAGGATAATCTAGGGGCCTACTCCAAATACTCATTTGTATTTACACTTAATACGACTATTAAATGTGACCTCGTGTGTGCGTAATGCACTGTGTTCATAATCAAGTGACAAAATAATTATCTTTCAAGTTACAATATCATTGGGATTCAAGACTGTGTCAGAAACTGCGTAATAAAAATACAGTGAAACCTGTATATAGGGGCCACCCAAGGGACCAGAAAATATTGGCCTTTATGTGCAGGTGACCCTTATACAGAGGTTCAATTTAGTTGAAGTATGCAGTCAAGGGACTTTTCAAAACTGGCCTTTATAGACAGGTGATCCTTATATAGAGGTGGCTGCTATAGCAGGTTTTACTGTACATTGTATACCGGACAGTTTATAATTTTGAATTATTCCCTTATCTCGGCACCCCACTGTGAAGTTGAAGTCTTCATTCAGACTTTCAGGACACTACAAGCTGTGTTCACTGGAACGTGACCGTCAACTGATAAGGATCGCGCGGCAGTCTTTGAAGTTGGGAAAGTTTTGGAAAAAGTGTTACCTAAATTAATTGACACTAACCTTGAGTATTTAATTGTTTGACAATTGCAGCAGCATAATAATTTAGGTCAATGTAAGGATAAGACAAGGATTGGGGTCGCTTGTGTAAACAGCATAAAGAATTTAATGATGATTTGACAGGTAACATAATGGCTATGCTTGTATACAAAATCAGTACACACGAGTAATATAAGTGATGTTAAATATGATAAAATGCAACTTCTATGCTTTTTAATCACTCCTATTTCATATTGTACCGTAAAATAGGCCGATCATTCTGATTATTTTAGTAGGTTACCATCGTGTTGGCACCAGTTTTTAAACATAAACGATGCATTTTTATGTTCTTCCATTCATGTTTCCATCTCTGCCGACATCGATCTGTCCTCCACTTCGACCTATCTAATACTTAAACCTGGATTTTTGCCAAAAATCGGCCATTCGACCTATCCCCCATATCGACCTATAGACCATAAAATACGGTACATAAAGTAGGTTAACATTAGGGGGGGAAATCTAGCAGCCATTTTTTAAAAAACTTTGAAATATATAGTAGGCTACTATTATTGTGAAATACCTTTCCACAAAAATGATGAAAATATGATATTTTGCAAAGAAAATATTTCTAATTATTACCATCGTAATGTAAACACAGCATAAACTGTGCTCAGAAGTGATAAAATAAAAAATTTCTAAAAAAGGAGCAATCACAGTTTATTTGATCTTCATAAATAATGCAGTTGGCAGTTTAAAAAAAAAAAAAAATTTTTTAGATCATTGATATTTGGATATATCCTATACACAAGCTGACAGTAATATTGAACACGATCATGATAATCATCCAGAGATAAAATGACAAGTACAATGACCTGAAGTAATGCCCTTCCCTTCACATCTATGTAGAGTGCATATATGTACATGCTGCTTTGCTTACTGGTATATTGTGTCAAACACAATAAATGTTAAGTAATATGATGGTTTTGGATTGTTGGTTGTTGGTTGTTGTGAGGGAGAAAAGATGATACAGTGTGCCCAGAAAAAGACTACCTGTCTTAAAAGAAATAATTCAAAACTTATTTATTTTACAATGATTAATAAACAAGCTCAAACCACTTATATATACATGTCTGATGTTGGTGTTATGGGGTGCTTTCTGATGGAGGAAACCAGAGTACCCAGAGAAAACCCATATGTCCAACCTGGCAAATGTCATACCATTTCCCATACTACCTGTCCAATCCAAGAATTGAACACAGGTATCATTATGTTAGATGCCAGCGTGCTAACCACTGTGCTACCTGGACACAATTCTTACATTTATAGATTAACATTCTACACCAGATAAACAACTTTGATACCAAGAGAGGTCAAAACCAGAGAAATTATGACAGGGGAGAGATCATGTTTTTTTTTATATCTTTTAAATGGTGTTTTACTTCACACTCAATAATTTTTCATTTATACAGTGGCAGCTAGTTCTTAAGAGTGGAGAAGAGAACCCAGGTACAATGTACCCAGGAAGAGATCACAAGTATACTGGGTAACCTTTTAACAAAATCGGTCTAGGTTCCATTGGGGCTTGTACTGTACTGACTAGAGGCGAGAGACTTCATGGTTTAAATTGGGATGTTCTAACCACTTGGCCAGAGGCCCATTATCACACAACAAAATAGGGCAGTGGTTATCCAGCTTGAAAAACAACAAGGAAGTTTCATTACAATTTGTTAAGTCAGAAAATGGCATTGGAGAAATACAGAATACAAGCATATCTATCTATACACAAGTCTGGTATCCTAGAAATCACGGACAAACTTTGGTGTTATTGCTCTTGGCCATGTCCGAGCTGATTACTTGTTCAATTTAACTACAATAGAATTGTGACAATTTCTCTGTTTACTTTCATTTACAGGACAGTAAAGATAGCAGAAAATAGATTTAGATTAAAAGAATCATTGTCAACAGTGAGTGAATTCAATGAATACTATAAAAGAATTTTATTACATTTGTTAATATGCTGAGCAGCAGACCAAGAACCACAGACCAAACAAATAATAAAATTACAAGATTCAGGAGCCTGCACATATTATTTTAGCTGGCAGTTCTCCTAATACAGTAAAACTTGAATATAATGAACTCAGTTTGTACGAGTTCATGCACATAACGAATCAATAGATAATCCCCAACTGCACCTCTATATATTCTTAGGTGAAAAACAATTTTATAATGAATTTTATATAACAAATTTTTGCCTATAACAAATCAATTTTCATGTCCGTTGATGTTCCAACCAACGTCTTTTATAGTATTATAATGAAGTAGTCAATAACATTAAAACAAAAGTCAATTGTTGACTTTTTTGCCAAGCATAAGTAGGCCTAATCTCTGATTACTGGTAAATAAGTTGTGTAAATTAAAAGTAACAAAAAGTGTGTTTTCTTTTAACTTCAGAGGAAAGTTCACGTTTAGACAGAATTTAGAGTGATTTTTTGTTCTTATCGAATTGCATTGTAATCATTCAGCCCACTACACTATAACTATATAACAAACTGTCCTTATAATGAATTGAAAATAAGGTCCCTTGAAATTTGTTATATGTGGGTTCTGTTGTACACTGCACATACTTTCTTATAATTCATGCAAAGAAAAAAGTCTCAAATTGAACAGAATTCAGTGTATTTCATTGTATTTGGAATAATTTTAGGGAAAACTTTTCATTTCCATCAGTTAAAAGTTTTGGTTTAAACAATACTCATAGCTTATTGAATCAAAAACTGACAGTACAACAGTAAATAAATCAACTTTAAGGATTGAGCAACCATTTTATTTACAGCTCTAGAATGTTGTCAATATTTTCAAATTGCTGAATTGCATACACACAAAAGCAAATGAAATTGGCCTTTACAAGAAATTTCCTTTGTAAGGGTGATTTACAAAAAGTTGAAAACTTTTACATTACAGTGAGTTTGTCATAAACAAGAATTGAGATTTATTGAAAAATTTCATACCTTGATTCATATTTATAAAGGGTATGAGTCTGATATCCTATTCAAAGCAAGATTCCAAAAGAGAGTGTTACAATGCATCACTGCATTGTGCTACAGAGGGGGATAAAGTGATACTTCAATCCATAGAACAAGAATAATATTACTTTATTAATTTTCCAAAAATAAAACCTTATTTCAGTTTGCTTATAAATTTAAATAGCTGTATGAAGACAAATTTCCCTGATATAAATAAAAGACTAGCTGCAAGTTGTATGTGGTTATAATTAAAGAAACCACTGTAATTCTGAGCATAAAAAAGGATTTTCTAAATATTTTTTGAGTATACAGGGATCACTTACACTGGATCAGTGAGTTTAAGAATTTTTTCTAAAGTTGATGGTCAAAGGTTTGATACCTGCGACACTGGGTCATGCCTAAAACTTCACAAAGAGGAAGTGACTATTCCTCTGCCAAACACTCAACTAAAAAAGTGAAAGTAAAGAGTCTTGTAGGTGACACTTTAAATCATCAACTCCTGCGATCACATTTAGATCCACCCAAATTAATAAAGATGATAGTCCAATGTCATAATTTGGGAGTGGACAAGTTGATATTACGTGTAAAATTACAAAATTTGGATTCAAAATCATGCATCCCTGAATTCTGTCAGTGGACTTAACCATTTTTTGAAACAGGAAGGACCAAATGTGACATTAGAGATTGATGAGTTAAAGAAAGGTCCTATGTCAAGGTAGACATGGTATAAGAACTGAGAACTCTCACTACATTAGCATCAGTTTGTAGCAAAGGTCAGAATTTGTGATACTTCACCTAAAGCTGGCGATAACTACATGTATATATACATGTAAGTGAAAAATTCTTGGTGGGATGTAAAACAACCTTTCCTTAGGCAAACAAAAGCCTGTCTGGGACAGAACATAGAAATGTAGGATGGACAAGAATGGCTGGGGAATCTTAGGCATCTAACATTTAATTTGCTGGGAAAATATTGGGAATATTTATTGATAGAGCTAGGGGATTCATACATATCACAAAGATATACCATTAGTATAGATGCAATATACAAAATCAAAAACAGGTGAGTATACATCTATACACCATACACATGCTAACAAGATATATAATAATTTCCTTAGATATCATTCTCATCATACAAAATCTCATGTTGTTTTCCCTTTTACAGAAGAAAAATACAAAGAATCTGTTAATCAAATGGCATCATTACATTAGATCATTTAAGTAATATTATACATGTAAGATATAGTGGGGTATTCTTTCATTAATAGTAGATTATATATGCACTGGAAGATATCTACTTTCTGTAGAACAATTCCCCTGACCATATGGCCATTGGTTCCTATTAAGATGACCAGTGATAAAGTTCATCTCACTGGTAGAAGTAAATAAATCTTGAATTACAAATAATTAGATTATAGGAAAGAATCTGTTTTCATTTGATTAACTGAAGATAAGCATTTTAAACCATATACATTCCCATGAAACAGAGGATATATACAAGTGCAGAATGAAGATGCTGCTTCTTATCCAGAAAATTAAATTAATGACTTACAATGTCAATTTTTTTCTAATATTATATTTTTTTTCATTCTAATGACTTGAAAAAAAAAAATTCAAATGGTTTAAATACATGTACAGACATAGATAGATAGATATTGGTAGATATGGATTTTGTGTAAAAGTAGCCAGACAGATTCATTTGTTAAACCCATAGAATAACATTCTGTCATTTTGTCTTCATTTGTATTATAACCACTTGTATCTTAAATATTCCAGAAAATTACAAGTTAAGGAAATTTTAGAAGATCCATTTTGACAGATTTTAACTGCTAAAGGGATATGTTTGCATTCTCATAAGTCAGACAATTAATTCAAAATTGTACATATATTCTCATATGGTTTCAAATTTGCTGATATGTTTAATTGTACAAATAGCTTTATCATTCTTCTGTACATTACCCCATCTACCCTAAAAGAATGGACTCTATACTAAAAATCAATGAAAAAGACCAGCCCAAATGTGTCTTAATGGGTGTAGGAGCTCAAACACAGAGTTAAGTGGTTGAATCCTATCTGCGGACCAACATAAAAGTGTGGTACACTTTGTCCCTGCTAGGATTGTCCCTGCAGGAAGCTTGTATAACTCTGTGTGTAGTCTAGAATCCAATAGTCAAACTGATTCAATCAAAGCCAAGCTCTCCTTACATATCAGATAGGGAAATTAGCACTCCACCGATAAGATGGACATTATAATGTGCTATTGCAGTTAATTTTACTCTTTGTATCTTAGATATATGCTCTATAAGAGTACTAGTAAAGAGGACCACCGGCTGGTGCCTCAATGAAAGGAAAATTAGTACTTGTAATATGATTACTTTAGAACTCTGGATATGTTGTTACATTACAAAGCAACTGGATTCAAATGACCATCAGGGTCACAGGGGTCTATAAGAACATGTTAGTAAAATACAGTGGTCATAATGTATACATGTGATCTATTTGTCCCTTTGTGTGTTCTATAGGAACATGTTAAGTTAATACTACAAAGGAACCTCAGTAATAAAACCACCTAACTGACTGACTCAAAGTTGTTTTATTAGTGAGGTGGTCTCTTAAGTGAGGCTCTGGGCTGATATAATATTTATAAAGAACTTACCAAGAAATTAAATATTTACCATCTTAATAGGTGGTGGTTGTAAGGCATGGTTCCACTGAGTGTGTGTGTGTGTTTGTGTATGTGTGCACATGTGTGCATGTTATATACCCTTTCTGTAATCTATAGGAGCATGTTAATAAAATAATCACTGTGGTCATTATACAGTAGATATGTGATCTATGTGACACACCCTTTGTATAATCTATAGGAGCATGCTAATCAATTAATCCCAGTGGTCATTATACAGTGAATATGTGATCTATGTGACACACCCTTTGTATAATCTATAGGAGCATGTTGGTTATAAAATCACTTTGGTTATTATATAGTATATATGTGTGATCCATGTGGGAGACGCTTTGTATAAATTATAGGAGCATGTTAGTTATATAATCACTGTGGTCATTATACAGTAAATATGTCATCTATGTGATACACCCTTTGTATAATCTATAGGAGCATGTTAGTTATATAATCACTGTGGTAATCATACAGTAGATATGTGATCTTGTGATACACCCTTTGTATAATCTATAGGAGCATGTTAGTTATATAATCACTGTGGTCATTATACAGTAGATATGTCATCTATGTGACACACCCTTTGTATAATCTATAGGAGCATGTTAGTTATATAATCACTGTGGTAATCATACAGTAGATATGTGATCTATGTGACACACCCTTTGTATAATCTATAGGAGCATGTTAGTTATATAATCCCTGTGGTCATTATACAGTAGATATGTCATCTATGTGATACACCCTTTGTATAATCTATAGGAGCATGTTAGTTATAAATATAATCACTGTGGTAATCATACAGTAGATATGTGATCTATGTGATACACCCTTTGTATAATCTATAGGAGCATGTTAGTTACAAAATCACTGTGGTAATCATACAGTAGATATGTGATCTATGTGACACACCCTTTGTATAATCTATAGGAGCATGTTAGTTATATAATCCCTGTGGTCATTATACAGTAGATATGTCATCTATGTGATACACCCTTTGTATAATCTATAGGAGCATGTTAGTTATATAATCCCTGTGGTCATTATACAGTAGATATGTCATCTATGTGATACACCCTTTGTATAATCTATAGGAGCATGCTAATCAAATAATCACTGTGGTCATTATACTGTACATGTATGTATGTGATCTATGTGACACACCTATGTAAATTCTATAACAAATGCTTAGCAGGGAGTTAGACTAAAGGGTAGTAAAGAGACATCATTGACCTCTGGTTGACTTCTTGTATGAGTGTATATGTGTTGGTCTTCAAAGATGTATTCAATTTACAGCAACATAAAGAAAAATGCATAAAAATATGTAGTTTATAGAAACTTTCATGTTCTTCAATTTCAGTCATTGACTGAGCATTAAGAAAACAAAAGTCTGGTGCTCATTTATAACATGTTAAGAAACTCCAGAACCTTTACCATTTGCATGTGTTAATGAAAATGAAAATGCGTATGTAAACTAGACTGTTGTACATTTTACTTTTGTTTGGTAATTTATTAGCATTCTGAATGGGTGATATATGAATCTTCACAATAAATTCTTCGTAAATTATTTTAATTTGATTCTCCAGATAATCTATGAAGATATATCTTTTGTAATCATGAAGACTAAAATAATTTTCTGGCTATAACCACTTCAGATTCTGTATCAAAATCAACAGAATACATATATTAACACCACTCAACAGGTTGCAGATTATTTAAGTCAAAGAACATAAATCCTTTTACCGGTAAATGGGCTTCAGGTTGGGAATATGAAAGATTGCAACACCCACTTAATGGGCTCCAGATACATGGGATTAACTCCAGGGATGAAGATGGCAGCATCCACAAAATAGTTAAAGGGTCAGTATATGATACAAGCTTTCTTGGAATTTCATTACAGAAAAAATATTATTTTTTACAATGCAACTACCCTTAACAACGTAAAAATAAATGGTCATATTTAGATAAAAATCGGTCATAATTAGATAAAATCGGTCATATTTAGATAAAAATCGACAGGAGTACCACAATAATGAACATTATCTATGTATCATAACTAATACTGTAAAACTTTTGAAGTTCAAGAAACTACCTTTGAAACTTTGGGACTTTGACTAATGAATGTTATCGTAATAGAAAAATGATACAATTTGTGATTTCAAAGGTTCTATCAGATGTATATGACTGCTTTTAACCATATAAAACATAAGAACAGAATATTTTATAATTAAAGTAAATGAATTTAATTTTTGTTAATTAAAAGATTAAGAGTTTATGAGAATACCCATGTCCCTATATGTCTGGAACAGCTAATAAGAAAAAACTGCTAAAGGACAATTTGTACACATGTAAATTTCGACTTCAAATATTTTGTAGGGGTTTACAATGTTTTTATATTAAAGGGAACCAAATTTATTCAAAATGTCGAGATATTCAACTCATAATAGTTTGAAGTATAAATTGTTTATAAGTAATGTTAAATAACAAAATTGTTCAGGACTTTGTCAACATTTCTAAAGATAAATTTGACTCCGTGAAATTCTACTGGACACTAATAATTACCGAAAAATACAGAAAAGAACAGATACACTGATAGATTGGAGGAGTATATATATTGCTTCTGCACATAGTTACTAGCACTTCGTCATGTCTTTCTCTTTCGAATAAATTCCTATACATATACTGGTATATGTTCAATAAACTTCACTTGTTAACATTAAGTTAGAAGTTTAATACATATTCTTTGAGATCACACTTCAAGGTGACTTCACATTTAGAAAATATATACATGTCCTAAACATTTCTTGATTCTTGATCTTTTTTTTCTCCCTAGCAAGTTTACAAAATGTTCATGACAACATTATGTTCTATAATCACCTAACAATGTATGACTGTGCTTGCCATTCATTACTAATTCAATTCTTTCAACTTTTACAGGAAAAAACTTTTAAAATTCACTTCACCCAATGCCACTGTGTAATCTGCCTTTACAATGACTTTTAACTTCAAGAACAACAGTGTCAGTGGGACAAAAGCTTATTTGCTTTTGTGTTTTCAACACAGAATATCAAAACAGAAGTCCCCACCAATCACTGTAAACAATATATGGTGTCTTATAAAAACATTAATACTATCTGAATATCTATAAAAGGATGGTCAAAGAAAGATCATCAGAGAGAGAGAGAGAGAGAAAGAGAAAGAGAGAGAGTAAGTAAATGGATATAAATCTATGATGATAAACTTTAATATGTCTTGTTTAATAACATTTAACAATCACCCTTCACACAGAGAACAAATGAACCACAAAGAAAACTAAACCGGAGCACTTTTAAAATTTGAATTGAAACTCATCTATGGCTGACTGACTATACAGGTTCATCTTTCTTCCATTGAATGGAAAATCCCAATTTTGCATAAGAACAATTTGCATCCGGTCCTTCTAAAAATTAGTTATGTCACTCCTATTAAATGTATATAATGTTTGACTGGCTTTTCCTTTAAATTCAATTTTTGTGTATGAGTCATACTTTTTCAAAAAGAAAAATATTGTGATTTACCCTATTGTAAACAATAAAACTACATAATTTGATTTATTGTTAACACTTTTTCCTTTACACCTTTAATTGGGGATATAAGTTTATATTTGACATTGAAATATTTATATTATTTCAACTTAGGATATTGTATTATAAATATCCTTGTTCTAAAATTGTAAAATTAAGTTACACAAAGCTGAAATTTTATCAATCATTTCAAATTTAAAGTGATGGAATCTAGGCAAGAGGTATACTATGGGTTTCAAATTTGAATTCTTAAAAATTTCTGTATTACTTTTTAGATCATTTATTATTTGTGGGGATTTTTTTGGTTTTTTGTGCTCTTAAGTTTTATTTCAAACATCAGATTTACAAGGTTAGTGGTTTAATTTTTATTTGTTCATAAAAATTATTCTTGTATCCCTGCCATACCCCCAGTATTCAAATCAGGTAGAGGTATTCTGTGTGACACTTCAGGTAGTTTGTGTACTGTGTTATCAAGCTGGGGTTCACATTATTGTAGCACAATGCATTTTATGGAGTTAGAGTGACAGTTGAACAAATAAAGCTTGATGACCTCTTTGACCTCTAACGGCAAAGAACCAAGGAATGGGATTCTTCTCAAAATCTGAGGAGAATGTGTTTTTAAATATTCTACCCAGCAACTGAGAGAATGTGGGTATAATATGATTCGAGGTCTAAATTGGGGGCAATATCCTGGTATTACATTTATAAATAGTGATAGTCCATTAAACAGATAGGATCAACAAATTTAAAGTGGCGCAAATTACTTAATGATCAAAAATATGCTCATTTTGTACTTCAGTACTACGACAAATTGTCCAATGCATCATTCAAAACATAAGTCTTATTTTTATATCCCATTTTTACAGCTGATGATGTTTTTACTTAAAATGTTTTTTAATGCGGAGATTCTATTTGAACACATGATAACTAAAACTTCTTACTACATCATGAAATATAAATAAAAATATGAACACTTTAATGATAGATTTTAAATTGGAAAATCATTGGTGCATTCAAGATACCAGTATTATGTATAGTTAAATATTTTGTTTATTTTTAAACTCGCCTACTTGTTTTGCTAAGCAAGTGATTATTTCGTCTACTTTGAACACCAACAATAGAATCACCTGAGCGTGGGCAAAATAATAGCCGCAGTCAAATTTACCTATGCGAAACTCTTTGATGCAATCGTGTTTCATGGTATGATGTGTAATACTATGGTGATTGACCTAGTATTGATGTTTAGCCTTTATCTTCTGTTTGCTTATAATCTGTTTACCCTTTTCAGATACTTTAAAGCAGGTATAACTACATCCACAGTATTGTTCTGTGTCATGCAACAGTACTTCTGGGTGTATTTATAGGGTGTGCATCCATAGAATCATGATATCGGAGCTTTTCCATATACCCCCAGTATGCCAAACAAGTATATGTGTAATAATATTGTGCATTGTGAAGGAAAAAAGATATCATTATTTAAATCTACTTAACTTCTCTGTTACATTTAAAATAGATGAAAGTTTATATGTTAACATGAGCCCTAATATATTTATCACAACTGAACATAATTAATCATAATTGTATCTTTATTTAATTCTGAGTATAATTAGAATATTGAATTACTTATACATTTATTTTCATGTGTTTTCAGGGATTGGCAAAGATAAAGTAAGCTTCATTGTTGTTACTACACTACACATTTATGAATACATCCTTTTAGTATGGTTTGTTTTAATTTGTTTACCAATTGTTTACAAGTTTTAAACTTAGATACAGAGAAACAAACAAGCTTAAATAAAAAAGGTGCAGGTATATATATTTCCACCTGACATACTTGCTGTCCTTCCTATCAAATAATATTCCATTTTCAGTTACCATTTTCTCTTTAATTAATTCTATGATCTTTACAAAAAAAATTTGGATGAATAAAATACTTTAGATATAAAAAAAAAAGCTTTGAAAAATGTAAATCATTTTCAATGATGACTATTGCACCTGTATGGCTGAGGTTTCGCATTCAAGTTGTCTTGCCATTCAGCACAGGTGAACAATTTTCCGATATTAAAGGTAACCAATCAGATAATGTAAGTCCTCAGTTAATCTGCATATTTGTATATGCAAGATACCAATACCAGTGACAGTCATGTTTACAAATCACTTCAAATTTTGTATTCAGTCGGTCTATCTAGGAACCTTGAAGTTTTTGTTTTGATAGAATACTTTATTTTATCTTTTAAGTAAGACCCACGATTCACACATAACCCTATAAAAGTCTGCTGTTGTTACGGGTTACAAATATTTGGGAAAATATCGTATATCAGTTTTATAAAGTTTGAAATATTTGTAGTTGAGAATCTTGCATGTTGGTCACATATCAAAGGTTGTATGTGTAAAAAATGTGATGGAAACATTCCTGAATATAAACAATTTTTTCATGAAAATATATTTATGAGACTGAATGGTTTTTATATGCAGAAGGTCGATCACATAAAAAAATAAGTTTTTGCATGCAAAATTTTTATCACTTCAATTAATCATGTATCTGACACAAATAACCTTTGATAGTCTTATATCTAAGATAATAAAAATGATAGTAATATTACCATTTAAATTAATAATAATGGCAAAGTTGGCAATAATGATAATTAATAAAAATTATAAAACCATCATTTGATTCCTAAGTTTGTTTCAGTTTATAAGTACATGTAATGTATAGGACTTTTGTCATTCAGTTCCTATGTTGGCTATTATTCCCTTACAGAAAAGACACATGGTGAACAACAAGAATAGCATGCTAGCCTGGGACCTATAGAATAATACAAACAAACAAAATTCTATTTTTCTCACCTAGTTGTTTGGTTATAACTTATTCTCATTCTCAGTCTGATTCAATACATTTTTAAAAATTTAAAAAACAGAAGCAAGAACTGAAGCTTAGTTAATGTATAGCTACTTATTGATCTAGACATATATGGTGAAGGTCATTGTATGTCACCTACGGTACAAAGGTATGGGGTTCCCCAGATTAAAAGTTTCATCTGAAAGACACAGGACCAGTTGAAATACTGAAAACACGAAAACATTTTTCAGTAATAACTCTTTCTATATTTTAACTTACAAATGTCTCAATATTTGAGGTTCTAAAAATGTTTGGAATAGTATCATCATACTGCATACTCAATGAATATTGAGCAATCTACTTTTCATGTCAGTATCATTGGTTATTATATCTATGGTACAACTACCGGGTATGCATTGAATTTTTAGGTTCCATAACTCCTTTCCTCACAGGATACATTAGAGATAAAAATTAGTTTTCACTGTCTATCCCCAAATTACCTTGGAAAGTCAACGTCTTTCTTTGAATACATAAAGGTTTATTGCCTCCATCAAGGTTGCGCTCTTGTCTCACAAACTTTTGTCTCCAATATATTTTGTCATTTTAATGCTCTACAAAAGATAAAGAATGTCATCTATATATATACAAATACTTGTCTAAAAAAAGTCTGCAGATTTACAATTTACAACAGTTGGTTTTAGTTTATGTTGGTTTGTATTTGTGGAATAGGAAATTAAAATGAAGTAGAAAACATACACATTCACAAAGCCACACTGCATGAATCTGCAGAGACAAACAACACATGGCCAGTGTTAAATGATACCAACAGCTCACCCACATATCAGCAAAGACATGGGATAGTACATGTAAAGTTGTGCAAAATATATGGATATAGCATAATTACTCATTTAATGTACATTCCTGGTAAAAATGAAAAACTTGAGAGAAGAAATATCTACATGTAACATTTCTGTCAGTGAATATCTTTTATGAAGTCTCTTTCTCCCTGAAGAGAGTGGAAGTTTTTAAAGCAAGTTTTAATTTTTGGTATCTCATTATATTTAAATACTTATTACTGATTAGAACTAATTCAGGACTTTTGAATGACACCCTTATAATGAATCAATATATGACATGATTCTGGTGACAGTATTTTTTGCACCTTTATTAGAGCAACACCAGAAATGTGTGAAAGTCACAAATTTTGACCTGTGATATGGATGTTCCATTTCAGTGGAGGTTCTTAACATGCTATACTCACCATAACATGGTACCTAAGTTGATATTCTCATGTACATCAAAGTCACCTTTTTTAGGTTACCTGAGTTACTCAGGTGACATACCCTATGCATTGCATCAGGTGTAAAATTGTGAAAAATTTCAACTTGTGTTTGGTTAATTGTAATGTCAAGTGACTTTTAAATGTACTTTATACATGTAATCATGAGGACTTTAAGTTTTTAATAGATCAAATATTGTATACCTGCAAATTTGTTTCCCTGCTTATTTCTGCCCTTTTCCAACAGAAAACATATTCATCCCAACTTAAATTCACCCTAAATTGTCATACTTTCATTGAAGGCATGTATGTTTGTGCTTGAAACTTTCGCTTTCATTTTTAAACACATCCTTTGAGTAAAAATTTCCAAGTATACAGTTAACTTATACAATTTTCCCTCATAGATCACAGAGGGTCAGAATAGTACACAACAAATATTATTTCATTGATACACTTTCTTACCAGATGTTTTTTCAAAATATAAAAAATGATGGAAAATTTATTGAATTAAAAAGACTGTGACTAGTTGAGGACCAGTGCCAGCTAGGACCAAAAGCTGGCTTTGGCTATATAGAAAACAATTTTCGTTCAATTCTTTTTTGGATCGATCATCAGTTTTTGAACAATTTCCTGAAACAGAAGGAAAAAAATATTGTTGTGGTACATAATGATACTAAAGATTAAATCAGACCATAGCTGTCTACAGGTCTTAACCAGTTACAAGTAAAGCTGACACAATATTAACTACAAGAAAAAAAAATAAAAAGAAGAAAGATAAAAATCAGAATAACAAGTGTCATCTGAACTGAAGTCGGATGACTCTAAGAAAATACAAATGTAGAAGATCTTATCCTTCAACATACATATTAATTTCTTTTGCCTACATGTAGTATGGATGATTCTCAGACAAACCATCAAAGAAAAAATCCATCACTACCAGAAGACATGCACCCAAATTCATTTAATCCTGTGAAATGAAAAGGTAAACTGTTTATAGAAGTTTGGTTATATGGTTTACAGATATGAGGAGTGCTGGCAAAGAGAAAGTAAGCCCTACACCAATGCCAAGCGCGACTGCCAAACTCCCATTGTAAACAGATTAGCATTTGTTGTTACACCTGCCTATATACCATTTACAATACACATTCTACTACTAGAGTAGTGTACTTGCGTGAACTCACAGAGTGAGCAACTTCTAAACACTGTGTCCTTTAATCAGTTTCAGATGACTGTACATGTATATACATACTAGATCTTGACTCTTAGTCTATCCCTCCTCCAAGAAAAATTGAAGGAATGATGACACTTACAGACATCTTCAAGGAAAAAAACATAAAAATTGTTTTATAGCAAATGAATAAGAATGTTTTTCCTGTTCAGAAAGTGTATCAAGTTCATTATGGAAGGAATTATGAGGTACATTTATCTTGCAGGATTGACATTTTTTGTGTATACAAGTTATTTTTAGGTGGTTTACCATTACATCTCAACCTCAATTGATGATAACCAAGATATTCATGCATCTAATTTATAAATTTCATAATTTTCTTAAAGCAAGATTTCCTAAAAATAATAAACTTTATGTATCTTTATAATGAGCACAGATAGTATACTACCTGTAAAGTGTAGTTCAGTAATTGACAACATGTATTGTGTTATAGAAGTACAATGCCTGCTCATGATTTCAGTTTGAACCTGTGACACACTCATTCCAAAATTTACACTGTACATTTTATATCAATATGTGATTGTAGCTCAAACGGTCCTGGGGGTATGTCAGTTATTATAAGTTTTAATTATTTTTAACATTCTTAAAATAATTTGCCTTCGTACATGTGCTTGTATTTACAGGATAACTGCATTATAGCAAGACTTAAATATGACCTGTGTTGTTCCACCTTCATTACATACATACCTTCATCACTGTGTAAATCAAGCACCAGGTATGATCAACGGGGTGAATGTAAACAAATTTCTTCACAGATTCTTCTGTAACAAAGATAAAACAAAGAGATAATTCAATTTTTTATCAGTCATTACGTACAGTAAAACCTACTGTATTCATGGCCACCAATTGTAGGTAAAGAGTATGGTACATAATTTTTCTAAAAGGGGCATGAACTGTGTTTTTTTTTTTCAACATATGAAATTCATGTACAAAAACAAATATATATATATATATATATATATATATATATATATATATATATATATATATACCTAGGCATAAAAAATTCTTAATTTCCTATATATTTCATTAGAATTGTTTGAGAAACCAGTTTGGTAATTATTCACTAGCAAATGTAGCCTTCTATTTGCATATCCATATGACACTCGACCCGACCTTATTTTCACAAAATATATACAAATACAATAATTCTTGTATTAATGTATATCTCTTATTTGTTATTGTCCATCAATCTAATTAGAAAATAAAAAACAAAAGCGAAAACAAAACCATGGCCTATGTTCCTTTAAGGCAGTTGATCGCTATATTCAGAATCATAAAAAGGCTTAGAAATTAAGAGGATTATTTTGGTTATTGCAAAGATATGCCACACTGTATCTATAAGGTATGCAATAGCAATTACTCAATGCAATATTTCTATAGAATTGTTTGAACTATGGTATATCAACAATCGCAAGTGAAGTTTTTACGTAAGTGAAAAATTCTTGGCAGAAAACAAAGTTCATATTATGACAAATAATCCCACATATAATACTCAATGCAGGATGGTTCCAAATGCATTGCATGTACAACAACACTAACTGTATGTACTGTAGCAGGAATAACCAAAGAATAAATATCATGAGAGGAGACAGAAAAACATCACCACAGAATTAATATCACAGGTGCTGATATTTAGGGGGTGGATATATTTAAGCTGGTGACACTAAAGTATCCACAAGGGGTGGAGATATTAGGGTGGAAACAGGAAAGCATCACCACAGAATGTATATCACAGGTGGAGATGTTTAGGGTTGGAGATGTTAGGGTGGATACAACAAAGCATTACTACAGAATGAATGTCATAGGTGGAGATGTTTAGGATTGAGACAGCAAAATATTACTGTGCTTGTATGAGTTGATTTATGACAGAATAATAATTAGAATATGATTTAATATTTACTAACAACAATAACAGACAATGAAAGATATGCTGCCACCAATAATAACCATTAAACTGTTCATTAAAAAAACCCACTCAAATGTATATTTCAAGGATGATGGATGGAAAATTAAGGGTAGAGAAAGAAACTAAGAATGGCAGAAAAAAATCAAGCTGTATTCATAACTACACTTTAATTGGCTAGGGTGATCATTGCTGTACATTGATGGAAGTCATTTAATATCTGATTTACATGCATACAATTTTCTTTTGTAATTTTCTAGGATATCATGTTTAAAAAGTAATACACATATCAATGAGCCTTATAAACTTGAAAATACATCATAGTTGCAAGGGGAGGCATTTAACATGTTTGTAGATGTATCTACTTTGCAAGTGTTTGTCAAATGATAACCTCACAGCAAGCCTGTAGCTGCAAGATACATGTTCATATATTAACAGTATTTGTAATCATCTAAAACAAGCAACAACCTCTATAGCTTTTACCAAAACACAAGGATGATGCATCAGTTTTGGTCTACAAAGTTCTGAGCCCAAAATCTTGTAACACTGTGATAACATTACGATTTAGTACCAATTTTCAATGCATGTCCCAAATATACTGTCACAAAATGACATATACACAGCAAGGTAAAACAATCATACAATGATAAAAAAGTAATTCACTCAATTATTTTCTTTACACATCAACTTTCTGTGTGTGCAAACTATGATTTGGTGATTTGTATGCTAAGCCTGGCATTAGTGTTTGCACCACTGACAACTTCCTATATAATAAAGATTCAAATGACTCAAAAACATGCACAAACTGATACAGTATGTGGCATAAACTCTCTAAGAACATGTCTTCCACAATAAATCATGTTTTTTTTGTTATTGCTAATGACCAAAAAAATGGGGAAAAAATCTGTGGCCAACAATGAACCTAAAGAGAGCCCATCACGGAAGTATGTGAATGAAAAATGGAAGTTAAAGAAACTGACAGAGACAGTATATGTTTTTTCGATTTACCAGTTGCACTTGACTTTGGCTAATAAAGAACCCCATGATGTCGGGTCACAAACCAGCAACAACTGCTAACCATTTGACATGGCACTTTAAAACTCTTACTCTCACATACCTCGCTTTAGTATACAAACAAACAACAATTATTCCATATAGAAAATTCCTTTCTTCATATACCTTGACAGAAAAGAACATTTTTATATTAAGTACCAATATATGACTTTCTGGCACAACTAAAGACTACAATTCATGTATTTGAAACAGCAATTTTAAATGGAGGTAGCAGATGTTGAGTGTTCCAATAAACTTAATATCAATCTAATAAGAAAGTACTTGGGTTTTACTTTTTCCTTCCTAGCAAACTATTGAGAAATGATTCATTTGTGTAGGGGGTAATTCATTTTTAAACTGTAAAGAATATTATCAGTTGGCATCAAGTATATAAAAGGGAAACCTGAAATTGCTTACAGAGACCCTTTGCCTTCTTCTTAAAAAAAAATCTACAAAATTCAACAAAATGCATTTAATTTTTATTTTTAAACTTAGGGGAGGAAGTAGATTAGTTTATAGCATTAAATCTTGAGTATGGGATAAATAACATGTCAAACAGTGGTCACATGTTGTTTAAAAGGGCTGTCTCTCATGTCTGCATGTGCAATCAAAACCATGTGCTGCTCCGTATATTTTTTATGGCAATTCTGTGTCGTCTCAAGTTGCCTTTGAAAATCTGTTGCAAAACAAACTGAGAATTCCTTATGTGCGTAAATGACATTCTGTACCGACCTTTATGAAAACATTTCACTGGCATTTTAAGATACACAGTAAAAATGCAGAAAGCAGGCACGCGACTAAAATACGGCATCATTTTTCTCAGTATATTTACAAAAATTCTCTGACTCAAAGTATGCCTAAACAGTTTTGAATTATAAAGAAGATTATAAGGGATTCCAATGCTCTTAGCAACAGGATTTATTTCATTTTTCAGACTTAAGCAGTTTATAAGTGATACATATTTTCTATTTACAAATTATCACAACAACCTTCTGTCAGAATAATTTAGATTTAAAATAAAGTGACTGAAATTTAATATTTCGTATGAATTTTTTGAAAAAAAATTGTTTTCCTGTCATACTTTCTATTAATTTACATCAATGACAAATTTGTTTCAGAAACATAACTAAATTCTTTTTCTTTTGCTTTCATGAAATGCAGAATATAACTGTATAATTCAACTTTTTAATGCAATGAAATTGTAATTCCTTTACAAAATTAAAAAAGAAAAAATACCAGTGGTTGTTCAATTTAAACAATTTTCAATACATTTTAATATATATTTGATTTACATGACTTTGTTTTACCAATTACGGGACAAATGTTTACTGTAAGTTTATAAAACTGAATCATCTTATAATACTGAAACAAATAAAATAAAAACAAAAAAGTAAGCAAAGCAAATTGTTGTGAATTTGTTAGTATTTGTGTTTTATTGTTGATATATGTCAGATTTAACAAGTTTTTCAGTTGTATGGTGGCAGCCATTTTTATGTGGGAAAAAAAAGTAACAGTTACAATGCACACAGGAAGAGACACCATCCTTCCATAAGCAATGCAAATTAAAAATTCCCATTAAGATAAGTTTTCACAAAAGATAATTGATAAAGGAAGTGATTGATTAATATAAATAAGTAGTACTACACGTACAATGATTTTCAGAGTCTAATTTACATGGGTGAGACTATTGTACAAGGATAACACAGTACTATAACTTACATAGAGACAATCCTAAATTAAACCAGACACTGTAAAGCTATTAACAAATGGAAATCTGACACATATTGCCTTATATGACCTGATACCAATCAGTAAAAACAATTTAAATTAGGTAGCAGTTGACTGTATGGAGTGTAATGCCCTATTGTAAGTCTTTCAGTTGTATCAAGATTGGGCTTGAATTAACATCTTGTCCCCAAGTGGACCATAGGGCCAGTAGCATAAAAATTCTACTAGCCCATTCAAACATCTGCTGGCCCACAAATTAAAAGAATAACCAACTATTACACATGGGGACAAGGCAGGGTGTTTTCAGGTTGTATTAAAATGGAGATATTTTATTTTGTAAGACTTATATACATATAACAATTATTGAAAAGACTACTTACACTCTATCTTTATTTCTTTTATGAAACAAATAGGCCAGTACAGATGAGAAATCTACTGGCTCGTTGTGGTAGCAGGTCGATCCGTCCCCAAACTAACCCGTCCCCAAGTCGTACCGTCCCCATGTCGATTCTGCCCAAGTTAATCCGGCCCAATATTATGTACCCGAATTAGTTTTCTCAATTATTTCTCAATTGTCAAAGTATTGAATTGACAAAATATTGTTTTCAAATATTTATATTAGGTAGGGTCATACTACTGAAATACGCCTGCATCAAAATGTATAAGTCTACAAATATACCAGTCTTCGTTGCACCAGTTTTAAAAATAAATAGCAATATTTTGCGATATTTATTGAACTGACTTTTTTTTTTCGATGTATACCGAATTTTCACCGGTGCATATTGCATAACCCTGCATAAAAGAACAAGTAGGCCTATCGTGATACACAAATGTATATGGTCATCTTTTTAAATACATGTATTGCAATATAGCCTACTGGTATATTCATGGTATTAATATCGTAAACCTATTACTACAATATTTATTCATACTCATTTGTACTTGCATTTGTCAATAAAGAATTCAAAATAAGAATCTAAAATTCTAAATCCTTATTCTTGTCTTATGACTTTGATCTTGAGTAAAAATATATCATTTACAAAAACAGCGATTATGTATATATACATGCATATTCAACTAACGGTGGTCGGATCAATTACGGTGATTGTGGCTGATTTGACATGGGGACTGATTGACTGGGGACTGATTGTACTGGGGATCGACTAGAAATCGCTCGTTGTTTTATTTACTGGCCATGGGCCAGCCAACCAGTGCTAATTTCAAGCCCTGCAAGATGTCATCAGCCATAGATGAATTGACCCAAATGTAGACTTATAGTACAGACTTGTGAAGAAAAGATTCTTGTAAGTATCATGCCCAATATAAAATTGGACTTTACAAGTTTCTAGATTAATTTGAACTACAGTGAAACCTTCTTGAGAGACCACCTGTAAATTATGATAACCACACTGTGAAATAACCCTTTAAATAAAGCCTCTTTTCAGGGACAACCAGTCTTGAGAAACCACATCTGAGTAGTAGATGGGGACTGGTCTCTGAAGACAGGTTCCACTGTACATGTGATTTTTCACCTTAACTTGTCAACCCCTGAGAAACAGTGAACTCTTCTATAAATCAATGACTTAGGCCAGTCCAAATGTGTCTTCAGAGGTGAATGAGTTAATGGTGATCAGGTATAAAAAATGTCTCTCTCAGAGAACTTAAAAATGGAGAAATATTTATAGTGGTAGCATGTAGAAGATGAATATAGCATACACTGTACCTAGTTTAACATCTATGAAACCCATGTCCAGACATATACAAATTGGAGAATAAAAATAGCATGCAGTCCATTTCACACACACACACAAAATCTTCATGGTAAGTTGTTAGTTAACATTTTCCAGTTAGTTTCAGCTCAGTTCATTGAAACTGATGCATTATGTCAAAAGAACTTGTTTTATCTGTGATATAATGAGTATGCAAGGAATTTTACAGAAAAACATATTTGAATCATAAACAAATCATCAATTTGACCCAAACAAGAGAGCAAAACTTATTTATATAAATACCAATGTAAATGATCTGATATTAACATATGTTTCTGTCATAAAAATCAGTTTTTAATTTCAAAAATGAATTCCATGCTAATTGTATGTACAGATTTTTGTTTGGACTTTTTCATTTACTTTGTGAGACCAGATTTTTGTACAATTTAAAAATACTAGAGAAGAAATATAGACTTTTTCTTTAGGTTTAACATGTGTGTTGTACTGTGTTTACAATATATATAATTGGTCTGGGGGACTTATGGCTATCAATCTAAATTCAAACCATGACTATCTCTTCATTGAAAAAATATATGCTTATATATATATATATATATATATATATATATATATATATATATATATATATATATATATATATATATATATATATATATATATATATATATATATATATTATATATAAATATATATTATTTATATAATATAATAATAAAAAATATATATATAAATAAACTAAATAATATATAATATTCACTTATTAAAGATAAAATATTTTGAGTAATTCAATTGTGCTTGAACATCTGGTAAGAAAAATAAGGGTAGATCACAAAACAAATACAGCATTTTACGTGATAGACTTATACCCTTGATACCCTCCTCAATGACACCAAAATGTGATACATTTGTTTATTTTTCTACTGTACATCTAATGGGAGGGTAACTTTGGCTTATAATTCACTGCTTCCACATGGCATGCCTTGTACATAATTTATTACAGATTTATTTCAAATTCTAATAGTGGTGCTATCTAATTTCCACATGTTTTTATGATAGAATTATATACAGTGGAATCTCCTTATGTCAAAATTGGATGTGTCGAAATTCTGTTAATTTCAAAGTCGAACATCCAGTCCCGATTATTTTACTATATACATTTTTTATTGAACCCCTGGTGTATATATACATGTAGGCCTAAATACATGAGGCTTGTCTTCTTGACTCTTTCTCTCTTAAGATAAACAGAAAGACAAACAGAGCCACAGACAGATAGAAATGGAGAGAGAAAGAGAAATTTACCAGATTTTTATCACATCCAATATTTTTTGCTTTGTCCAGTTGTCTCATGTCAAATTTGAACTTTGACATCTTGGTCTTGTTTTGATAGCTGTAAAGTCAGCATGGAGTCTGGAAGTATTTTCATACGATATTTAATGAACCATTTCACTTCTGTTGAACATATTCTATAGATTTTCATATATATATATATATGGATGAATTGATAGACATAATTATATGATACATAACAGAACATAATGGTTTGGTGATGTTGTCTTTAGATTGGATATTACTTTGGCCTCCAGTTTGGGCACTATTCCATCACTTGACAGCACTATCACACCACAGAGTCCCACAAAAAGGCAGTCAGATTGATTTATACATCTTGCCAAGAATTTTTCACTTACATGGAAAAGTAACCAGTTTTAGGGGAGTACCACAAATCTTGACTTGTGCATGGCAATTTATGTTAGGAAAGTAGTTGTGGGAAATCTGTAATTTGACACAAGTGTTATCCTGCTCCTGGCTCTTATGATTTGATGTTGAATAGTGTTTTAAGCCACAGTCAATAATTTTTCAATTATATGGTGGTGGTGAGAACCCAGTTACAATGTACCCTGGATGAGACCACTGGCCTGCTGCAAGTAAACTTTTTCACAAAAATCAGCTATGTTTTGGCAGGGCTCAAATCAATGCTGAGTAGAAGTGAGAGACATCATGGTTCAAAGCATGATGTTTTAACCACTCGGCCGCGGAGGTCCCTGCTTTTATGAAAAATCCTACGTAATACATATTCACATAGAATTCAATTCAGATTTTCTGTGCAGACTTCTCTTTTCAACAAACTACATTCATATCATGATTAAACATTTCAGATAGAGAGAGGTTGAATATCATCTATCATACTATATATTACAGAAAGAAGAAATTTCAAATCAGAACCAGCATAGGAACATAGCAATAAATGTTTTTGTGGATCACAGAAGGCATGTAACTATTGTGTTGCCAATCTTAGTTTATAGTGATTTCTAAATCCTACATAACCTAAAATAAACAGTGAGTTTATCATAATTTTTTATATTAATCTATTTCCTGACTGTCAACACACTTCATTAGGTGTACTGATAAATTGATCTTTTTTGGAAATAATATTTAGAATAAGCCTCATACCTGCAGTTTGTTCACACAAGTACATGTTCAATCATCACTTTTCAGTTCTGTTTGGTGCACTGTGAAAACATATAACCTATAAATTAAAATTTTAATTCATACAAATCACAAACCTGTCAGTTGTGAATTATTCCAAACTTACTGTATAATTAAATATTGTTAAAATTCATGTTTTGGCTCCAGATTTATACAAAATAAAATGCCAGATCTATCAGTTTACTAATTTAACGCCACTTCCGTGTGTCTGGTACACGGCAATGCACTAAGTTATGATGATGCTCAAAACAAGTTCCAAAATAAATCATGCACCCTCTAAACTTATAGAATCAAACAGAACTAAACAACTTTTAAAAATATTGTATACAAGCAGATATTAATTCAAATTTCTTTTGAATTATGGTCAACCTTATTGTAAATGTTTTGAGCTTCACTGTAAATATTAGTCTTCTGTCTCTACTCCTCAGCTGTGAGTTGGGTCTACTGAAACCAATTGTTTACGGATCATCTTTGAGGATTAATTAGTTTCATTCTTTTTGTTTTCACTCCTGAAAAGATTGAATAAAAGATTTGTATAGCTACACGAAAAGAATGTCTGTAGAAATATAAATGGTGTCCAGTATAAACATCAAGGTAACAAGTGTTGCCTTATCTGAAATATTATAAACATAATACCAAAGTAAAAATGCTCAAGACGATATCGTTTCTGTCAGTTAGACTTCATCAGTTAAGCTCCAATTTAAAAAGTATGTGTATTTTCTAAAGAGAAAATGGTATTATACATGGCCAAATAATATCTCCAAAAGTATAGCCGAAATCCGTCCAAGAGTAACCACTGTAAATAAATGACTATCTTAGCTTTAGAAAATTTTTTGAATTTAAATAGTGTTAACAGTGCCAAAAAATTACTTCAGTATAAGATGAAGAGCTGGTACCGAAATACCAGGTACTAGATTTATGTATACCCTCAGGGACTCAAACAGTCCACCAGCAGTGGCAAATGACCAAGTGGTAATATATATTATAAACATAATATCAAAGTTATAATGCTCAAGACAATATTGTTTCTGTCAATTAGACTTCATCAGTTGAGCTCCAATTTAAAAAGTTTGCGTATTTTCTTCAGAGAAAGTGGTATTATACAAGGCCAAATAACATCTCTAAAAGTATGGCCAAAATCCGTCCAAGAGTAACCACTGTAAATAAATGACTATCTTAGCTTTAGAGAATTTTTTGAATTTTGATAGTGTTAACAGTGCCAAAAACGTACTTTGGTATAAGATGAACAGCTGGTACTGAAATACCAGGTACTAGGTTTATGTATACCATCGGGGACTCAAACAGTCCACCAGCAGTGGCAATGACTTAGTATTAATAAATATTATAAACATAATACCAAAGTTATAATGATTTATTGAAGAAGGGATTTGCTAGTTTATCAACAGTGTCCTTAAATTGTCTCCTCCACCTTTTAAAAATGGTTGCCACTTTCAATGTATATAAAATATACATGTACATATATATGGAAAAAACTTAAATGGATAAATAATTGATTATACACGTATAAAAAAATATATATGAATTTTTTATATATATTTTTTAATTCAAGGAGAACCGGAATTACTTTATTATAGACATAAATTTTATATAAGCATGTTCGCTATGGACACAATATTTTTGTAGACATCCGCTGAAGAAATTCATTACAGTTGTAAATATGCTATATCCATGTTTGCTATATTCAAATTTTACAGTATTTAACCTTCCGTAAATTAATGACTTTCACCAGTCCAAATGGAGCCGACCTGGTTCAGTCGGTAGCACGCTCGACTCTTGATCATGAGATTGTGAGTTTGAGTCCAGCCGGCAGCAGGTTGGTTTCCTGTTTTTCGGATGAGACAGCAAAAACTGAGGTCCCATATCACAGTAGGTGTCAGCACGTTAAAGAACCCTCACTGCTCAATGGCCTTAAGTGCCTAGCATAGGCCAAAATTTGAAGCATTTCACCGGCATTTGGTGACGTCTCCATATGAGTGAAAGATTCAGTCCAAATGTGTCTTTAGGGGTTAAAAAGTTAAGTGCTGTTTTTTTTTTATTTCACATCATTATTTGATACTTAGTGAGGACACTCGGATGGCAATAGTTAATGTAATTCATGGAAACAGAATAATACAGTGGAATCTTTCCTTAAAACTACATTGCTTAGGAGACCACCTTACATCTAAGACCACAAATGTTTGAGAATTTGTGAATTTGAGAATTTGTTAATAAATATCGACCAAGATCAGACCTTCAATGGACCCTTTCATGTTTACTGCGGTCCTGTGACTTTGGGGGGCAAAATGATACAGACACCCACAAAAATATAGATGTCGTCATAGTAACTGATTGTTTCTTGATGTCATTTTCTGGGAATCTGTATTGCTTTGCCACCCAAAGTTACAGGACCGCAGTTATCGTGAAAGGGTCGATATAGAAACCACCTACCTAATCAAACCATTTTGAGCCAGTCATTTAGATGGTCTTAATAGTGAGGTTCCACAAGAGGGGAGGGCATATCTAAGTGATTCTTTTGTGTGTTTATTTTGAAAAATTATAATACATCTGACCATTCTTTTTCATAATCATATTAATAAAATCATCATCATCAATCATCATCATCTTCAACATCATCACTACCACCATCATCATCTATTTCTTCAATAAGGTAGATGGAAAATATCAACCACAATAAGGAATACATAGAGCAATAACTGACAAAAATAACATTAACTCAATGTAACTAAATAGTATCTATTTTCCACAACAGCGGTAAAAGCCAGAAAAAATACAACTTCAAGAATTCCTGCACAAAAAAGTGAAATAGACAGGAAATTATATTCATGACACAACTCATCCACCCTAAAATCAGTTTTAATCTCATACAAGATTTTTATCAAGGAGTGTGTGTCATTCTTGGTAAACAGATTTAACTGGCTCAGGTGTTTAAATCATTGTACCTGTGTACAGGTGTACATTACTATAATAAGAAACATCTTACCTACACTAGTGAAAATGTGATATGAATACATTGATATAAACTAATCAATGACTTTATATTACATCCATGGACATCCAATCCACCAATTCCATCATTTCCTGTCATTTGAATAGTTGTACAGATACAAAAAATCAAGGACATTTCTTGTAAATTCTTCATCACTCCACTATACAACTGCCTACAGGTAACTAGACTTTGGATATTTATTCACTTATTAGGAGTCAAGTTAGAACTTGTCTTTTCCTCAGAGTTTTGGTTGGTTAGAATCCAGATTTATTTGCTTCACTATGAACATGTATAAACACCTAGATGTAAATAAATGGATATATTTTTTTTTACACCAAATAAAACCATGTCTTTTAAACTATGAAACAAGAAAAAATAAGATCATTTTAAATTACAATTAGTATGTCTACATGTTTCTGTAAAAGAAAATTCTTAAATGGATTTAAAAATCAAGGATGAAAACATAAAGTCAATTTTTGAGATACAATTTGTCTTTCTGATTAGAATGTCTCTTCATATTTACTTTTGTTATATTTTCCACCATATTTAACATTTCGCAAGATGCAGATATTCTGATGCAAATATGTACTGTCATATGTATATACCATCAGTAGCAGGGATAGAAATTAGCGGGGGCCCAGTACCCCACAGCAAGTAAAAACTGAGTTGGGCTAGTAGATTTCACAGTGTGTTAACCCAGGTCGCTACTGAAAATTTGGGGCATATCTCGCACTTTCACAAATTTCAACTACCGGTTAATATTCTTCAGTAAACTGAATATACCTTGCTACATGTAGCAAAAGTACATTTTGTATGAACTACTTTAAATATGTTTTCGTAGTAAGATTTTTAAAATAGCATGATATAGAGAGCAAGTTTCTGGGCTTCTAGACATGCAACTGGGCTAAAAAAATCCTGACATACGAGTTCAGATGGTCCTTGAATTCAGAGTTTAATTTCTATCTGTGAGCAGACGTGTTGTTGTCGGTGACAAGAAATCAAATTATGTCATAAGATAACGTCAGATACTGTCAGCATGATAATGATAACAGCATATGACTTTGTATATTGCATGCCAAAATAGGTGTCATGTTTTGGAGTCATAGAAACATTCCTCTAAGTTGTGCACTATGTCTCCAAAATCTGATAACTATTTTAACAAAGATAATGCAATTTCACTCCAAATCTGATAACTATTTTTGCATCAAGAGTGCACTTTCACTCTAAACCTGACAACTATGTTGACATGAGGATTGCCTTTTCACACTAATCATGACAACTATATTGACATGAGGCTTGCATTTTCACACTAACCATTACAACTATGTTGGCATGAGGATTGCTTTTTCACACAATTATGACAACTATGTTGGCATGAGGATTGCTTTTTCACACAATCATGACAACTATGTTGGCATGAGGATTGCTTTTTCACACAATCATGACAACTATATTGACATAAGGATTGCATATTCACACTAACCATGACAACTATTTTGGCATGAGGATTGCTTTTTCACACTAAACATGGCAACTATTTTGGCATGGGGATTGCATTCACACACTAACCATGGCAACTATTTTGGCATGAGGAGAGCACTTTCACTCCCAAACCTGACAACTATTTTGGCATATAACATATATAGCCCTACACTATTGTATAGATATGACATGTAACATCATATATTTTGACCTTTTCTATGGACCTTTGCCAAAGCAGTAAGAGATCTATTACAAGTCCATAGATTTAAGTCATAGGTTTTGTAGTACTAGTGATTAACTCTATGTGAAGGGAGAGTCACTTTCAAAACAATTTCAGGTTACTACATAGTATGAAGCAACCACCCCATCCCTGATGTTATGGCATTTACATGTACCATCTATATGTAAAAAATATATGATACCACTTTAAAGGTACTATCAATATTTATTCAATTATAAAAAATTATATCAGATTCATGTATCATAGGTACTTGAAGAATTCAGTTGTCCATTGCTGGGAAATGACATCTTTCATGGATAACTTTTGAATGAATTGGAATGAGTACAATAATAGCAATGTATTGCAAAATCTAATTAATTGGCATAAGGAAAGTCTTTTCACAAACACCTACAAATTATTTTCAAGCCATGCCCATTATTCATATTTTCTTCATCGAATCATAACACTTATATAAGAATGCCATAAAATGTGAATGGCAAGTTCATAATTATATTAAAATTCAAATAAAAAACATGCAATAAATATCTTCCATTGAATTTGTTACAAATATTTGTGTTAAACCCGGAAGTTCAGTAAAAGTAAAGGTTTTCCTTTTTGATGTTGTAACATTCTAGGAAATCTAATTGGTTGAACAATTCCTGGTCTTGTTTACAAGTGCAGCATCTGGTAATTGTTAGAGAAAAACCAAAAGTAATACTGTGACAATTGGACATGTTTAACATTAAAGGAGCTTGACTACAAGTATGATGTCTTAATTGTTGAATGCTCAACTATCCAACATAGCACACATATCTCCTTGCTATAAATGTCTACATTTACTACAGAAGCATTTAAAACTTGAATACCGGTACATGCATTGACATATCGTATACAAAAATTACATGAACTTACAGGAAAAACAAAGTTGAATAAGTTTGTATATTTTCAACCAACTCTAACATTACGATGGCTGTATCAGTCGGAAATACTGTTTTCAAACCATTAATCCAGATGACACTAACGAAGTCCATGACATTTGATGTGCAGAATCATTTGACAGATAAAATCATGACTTAGAAAATATGCACACTACAAACTTAATATCAGATGAACTTCAAACTGCATAACACATGTACACAATTCTCAACCTAATTATATACATGAACATTATGTGTTTGTTTATTATTGTTATATAAGTTTTCCTTGCAATTCTTCACAACTGTGGATTGGAGGTGAAATATTGATGAAATACCACAGATCTGTACCAAAATATTTTTGTCAATTCATTAAGGCTTTTTCAATATGCCATACCCACTATGACAAGGTATTCAAATCCCATTGGCAAGACCATACATTACATTGTAAATTTGAAGTCACCAAATTTTAGGACCTACTGACTATTTCCACCCCCCCCCCCTCAAAAAGAAAAAAAGAAATGAGACTGGCTAAATGATAATCTGTAAGAAATTTTCCACATTTTATTTTACTAATAACATTTAAGTGTGAATGGTATGGTCCTTTGTCTTTAGTACTTGTATTTTTTCTTTTTCTGTTTTTGGTCAAATTGTGGTTGTCACTGCCTCAGTCGCTCATCTGAGAACCATCTACATATATGGAAAGAAGACTAAGAAGAATATGTACATGTAGGCTAATCTGGCCAAGAAACATAAATATTGCTGTTTTAAGAAATTCATTAAAAATTCTAGAAATTAAATTTCAGCAAAATTCTTTCACAAATATTTCTTCACCTAAATACAAGTAAAACATTAAATGAATGCAGCAAAGTGATTGCAAGGGGAGATAATTGAGTTAATCATGCAAAAATGAATGAAAATGACAGTCTGAAAAGACCTCAATAATGCATCAAAAATTAATATTCCAATTTTAATGAAAAATACAAAAATGAATCATACAACCATGTAGATCACTCAGGAACAATATGATTTTCAATTCATGTAGTGGTTCAGGAGAAGATTTTTAAAGAGGGGTACCTTTTGGGACCTATAGATCCTTTCATGATAACTGCGGTCCTGTAACTTTGAGGGAATAAATGCTACAGATACCCGCAAAAATATAGACATCGTTATAGTACTTGATTGTTTTTGACGTCATTTTCGGGAATCTGTATCATTTATTCCCTCAAAGTTACAGGACCGCAGTTATCGTGAAAGGGTCTATTCTGCCCTGCCCTGTACCCACCCCTGGGCAGATCTAGCTGAACACTTAAAACTTGGTGAAGGACCTTGGGCACTTGCTTCCTGTTAACTTTCGGCAAAAGTCTTTCAGTGGTGTCAGAGAAAAAGTCGAAATATGAAAATTTTTCAGACGGACGCCAGACAACGGACGGGGAGTGATCAAGCCTTCGGCTCAGGTGAGCTAAAAATGAATGAAAATGACAAAGTCTGAAAAGACCTCAAAGACGTGTCAAAAATAAATATTCCGATTTCTATGAAAAATACAAACTTGAATCATGCATCCATGTAGTTCACTCAGAAACAATCTGTTTTTCAATTCACGTAGCGGTTCTGGAGAAGAAGATTTTGAAAGAGGGATACCTTTTGGGACCTATTCTGCTTCGCCTTGGATCCACCCGCGGGCCAATCTGGCTGAAAACTACAAACTTGGTAAAAGGACCTTGAGTACATGCTTCCTGTCAAGTTTCATAAAAATTCCTTTCGTCGTTTTGAAACAAAAGCTGATAATTCACGTGTAGATATTTTAATGTCTCTAATGACAGGCTTTATAATTATGCTTATACATCACTGGCTAAACAATCTATATTTTATACAGAATCATACTAATTAATGTTTTAAAAAATAAAATAAACCAGATCTAGATGTAATCTACTTGTGGTTTGTCGAGTGAATGGTGAGCCTTTTTCCGGAAAAACTGTGACTATTGATAGATCTAGATATCGCTTTATTTTATATTTGATGCAACCTACTACCCTATCTGGTCCCTTTTTAGGTTTCAAATATGTGTAAAGTATTTTGTCCAATAAGTAAGGAATTTTACATTATACTGTATGGTTTAAGCACTGCGATAGACAATGCACTATCCTACACATTTCGTCTGCTCCTAATATAGAAAATAGAGCTCTTTCGAATAGGAGGTAAAAAAGTTTCAGGAAGCAATCGACGTTGAGATCTGTTTCTTGCAAATCGTGTGAAACCTGACTGCATTTAATTTAATATTGGCATAATTGAAGGTATGAAAGTAGATGAGATGAATTTAAAACTACATGCACTGTTTAACGTAGAATTATGTGTTGTTACCATTCAACGTTCACCATTTCGTTTACATTTCTGAGTGGTCCCCATAGCACTAAATAGCAGAAACAGCGACATAAGCACAAACGTAAACATTCGCACGTCTACAACAAACACGATTCCAATACTTGGGTCCTAAACACTTACTCTGACGAGGTACATGAATGAATCTATAACAATAACCGGAAGTGTAAATGATATGCATTGCTAGCATAATTGACCAATACATGATAGGCTAGACATGCATGTAGGCATAAAGTCCATAATTTAAATCATGGCAATCAAATTGCAAATGTCTGCAATGATATTCAGCCTGAGCAACTTGTGATTTCTTAATTTTATAACACAAACAAAGTTGTTGTTATACAAGTTTTGTTGTAGTATATATGTTTTATTTCTATGTGAATTTTGAAGTGGGTATTATGTCTCATGTAATTGATTAGATATTGAAGTTGGTGTTTGCAAGTTTGGGTAGCTCAGTGACAGTGTTTAGCACACTTGATTCTCTTTAGTGCAGCACACTTGATTCTTGATTCTCTTCAGTGCCATCCAGGTTTGTTCCTTGGATCGAACAAGGGAGTAGGCCTATGTGGGATAGTATGGTGACCACCAGCTTAGACACTTGAGCTTACAAACTTACACTGTAGTTCTCTATCTACTATCCAGTATTAACATAGAGTAGGAATAATTACTGATACATCTGATGACCACGAAACATTAAATGTATCTCCCATGTTCAGTGGCTGATGATACAATATACTCTTGCTACATGTACACATCAGAGCTACCCCTGTAGCTCCAGATTGGTACCTTCTGTTTAAGGTGTATCAGGACAGTAATGGAATTGGTAGACAAGCTGGCCCCTAATGAGTATGCTTGCACAGTAGGTCTGGGTGACTTTGTTCGATTTTAGCTCCTCTTCTCCCTTGGCCGCTTGGTGGGATGGGCCTCCTGGCCGACTCACTGACTGGCTTTGGTTGTGGTGTTGGGCTGATATAAGTAGGGATCTCTGGTCCAAGGGGAGAGGGAGTAAAAATATGATTTATAACAAAGAACTTTGTCCAAGTTTTTTTTTTTATGTTTACAAACATGTTGCTGAAACTAGAAGTAAGAATAGGAGTTGGAATAAAATATGCAAAATCAATTAATCACAGGCATAAACAATGACAATCACCTAGCGCCTAACAGGCTTTATCTATAAATGTTGTAATTGACTAAAAAAAATTATTTCTTAATACACGTACTGTATTATAAAAGGAACAATCACAAGTAACAATTATATCTTATATATATCAATTTCTATATATTTGGAAATACTTGATGCTATTAAGCTCTGAATCCCATTATCATATTATGTTATTGATAATAATTTACTCCTTTGCTTCCTTAGATTGTAACCGATTAACAGTTATGATAACTGATTACCTGTTGCTACTACTGGCCCATTATTACAGCTATATCTATATAAGTGACTATAATATACATAAAGACATTTTCCTCATAATTTTTTGGGAAGGGGCCTGGGCCTTTTGAATTTGGAATTTTAGCAACACTAGTGGAATTGTGAAATCAACAAATACATAAAACTATTTGAAAACACAAGAATCTCTGCTAATTAATTGCCATTTGATTTCAATCAGGAAATGTTTACTGCAAATTAGAAAAAAATGCTTCTTTTTTTTCCCAAAGGCAATGGGGCCCTATTTTGGCCCCATATGATTGGATGGGAAAACCTGAAATGCATCCATCTATTCTGCCATTATTGCTTCTTATTGTGAACAGATAACAGCTGTTAGTAGAACCTGATTTGAAAGATCACCCTTTTGCCACTGAAATGTGAGCCTCTTTAGACAGGTGGTCTCCCAAAAGAGGTTTTATTTAAGGCACTTTTTAACCACTAGTTTTCAAAATGTGGTCTCAGAAGACAGATATTCTTTTACAAGAGTGGTCACTGAAAATAAATGAAATTAATATAGTTATAAAAAGTGCTTATTGATTTGTTTTATTTAACCTACATGTACAATGTATGTCACAAATGCATGTGTATATTCTAAAGTGACATGTGTATCAGTAAGATACTAATTTTATAAAATAAACAAAATCGATTATCCGTCATATTAATGGTCTGTTCATGTGTTTGATAACACCTGGAAATGCAGCTTACCACTTTGTTGTTAATATCATAACATGTATAAAATTTGACTTACCGGTAATCAATTTTATATGGTAACTGATGCATATTAGTATTTGAAATGATCATATGTGTAAATTAGCTAGGATTAAAGTGTTCAGGAATCAAGTGTTTTTGAAACCTTTGTAATATTATTTTCCCATTTAGCTCAAGAAAAAATTGACCATTTTTTTATTTACATTTTACTCATTCAGTATTGAAATTAAGTGGGCTTGTGAATACAACAACTATTGTATATATATGTATATAATTAAGATAAGGACCAGGGGATAAGTTTGGCCACTGATGTGAATGAAATCGTACAATGAAGTCAGACTTAAATAAATCTGTTCAGAATGGTTACTTTACTACCATAATTGGTCCAAATAATTGGTCACTGGTTGGTTAGGGATAAATCCCCGATCTGGTCAGTCCAAGTAAACAGGTATCATGGAGATCAGCTGTAATCTAAGTCCTTCTGATGCATAACTGAACTGTTATCCCATTAAAGGATGGGATGTTCAGGCAGCATAAACTATTGTATATACATGTATATAATTAGGCTTGTGAATACAACAACTATTATATATACATGTATATAATTAGGCTTGTGAATACAACAACTATTATATATACATGTATATAATTAGGCTTGTGAATACAACAACTATTTTATATATATATGTATATAATTAGGCTTGTGAATACAACAACTATTGCATATCTATGTATATAATTAGGCTTGTGAATACAACAACTATTGTATATATATGTATATAATTAAGCTTGTGAATACAACAACTATTGTATATACATGTATATAATTAGGCTTGTGAATACAACAAACTTTATACATAGTTTGAGTTAGGAAAAAAAGTCAAGGTCATATTATAGTTTATGATTTGAGGATGTACTCTTGTGTTTGTGAAAGTAGTTGATGTAATATGCTTCTTTGTTTTGTTTAAATGGTATTTTATCACACTCAACTACTGGTATTACAATGTACCAGAGAGGAGCATACCTGCCTTTGTACTGGCCAACTTTCTTACAAAATCTGCATTCCAACTGGACTCTAACCCATTCTGACTAGAGATAGTAGACTTCATAGTTTAAAGTGTGTTGCTCTAACTGCTTGTCCAAAGAGGCCCCTCAATGTATGTAAAGGTAGTTTGCATAATTTCATTTAAGAATTGCTTCTGACCATTTAATCATTGTCTTTTTATCATGGAAGACTTACTCTTGACAACTTATGGCTAATGGATACACCCTTTGTTATTAGGATTAAAAGTCATACATCATACCTAGTTTATAAAGAATTTGAGTGATCATTTCAATTATTATCAGTTGACCTGATAAGATTCAATTGGTCAAATGATAATCAACTAATGAACTATACCCTCCATCACCTGTATATATAGTGGTTATGTCTCTCAGGTGAAATTTGGTTTGATAGAGCCTGCTCCATACATTACCATTTCATACATGAGGACACACTACTTAGCAATAAGTTGTTGTCAGAAGGATATGATATACATGCTTGGAGGAATTTACATGTATCATAAGATACTATAACTGAAACAATGATAGCCCATAATCCCAGGATGATCTGTTATTTATGTTCATAGGTCATGATTATTTTCCCATTATATTTTAAACTTCAATTTTGGCTTTTTTTTCTTATTTGAACTTAAAGGCCTTGTAACCCTTGAATCTAGATTTCTGAAAAGTTTGAGAAATCAACAGACTAAATAAAGGATATAATTTTATTATCTTCAAAAACTATTTTTTATTATTATCTGTCTTATTTTTATTTTATTTGTGAATTTGTAAAATTTTAGTATTAATACATTGTGGTGTCAATTATTTTGAAAAAAAATTTCTAGATTTTATGTTTTGCAGAAAATTTTACTTGTTACAGTAAAATTTGCTTTGGCGATCACCTGGCGACCCAATAGTAAAATTTGTGTACAAATCAACCTCTATATAAAGACCACCTCCTTATAAAGACTGCTTTTGTTGTATCCCTAAGACGGTCTTTATATATAAGTTTACAAACTGATACCCTTATTTTAATGCATTTTCAAATAAACTCGCATATAATGGGCAAAGTCAGAATAAAGCAGTATTCGTCATCTATAAGTATTTCATCCAATTTACAGTAATTGTCTGACATATACTATGCAGTTCTAACTCACAATATTACCTTGTAGATAAAATGGCTCTTTGGAAATTTACTAGCTATAACAGACTTGAAAAAACAACATGCATTTGTAGCACAAAGCGATAATTGTACATTAAAGATCTGATAAATCAGTTTAATTTGCAAGCTATCAATGACTAAAGCATTATGTAAACTTGAAGAAATATTGCATAAAAAGAGGCCACATGTTTTTTTCTTGTCAGTAAAAATACAATTCAATTTGTGTCTTCCTTGAGGTAATTGGTCATGTTGATGTATGATCCATCCTTAGTTAATTGATCAGTGGCCTTGTTTTAACTACAGAATGTACATTAGGTTGAAAAGATTTTTCATGAAAAAGGTTCTTATTTCTGTTCCTAATAGAATTCAAAATATTTGGAATCTGAAAAATTTGTAAACATATGTTTTTGTATGTGATCCTGTGTAATACCAATCAATGATTTAAGGAAATATTAATAAAATTTCCATCTACCAAAGATTTTAAGTGTGTTGAAGTGATCAACATTTGCACATCATATGTCTTCTGTTTTTAGTTAACATATTCAAGTTCTTGTTTCAGAACCTAACTACTTGATGCCAAACATTCAAAGAATTAGTATATGGAAGTGGGGCATCAAGGTTGTTTCAGGGTATTGACTCACCCAGGGTTTTTATACAAAGTTCATTTTTTTATGAAACATGCCACAAAGAGTACTTGGCAAATGCATTCAAAGAAGATACATGTATTTTACATATTAAAACATAAAACATTTTGTGAAACTGGTTATTGTTTTTCACTGAACATTCTTTACCAGTTTGGGGGTTGTTAAACTCAAGTGAAACTTTCATCTTTGACTCACCAACCCCTGAAAACCAATGGTATCTTCTGTAAATCAATGACTTAAACCAGTCTAAATATGTCTTTAGGGGTAAATGAGTTAAATCAGATTCTCTAGCGTAATAGACAGTATTTTTGTGATCATTTTCTTGTCAATGTCCATTAATAGAGCAACTGGATCAAATATACTCATCATTCACAGTGACTCTCAAGTTTTGCAATTATTTTTAGGTTGTTGTTTTTTTGTAATTTTGTTTAGAATTTTCACTTACCATCTTTGATTATGTTGTTGAAGATAAGCTATGTTATCTTTGATTACTCTTTGTTGGTGTGAGATGAGCTTTGTAATCTATGATTACTCTGTGTTGGTGTAAGATGAGCATTGTAATCTTTGATTACTCTTTGTTGGTGTGAGATGAGCTTTGTAATCTATGATTACTCTGTGTTGGTGTAAGATGAGCATTGTAATCTTTGATTACTTTATATTGATGTGAGGGGATCTTTGTAATCTTTGTAATCTTTGATAATGTTGTAGGCAGATGAGCTTTGTAAAGATAAGCTTTGTGATCTTTGATTACTCTATACTATAAGATGCCAGCCTGTAATCTTTTGATTAGTCGGTAGCCAGCGGTAGCTCGACTCTGGATCGTGAGGTGGTGAGTTTGAGTCCCGCTGGCGGCAGGTTGGTTTCCTGCCTTTTGGATGAGACAGTAAAAACTGGAGGTCCCGTGTCACAGTAGGTGTCGACATGTTAAAGAACCCTCACTGCTCAATGGCCGTAAGTGCCGAGCATAGGCCAAATTTTGAAGCCCTTCACCGGCATTTGGTGAAGTCTCCATATGAGTGAAATATTCTTGAGTGGGACGTTAAACAACAATAAACAAACAAACAAACAAAGTAACAAACAAACAAACAAAGTAAGTACTATGTGTTGGTGTGAGGGGATCTTTGTAATCTTTGATAACGTTGTAGGCTGGTGAGCTTTGTAAAGATAAGCTTTGTAATCTTTGATAACGTTGTAGGCAGGTGAGCTTTGTAAAGATAAGCTTTGTAATCTTTGATAACGTTGTAGGCTGGTGAGCTTTGTAAAGATAAGCTTTGTAATCTTTGATAACGTTGTAGGCTGGTGAGCTTTGTAAAGATAAGCTTTGTAATCTTTGATAACGTTGTAGGCAGGTGAGCTTTGTAAAGATAAGCTTTGTAATCTTTGATTACTAAGTACTATGTGTTGGTGTTAGGGGATCTTTTTAATCTATGATAATGTTGTTGGAAGGTGAGTTTTGTAATCTTTGATCACTCTATGTTGGTGTAAGATAAGCTTTGTAATCTTTGATTACTTTGTGTTGGTGTGAGATGAGCTTTGTAATCTTTGATTACTCTATGTTGGTGTAAGATGAGCATTGTAATCTTTGATTACTCTATAATGACCCTCCAGTTAAAGAATACTTGATTATTTATTCCATGCTGTTTGTAAACAGTATACAATAATACAGAACTAATATTGACGTCATTGTCTGACAGGAAGTGACGCATATGGCTCATGATGATGTCAGGGTTAAAATCAGTATCAGGGCTGATAACCGATATCAGCCTGGGGCAATATGGATTTTCTGCTTCCATGTAGTCAAATATGGTAACAGGTCCATGACTTGTGAACCATTTCCTTTTCGCGGTTATTCACTTCCAAATATGTGATAATATGCTATACTGCCTGCTTTTGTTTTGTTCCATAGTATGTGATACAAAAATGGAACAGAATTTAAAAGAAATATATGATTGTGTACATTTACATTCATATTACGTATGAACAATGAACAACACAGCTTTCATTTGTCCTACATGTATATATATACTTGTACATTGTATATCAGGTCACGGATATATATAACCAATGATAAAGGGTGTTCAATCATAGCTGTAAAGACTTATATGATCTTTGTCACTTTTGTTTCTCTTTAATTATCTTGTCAGTATTTTGTCCGTTTTCAGTCTTTTGTTGGTAATGAAGAAGCCTGTGTTTCTCATAAGCTGTAATCCATTTTTCCATTGGAGCCTGAACACAGAGATTCATGTAATATCTTTTTATATTAAGATATGGTTATTCTCATTGCCAAAGTCTAAAGTTATGCTGCTCTGCTTTGACAAATTATATTATCTAATATTGATCTGTATATAAAATTTTATGGATTTTTGCATGATGTACAAGTCAAGTGTCTGAGTGCATTCTGTTTATTCTGGCAGACATTATTTTTAACCCCCCCATATATCATAATTGACTGATCCAATACAAAAGAAAAGAGTGTAACATAAAGATTACTAGGGGTGAAAGGATTCAAGTTTGTAGGATGTGGTAATATGCTTCGAAAAGTTGTAGTAATACATAGTAATACACTCTGACAGATCTGACCTACATTTGCATTCAAACATTACTATGGTAGTGCTGACTTATATATACATGTATGTAAATGCAAGAGACCTGTGTCTGGTAGTGCTGATTTGAATTTACATGTACAACTTTGACTGTAAAGAGTTTAGATATAGTCCTAGGGACAACTTGCTCTCTAGTAGTTCTTTTCTACATTTACATGCAGGGACAACTCTTTTTCTGGTTATACTGACCTACATTTACATCCAGAAATAACTTAAGTTGTGAAAAGTATTTACCTGGGTTACAACTCTGTCTCTGCTAGTGCTGACCTACATTTACATTTAGACAATCAATACTCTGGTAGTGTTGACCTATATTGACATGCAGGTACATGTTCAACTCGGTCTGTGGTAGTGCGACCTAGATTTACCGTACATTAAGGCAACTCTGTTAGTACTATCCTATATTTACAATAACATGTACATGTATGCAAAAACAACTCTGTGTGGTAGTACTGACCTACATGTAGGCTGCAATTAGTCATTTATATTCATAGAAAATTTTTGATTGAAAATTATTCACATGCAAAGACAACTTTGATTGACCTACATTTACATGTGGTTTGAAGGATGACTGGCTGTGCTTGTCTTGCTGACCTACATTTACATTTAGGGACAACTTTGGCAGTGCTGACTAACATCTACAACCATTTGCCATGATGTAGTGGTAAAGTATTTGACATGAAAGCAGAAAGTCATTGGTTCAATTCCTTGGCACGCAAAGTCCAAGACATAGGTGTTTAAGATGAGACATAAAAACTGAGGTTTCATTACATGGAAGGTGTGTCAAGATACGTCGCTAAATTAGCGTTACATGGCTTCATACCATAGAATAGACCAAAATCTTTGGCGCTTCACCATCACCATATATTAAAAAGATCTTGGTAGGACCTGAAACAATAATAAAAAAAACCAAAAAAAACAAAAACAAAACTAATATCTACACGCAGGAACAACTCAGACTGACCTGCCATTACATGTATATGCAGGGATTACTCTTGCAGTACTGAACTACATGTGGCAGTGCTTTAAGGAACAAGTCTGAAAACACTGACCTATATTTGCATTTATAATCCGGAACAACTCTGTCATACATTTATGGGTATTAAAAACTGAACTGACAATTCTTGACAGCTTTTATATTCAGGGACTACTCTTAGATCCTGGTCTACATTTAGACTAAAGCTAAAGTAAACTAGTGTTGTCTGCTTTAAGCAATATACCAAATTAGCTTTATCTTAATTCCATGTCTAGTAATGTCCCCCCACTCCTCATCTCTTTCTTTTTCTACCTCTGAGATAAATTTGTGAGAGGATGCAATCTGTATATTGTTATTGGAAAATATTTCACATTATATACTTAATATAAAGTTAACCAATATACATTGTATTTTAAATATGTACCATAGATCCAATAAACAATGAGGTATATACATGTATACCGTGTACATGTACAAATGTATGTACTATTCTCCATTGAAACACAATCATTCAGTGATATCATTACCAAGACATAATCAGTTTTGTTTTGTAATTTCACACTTTTCAAGAAAGAAAAACACATTCTTTGTTTTTTATTAAGTTGTCAGTCAATCAGATGTTTCTATAACAGCCATTCAAATATGCAATCAGACAATCTTAACACATTTTAAAGCTGACAAAATTGTGAGTGAAGAAGTATCTGTTTATCTGACTTGATTTGTAGAGCTTGGAAGGTACTGAAAGCTTTTGTCACATTTCACAGATAATATTGAATTTTTCTGGAAACTTATTACTTTGTTCTGCTTGTTGGATCTTGATATCAGAGGTTTTGGTGTTCAAATACAGCACTATGATGGTTCTTCAGTTTCATTAACACATACAAGTGCATTTGTAATCTTTTTGACATTCAGCATTACTTTACATAAACAGCCAATACCTTTCTGTAATTCTGCAATTAAGTTTTTACTCCCAATGTACAAGTTTTCACATATGTAGACCCTGACCAGCTACAGCTGAATTGTCCTAACTTTTGACCTTTTCCTTGGACATACATGTAGGACAGTCATGTCTCATATGAAAAAAAAATGCAAACTTGTATGACTTACAATTATAATGATTAAAGTTGAAAATTTGACAAAGGTATAACCATTGCCTATTTGTAGTCTCACATGTGACCTTGCTCAGATTTTAACATGGACCTTTTGACAGTAAAGCATTACACATAGTGAACTAAATACCATATATTCGTCCCTTTTACAATCATCTAAAACTGTTTCATAAAATCTGAATGTTTCCAAAGTGTTGTATATATTACTAGCTGCTTGACACATCTATATATCTTTTTCTAGTTTTAAGTATATGTATATGAACAAGACTCCAGTGAGGAACAATAAATACATAGAAATGGTCTACTTAAATGATTTAGACATAACTTACTTGTTTATTGGAATTGCTATACTCAAGTCAGATAACTCCAGAGGATATAACTGAATTTCAGGGATAATAGTTATTTGTCTCTTTCCTTCAGTTGGCTATTATATAACATCTGTAAGTCAGTTCCAAATGTCTCACTGTGAATCATAACATGATTTTTACACCACTGCCCCAGTGATCACTGTAAAATGAACAATTGATGACATATATTTATAACAAATCATTTATTGTAATATGTTTGATCATTACACAGAATACATTTCCTCTAATCAATTAGTAATTGATCTGCATTACGATTACAAGAAGTGATACAGTGAACAATCATTATAACAACTTCAATCCTGGGAGATTTTGTCGTTTTATACAATTTGCTCTTATAAAAAACAATTAGACTTCAATAGATTTTGGATTTTTTTTCTCTATTGGTAACATTATCATGTTGTTTTTTTTTAAGTTATACTGGAAGTGATTTGAGTCTAGCTGACCCTGCATTTAGCAGGTCTCTGCTAACGATTTTACAGAATAAATGATGAGCATCAATGATGACTGCTGGTAAAATGGTAGATTAATTTCTCAAGCCTGTGATATTTGAAATACTAATAGGATAGTTTTGTGTTGTTGTGTTATAGGATTATGTGACTAAAATGCACTGAAAATGATCCGATTTTTTACCGTTGATATCGAGGGATGTAAATTCTGCAGTATCAGCAGGGGTATGTATATTGGTTGTCAGCGGTCTGACTGTACATGTACAGATTATACTTTCAACTAAATCACCCCTAATGACCCATTTGGACTGGTATACATCATTGATTTTACAAAAAAACCTATTGTTTTTCAGGGGTTGATAAGTCAATCAGTGTTCTTCAACTTCTTGTCACAAAACATGTACAGTGTAATTGTATTCTGAATTTTAAACAAAATTTTTATGTTCAGTTGGCACTTTTTATATTCAGGATTGATGACTGTTAGGCAGATAGATTTGTATTCATGTTCATTTCATAACTTTTTTTTTTACAGATATAACCATATAGAAATGGCAGAAAATGTTCAGGGAATGGATAAAAAAGCAAGTTTGTTAAGAATGTCTACCATTGGTTACAAGGGATATAAAAGGAAACCAAGTAAAAGGTACCACTTGTTTTCTATTGTTTTATTATACAAAACAGAATCACTGTACACCATATATATATATATATATATAATCACAATGATTAAATGACGACGTACAAAAAATTAACTTCAAGATAACTGGTCACTTTCACATTGAAATTCAAAATTGGGACAATGTGTTTACATCAACATTGGCAGTTTTTCGACTATTCCAATCCCAAGTTATCAGGTCTTTTTTTTTTAGTAAGATATAGACAGGAAAATTGCCAGGACTGGCACTTGATCTTGAGATAACCAGATAAATCTAGATTACCGATCTTGACATAACAAGTTTTGACTGTATGTGTTACACTGTATGGAGTCACTGTATATATATACAGTATGTGTTACACTGTATGGAAACACTGTATATAGATGTATACAATATGTGTTACACTGTATAGGATCACTGTATATATATATACAGTATGTGTTACACTGTATGGAGTCACTGTATATATACAGTATGTGTTACACTGTATGGAGTCACTGTATATGTACAGTATGTGTTACACTGTATGGAATCACTGTATATATACAGTATGTGTTACACTGTATGGAAATACTGTATATAGATGTATACAATATGTGTTACACTATGATCACTGGAATCACAGTATGTGTTATATACAGTCACTGTGTATATACAGTATGTGTTACACTGTATACTGTACTGTATAGATATATATACAATATGTGTTACACTGTATGGGATCACTGTATATGTATATATGAGTTACTGTGATTCACACTGTATACAGGAGTCACTGTATATATACAGTATGTGTTACATATGTGTTACACTGTATAGGATCACTGTATATATATACAGTATGTGTTACACTGTATGGAGTCACTGTATATGTACAGTATGTGTTACACTGTATGGAATCACTGTATATATACAGTATGTGTTACACTGTATGGAAATACTGTATATAGATGTATACAATATGTGTTACACTGTATAGGATCACTGTATATATATACAGTATGTGTTACACTGTATGGAATCACTGTATATATACAGTATGTGTTACACTGTATGGAATATATATACAGTATGTGTTACACTGTTTGGAATCACTGTATATATACAGTATGTGTTACACTGTATGGAATCACTGTATATATATACAGTATGTGTTACACTGTATGGAATCACTGTATATATGTACAATACTGTACATATGGAGTCACTGTATATACAATATGTGTTACACTGTATGGGATCACTGTATATATACAGTATGTGTTACACTGTATGGGATCACTGTATATATACAGTATGTGTTACACTGTATGGAATCACTGTATATGTACAGTATGTGTTACACTGTATGGAATCACTGTATATATACAGTATGTGTTACACTGTATGGAATCACTGTATATATACAGTATGTGTTACACTGTATGGAATCACTGTATATGTACAGTATAGTATGTGTTACACTGTATGGAGTCACTGTATATATACAGTATGTGTTACACTGTATGGAGTCACTGTATATATACAGTATGTGTTACACTGTATGGAGTCACTGTATATATACAGTATGTGTTACACTGTATGGAGTCACTGTATATATACAGTATGTGTTACACTGTATGGAATCACTGTATATATACAGTATGTGTTACACTGTATGGAATCACTGTATATATACAGTATGTGTTACACTGTATGGAATCACTGTATATATACAGTATGTGTTACACTGTATGGAATCACTGTATATATACAGTATGTGTTACACTGTTTGGAATCACTGTATATATACAGTATGTGTTACACTGTATGGAATCACTGTATATATACAGTATGTGTTACACTGTATGGAATCACTGTATATGTACAGTATGTGTTACACTGTATGGAGTCACTGTATATGTACAGTATGTGTTACACTGTATGGAATCACTGTATATATATACAGTATGTGTTACACTGTATGGAGTCACTGTATATGTACAGTATGTGTTACACTGTATGGAATCACTGTATATGTACAGTATGTGTTACACTGTATGGAATCACTGTATATATACAGTATGTGTTACACTGTATGGAGTCACTGTATATATACAGTATGTGTTACACTGTATGGAATCACTGTATATATACAGTATGTGTTACACTGTATGGAATCACTGTATATATTCCACAGTGTAACATAATTATACTGTATATATACAGTCTAGCCATGTTACACTGTATGGCATTGCTGTAAATATACATAATATGTTAAACTGTATTGATTCACTGTATACATGTATATACAGTATGTGTTACACTGTACATGTTAAAATGTAGGGAATCACTTACATACGGTATATAATATTCATTTATGTTAAATTGTAAGGAGACTTTGGATATACATAAGCATAACCATATATATGAATTCAGCGTTGACACGGCATTGAACATACACAAAAAATAACAGAATATTTGCAACGATAGATTGGAAATGTGTTTTTTGTAATAAGAAAAATTAATATATATATATATATGGTACTACTGATGTAAGTTTTTTAAATGATGATTGATATGTGCTCAATGTGGTGTCATTCTGTAATGATATTATCTAGCTTTGATGTCTGCCAAAATATTCATTTTTCCATCATACAGTGCTTATGCTGATAATGTATTTATAAATTTTAATTTCAGGCACATACAAATAAGTTTGAACAGTTGAAATGCAAAAGTTTGTCAGAATATAAATGTTGTACATACTCCCATATCATTAAGGTTACATTCAAATTTCTGTTACCACATATTCTTGTCAGTATAGTATTGTTGCTTATGCTGACATTATCTTTTAAAAAAGTATTTTAGGTAAACACATAACAATTTAAATTCTTGAACTTAGAAAGTTTTTGTTTGTAACAATAAATCTGTTTGTTGTTCCAGTAATACAAATCTTCCTAAATTATTCTCAGCTGGACTTTGATAATGAATGTGTGTATAGTTCATACTGGATACATATGATGTATGATGGGCCAGAATAATTAAACCTTTGGGCAATATTGTCACATACATGTATAAACTGTTTTATCACATTCATACTATCACATACCACTTAAGGTGTTTTAGTTGTGTGCTAATAGGCTTGCAAGTATGAGGTTTCAATTTCACAGTTAGGTTTTTTAATTTTGAACAGCGCTTTACACCCAACAGTTTTTTTAGTATATGGTGGCAGCCAGATTTTAACAGTAGAAAAGTGAACTCAGTTACAATGTACATGAGAAGAGACCATTAAACTTCTTCAAGTGAACTGGGAGATATTCTTGCTTTATCACAAAATCAGCCTAGGTTCCAGAAGGGCTCAAACCTGTGCTGACCAGAAGTAAGACACTCAATGGTTCAAAGTGTGATGCTCTAACCACTCAACCATGGAGGCCCCAACATTTAGGTCTGAGACATTTTTGACACAGATGGTGAATTTACTGACATACATTAAAAATGAAAGTCATGAGTTTTTAGGATAGCACTTAAAATGCTGGTCCCATGTCAAGGTCAAATCATCACTTCAAAGTCAGAAGTCCATAGCACTGATCAGAATTTGTGTAACTTCATCCATAGTTGGTGACTTCTTTGTGTAAGCCAAAAAATCAAAGAGAAAAAACATTGAAACAATTAAACAAACTAACACATTGATACTTCCTGGGCTGTTTTACTCTCCAGTTATCCCATGTTTTCCAATCTCAGTAAAATTTGCTCCTGTTTTTTGATATATATGTATATCATGTATAGGGTCTAAAGCAATCCGCTATGGAGTCACTTAGGGATGACCTCTTAGATGTGTCATTTTCAACCAATGAAAAAGCGACTTACACAATCTTGCAAAAAAATCTAATGGATAAGAGATGTAAACATTTTGAACACAATAAACACTGAGCACAAAATCTGGATGTACAGAACTATTTTCGTAACGTTGGATAGATTTGAATCACCAATTATATTATTCTGATGGACTTTTGAGTACTGACATTTTTTTTTATAAAATAAATTACATCTCTTTGCAATTCAATTTTGTAAATCACATTTTCATTGGTTGAAAATTATACACCTACAGAAGGTCACCAGCATGTGGCCCCATAGCAGACACAACATGCTTTATTTGGGTGTACCCAATCGAGTTCAAATGACGTCACAAACACGTCATCTCCAACCTTTAGATGAATGAAGTCTGTGTAGGTTGGAAATAAAAGTTTGTTTACTTTCAAATCGCTGTTCTCCTTTACTATACATTTCACATATTGAAAATTTATATAATCTGTTATGAAGCTACATAACAGGATCATATATTATGTACTGGTATATATATATATATATATATATATATATATATATATATATATATATATATATATATATATATATATATATATATTAGGGCTGTCATTGAATAACAAATTAGATATCGATATATTGATAAGTAAAATATATATATATATATATATATTAGGACTGTCATTGAATAACAAATTAGATATTGATATATTGATAAGTAAAATGTATATATATATATATTGATAAATTGAATGATATGGTACTTCTGTGAATAATGCATTCAAAATATATAGACTCATTATGATATTAAGGTGCTTTACTGTGTATTTTACTATCTGATTATTAAAAAAATCATTGCAAGGAAAATATTGTTTATTTGAACAAATTGAACGGTTGGAATAAAATATAGTTTGAGAATATAAAGTAAAACAAATGGAAAATTTTGGAAATTGTAAAAGAAAGTACAATGTACATACTGTGAAATGCATTATGAAATGTATCGATACTTTAAAAAAATGTATCGATTATCATATAGAATCAATTTGTATATCGATACATCGATATTGAGTTTATCAATGACAGTCCTAATATATATATATATATATATATATATATATATATATATATATATATATATATATATATATATATACACATACACACACACACACACACACACACATGTACATATATATATACACACATGTACATGTATATCCATTTGTATGTTGTGATACATTTTCTGTAATGTTTTATCTGATTTAAAACACATTTAGTTGTGACAATCATGTTTTAAATGTCACCATTAAATACAGATTATTTATCATTTTCAAAAAGTATCAAAAAATTGTCCTAAAAGTAACAAGAATTTGTTCTGCCTTTTTTTACACATCCAACAGTTTATAATGTAAATGGTTTGCTGATCTAAATGATACAATTCACATTATACGTTTTTAGATCATATCATACTTATTTGAAATTAATGACTTTATAATGTACTTATTGCTGTTTTCACAAATTACCTGAGTTAATGCATCTTTTTTTCTGTATGTAAAGGAAAAGTAGCTGTATCATTCAATTAAAAATTGTAATGTATCTTTCAATTTGTAAAAACAGCTTTTTACCAGATTTACATTGATCAGAGTGAAAAAGGAGGTTGAAAATGCTGTTGCCATGTTTTGTAATCATAGATCTATATGTCTATATTTATACATGTACCTGTATTTCTACTGTATATTTCACTGAAGGTATACTTTTCTGATAGTTGAATATAAGTTATGTTTGATAAACTGTGTAACAAACTACTGTAAAATCATACATTTTTGTTAAGGATTTAATTTCGTAATTTTCATGGGTAACTAAAAACAATGAAAATAGATCCATTACGAAATCTTTTACTTCAATGAATGGTAATGATGCAGTCCACCATTTAACAAGGTCTGTGATTTACTCAGATGTTGTGAATTTAATACATGTAGTGATAAAGTCATAAAAACATTCCTATGAAATTAATTTAGTCCTTCAGACAATAGTGAATGGAATTCCATGTACAGAGAAGTGCAAAAAGTATTCATACACTGTTAATGTTTGCTATGTATTTCATATAAAACTAAAATTTGTCAAAAAAATATTATGAAGCCATTTCATGTCACATTTCAATAAAATTCTACCATTAAAAAGAGAATGTTTCCAAGTTTCTTTGGTTTTTAGGGGGTAATTTTCTAATGTATCATTTCAAAGATTTGACAAATTAAACAAAGAGCATAAAAAAATTAAACATCACAATTATATAGTGAGTCATCATACAGAAACTTTAACTTTTGAAATAAGTAAATCTTTTAATTCCTGATTCAGAAAATATATACTTGTATGTTGACAGTAAGTATACAGTAAAACCTGCTTTATCGACCATCTGTGTAATGCCAAAGTTATATTTTGTATATGAAAAAAAATATGAACCAAATCAAATTCTCAAGGCGATTGTTTCTGTCAATAATCAGCTGAGCTTGAATTTTAAGATCAATTCTATGGAAAAACCAGAAAATTGCAAACAGGCTTGGCCACAGCATGTCACAGATATTTACATAGACTTGATCTTAAATACATGCACCAGTGTCCCAAAACAAAAATTGGTAGCATACAAGGTCCCCAAAAAGGTATCTGTTATTGTTAAAAAAGGTGCAGATGAATGAATCTTCTTATAGCTTTTGATGAATAAAATACAATGATTTAATGTAATGCCTCTTCAGAGGTCCTCCAAATCATTCTCAAGATAATGCCTTTTTAGAAGTCCTCCAAATTATTCTCAAGGTAATGCCTTTTTAGAAGTCCTCCAAATTATTCTCAAGGTAATGCCTCTTTAGAGGTCCTCTAACTCATTCTCAAGATAATGTCTCTTCAGAGGTCCTCCAAATTATTCTCAAGGTAATGCCTCTTTAGAGGTCCTCTAACTCATTCTCAAGGTAATACCTCTTTAGAAAACCTTCATATCATTCTCAAAGTAATGCCTCTTCAGAAGTCCTCCAAATTATTCTCAAGGTAATGCCTCTTTAGAGGTCCTCTAACTCATTCTCAAGGTAATACCTCTTTAGAAAACCTTCATATCATCCTCAAAGTAATGCCTCTTCAGAGGTCCTCCAAATCATTCTCAACTGGTGGTGCCAGGGGGCCCCTGGATTAAGGAAAAGAATTAGAAGTACAGGGAGACATAGGGCAGGGATAATCATAGCCATTCCTGTAGTGTCATAGTTTGCATATTCAATTGTTTATGCACATTCAATGAATTTTCTTTTGACTATTACAGTATTTATTTTTTGAAATTAATTTGTTGAACCATATTGACTAATTTTTAGTTTATAAAATATTGTTAGGAAATAGATTGAATGAAGTACATTGACGTGTGATGGAACCTAGACTACAGTTTTCAAAAAATGCACAGTAATATAATTAAACTTTAAGAATGCAATATTAAAACAGTAAAGATATACTTTGTTTTACTTATTCATAGCTAATTTTGTGTATCTTGTATGACTTATAGAGATATAACAAGACAGAGATGGAACAAAATGAAGGTCTTCGTGGCTGAGTGGTTAGATTGCATCAAGCTTTAAACCACGAAGTCTTCTCTTCACTTGTCACCACAGGTTCAAGTGCCACTGTGGTGACCTAAGCTGATTTTGTGAGAAAATTTGTCAGTTTACCTAAATACCATTTCAATACTCAGGGTAAATAGGTTAATAGTCAAATGACCTACATGTATACTGCTAGGCTGATTTTCTGACTTTGTGATTGTTTTATATTTTCAATGAGACCTTTTTAAACTGGTGATTTTTCTATGGAATAGGTGCTGGGGTAAGGCTTCAGCCTCCATTAATTTGACAGTGCATGGTTCAAATTGTAATGAAATTACACATACCATCACATGGTTAACTAAATTCAGTTCTGATGGGCCTGGTTTTATTGTAACACTATTTAGAAAACATTTCAAGTACATATTTGCAATAAATGTTTAGAAGTGGTTTGTTAGAATAACAGTAATATATCAATTTGTTGATCTCTTTTCCTCATAAGGACATGCACATGTATTTTTTGTTTTTGCCTTTATTTTTCAGAGTATTTGTCAACAGAAGCTTGATGCTAGATAAGGTCAAGTTCTATGGATTTGATATGGACTACACACTTGCAGGTATGATGCACATGATGAACAGTGATTTAAAGATTATGTATGTACTGTAAATCCTAAAAATTTTGCAGGACATAATTTTCATGAAATGCTGGTTCTAAATTTGTTCCTGATATGATATTTTTGCGATTTCTATTGCCCATTATGTCACACTATTATCGTACTTCATTACATAAGTTGTTCTCTGTACATCCGTGCTCTGATGTTAGTTACCTCACGATAAATATCAACAAAAATCATCCTCTTCTAAAGCTTGTTTTTATACCTTATGTCTGTTGGCTAAAATCAAGCCCAAGAGCACTTTCTAAATTAGGTTAGAAACTTAAGCAAGAATTTTATATTCTCCAGTGGAGAGGTCTTGCGAAATTACACATTAATAAGATTCTCACAAATAAAACCAGATATACGGTTCTTTACAACATCAATTCCAGCTGCGTACTTTTTGTGAAAATATTGATGTAAAATCTAGCTAATTGATATAGCTACCAGAAGGCTAACCAGCACTAGGTTTATACTCAAAATGACAGGTACATGTAAGTATAATTACTCAAGTTTGAAAAGTTTATCATCAAAAGTTTCAGATTAGGTAATAGCCTTTGTGTGGTTGGCTAAAAATGACACATTTCCATGAATTTATGTATATATTAAAAATTAAAAAGAATCAGTGCTTGACACACAGCTGTTCAGTTGTCCCCTTCACCCCACCCTGAAAAGTCAATTATATAGAATGAATTTCATATTCTGCTGACTATAGATTCACAGAAAATGGTAATATATATAAATATAAGGATTGTTTTTAATTTTTTTAAAATCATGGAATATACATGCAATGACTTGTGGACAAAAATTCAATGTGCAGCACTGAATGTTTTTCCATAAGCCATTGCATGTATATTCCATGTTTTTCAAATCCTTAATCATAATTAAAATATTAGAAACAATCTCTGGATAATAAATCTGGGACTACACTGCTTACAAAAACTAACAGACAACAAATGAGAAGAGTCCTTAATGGTATGAAAGAAAAGGGATGCAGTGTATTTACTGGCTTCACAGAAGTTTAATAATTACAGTAAATTATGGATTAATTTTTTTTTCTTACAAATCCAAAAAATTAACAATTTCACTTGTTATATGCATACTTTATATCACACTCTAAATGATTTCATTCTCTAGTTATCAGATACAGAGTCACATTTTTATAAACATCAAGGGTAAAAGGTCATATATATACAAAGGACCTAGAATATTAGGTATAACAATAGGTCACATGTTACTATTTTAGATGTATATTGTCAATAAGATCTATAAAATCCCATATGTACAGTTTGGTTTTTCTGAGAATCTTAACTGGGATGTATTTATGGTGAATTGTTAAGTGATCACTAGATATACTAGATATAGAAACAAATATCTTCTTATCACTCAGGTTCAGTTATCTGATGCCATCAAAGAAAGTGAAGAGAGCTAAATGTTATAGGTTATATTTTCATGTAAATTTCTTGTCAATATAGAAGATTTCATGCCTGATTAAAAATTCATTTGTAACATTATATTACAGTCATGTGAAATTTTTATGTTTTTTTTTTCCAGTTTGATATACGTACTATATCAGTATCATCTTGTTATTCTCTTTACATCTTTTTTATTCCATGTTAGATTAATGATTTTTATCTCAGTCTGTAGGTTTGGCGACTCTTGTTTGCTATGATTATCCATACCTCTTGAAAATGGAATCTTTTAGAATTTTTGGATACACCTGCAATAAATGAAACCAATCAAAGTGTTTGTTGGTATTAATTATCAATGTTTTCGATACTTTTGTGGGTTTCTCATCTTCAGAATCACAGATAGTTACATATATCACTTTGGTCAGTCACCAGTTAAATGGTGGGAGTCTCACTTATGAAGCAGAAACATATCTTTATTGAATGATGTAATCAATAAAATTAATAAATGAGTACTGTAATCTTGCTTTTGTTCAATTTTTGCAATATTCGTCCTTAGATGAAAGGGTGAATTTAAAATGAAAGCGAAATTTTCAAGCTAAATAAAGGACAGACATTTTGTGTCCTCAAGAGGCAATGTTGATTTTGGATGATGTGAATATGTTTTCTGTTGTACTGTCTGACAAGTGTTTGGTTGTTAACAATGTGTCATCACAAGAATTACTAAAAGTATTTCTTTTTTGTTTAATTGATGTTTTATGCATCACTCAATAATATTTCAGTTGTATGATAACTGCCAGTTTTTTATTGGTGAAGGAGAGAAGAACCTGTTTACAATGTTATTGTATCCAGAAAATGATGACCAGCCTTCCGCAATTAAGCTAGCAAATACCCTCACAGTAACAGCTTAGGCTGTAGTGGGCACTGACTTATGCTGATCAGAGGTAAGAGGCTTCATGATTTGATGTGTGATGCTCTGTTCACTCGACCATGGAGGCCTCTAAGAAATAAAGACTGTATACCTCAGATGCATATATCTCAGTAATGAGCTTTCACTCTGTGACCTCATGACCTCTACATTGACCACAATGTAATCATAGCTTAACTTGTACAAAGACCATAAACTTTTTGTAAAAGAAACTTCACAATACCATGCATATTCCACTGATTAAATCTGTCTAGACTTGATCTTAATGAAGAATTTCCAATCAAGACCAAGTGACCATGTTATCTTAACCCTGACCTCAGTAGTTAATTTGAAGTTTCACGGCTCAAAATTCTCCCCAAATACAAAATTTTCTGTCATGAACAACATTTATGCTATACAAAATTTTCAACAAAATGGATAACTGCTAAAACATCAGAGAAATAATTCTTTTCTCAAAAAGAGAAAAAACAAAAAGCAAAACTTAAAAGTTACTTAAAATTCTGAAGTATGGTCTCCATCATGGCAAAATAGTAGCTAATAAAACTTTCAGTACAAAAAAGGAAAAAAAAAAGTAGTCCAGAATTATATGATTCTTTAACACAGTTCTGTTTAACATACATTACACTTCACAGTATGTAAACAGAACTTTCTTGTCATACATAACCTTGTCCAATATATCAAACCTGTTTCAGCATAAAGTATCATCTCAAGCATACCCATCTCAAATCTAATGACATTTTGTTTTTTAATTTCTAAGGTGAGGGTCAGATGAGGAAATAGAAAATTCTTCTCATTTATGTATTTCTAATGTCTAAACTTGGATACTATGTTGACCTTACTAGGCTTCTACTAAGCAAGTCTGACCAACTTTACTATAGCATCTGTAATTACTCACACAAATGAATTATAAGGTCAGCTTTATTACATGGATATGTCATGCTTTAAATCTTGACAAATATAAGGAGAATGAGGACGTGATGGTTTGTTGAATGTTTCACTATCATTCATGGTCATACACTTTGGACAGTTGTAGTAGTTCTTCAATTTATGAGTGTTCAAGATAATATACCAGAATGTTTTGTCAGCTCATAAACCAACAATAAATAAGCAGCTCTTGTTTCAAGGTCACACATGAGACTTAAACATCATAAATTTAATGGGAGATCAAAATGTTCCTCCATAAGGAAGGATTTCTACTTCTTCAATTTTTTCCTGCAATGTTTAATCTTTATTTGTCCCATAAAATGTTCAGAATACCATTTTCCTCCTATTTCACCTTTCATTGATCTTGTTACTGCTTAAGAAAAAGTTCAACTGTATATTTAATTGTTACTATGGTTACCTAAAGTTATATTTATGAATTAAATCCTTCAACCCCCACAGATCATAACAGGAGCATACCATTATGGTACTTGGGAGGAAAAGGGTTAATCATGTAAATGAAAGAAAACATTCAAGACAACATCATCACTTGATGATTGATTTTAATCTATTCTTAGCCATAATGATGCATTGGTTACCTAACTGAATCAAAGCTATTGTAGAAGGCATGTCAAAAAGAATCCTGGATTTCAAAAGTTGAAGATGAGGCAGCCATTAAACTCTGCTTTACTCAAGCAAATACATGTATACTGAATGCATAATGATATTGACAATTACCAAATTACCAATTACCAAATCCAGTAATAAAATCTGTATCCATGTCCACAGCAGCACTGTTGTGTGGCTGTATGGATCTTTTTACATCCATTCTCTCATGATATCAATAATATCATGATACATATCATAATATCAAGACAGTGATACATGGCTGTGACAAGGCTATATGGATATTTTTGTTACATCTATTCTTTCATAATATCAAGACAGTGATACATGGCTATGGCATGGCTATATGGATATTTTTGTTACATCCATTCTTTCATAATATCAAGACAGTGATACATGGCTATGGCATGGCTATATGGATATTTTTGTTACATCCATTCTTTCATAATATCAAGACAGTGATACATGGCTATGGCATGGCTATATGGATATTTTTTGTTACATCCATTCTTTCATAATATCAAGACAGTGATACATATTTTTGTTACATCCATTCTTTCATAATATCAAGACAGTGATACATGGCTATGGCATGGCTATATGGATATTTTTGTTACATCCATTCTTTCATAATATCAAGACAGTGATACATGGCTATGGCATGGCTATATGGATATTTTTGTTACATCCATTCTTTCATAATATCAAGACAGTGATACATATTTTTGTTACATCCATTCTTTCATAATATCAAGACAGTGATACATGGCTATGGCATGGCTATATGGATATTTTTGTTACATCCATTCTTTCATAATATCAAGACAGTGATACATGGCTATGGCATGGCTATATGGATATTTTTGTTACTTCTATTCTTTCATAATATCAAGACAGTGATACGTGGCTGTGATGATACATGGCTATGATATGGCTACATGTATATGGGTCTTTTTGTTACATCCATTCTTTCATAATATCAAGACACAGTGATACATGGCTATGGCATGGCTATATGGGTCTTTGTTTCTTCATTTTTTCATAACATCAAGACCAAGTAATACATGGCTGTGACATGGCTATATGGATCTTTTTGTTACATTCATTCTTTCATGATACATGGAAGTGGTACCTCTCAACAGATTCTTTTGTGATCTAACTAATATTAATGTTCTACAGATTCATTTTTTGAAGTTTGTCAGAGGTACAATTTTACTGTCTTGTCTTTATGCACATCATTTGAATCAAGTCTACTGTTATTTATAATTCAGACAACTTGTGAATGAATGGCCTTTTTTGACAAACATTTGTACATCTGCACACACATACAGAGCTTTTAACTAGCTTGCATAAATGCATTTGATATATTCACCATGTTTTGATGACTTATCTAGAGGTAATGAATAAATTTTACCACTTGTGTAACTTGTACATCTTAATGCAACTGATTTTAATCTTTTTCTACAAGGTGTAACCACAGAACTCTTTATTTCATCATCGACAGCTGTCGTAATAAATAGTCATTATCTACTACCAGTTGTACTGGAGTAATGCATCTAATATCAACTAGCAGGAAGTCATTCATTCATTCTTTCATTCATTCATTCATTCATTCATTCATTTATTTATTTATTTATTTATTTATTTATTTATTTTTTAAAATTGATTGATTGATTGATTGATTGATTGATTGATTTATTTGTTTATTTATTTATAATGATTATCAATATTACTATTACCTTTACTATTATCATCATTATTTCTATCATCATCATCATTGAAGTGCCATCATTGTCATCCTCCATCATCATCATCATCATCATCATCATCATCATCATCATCATTTTTATCATTTAACATTGTTGTGCTTTAGACATTTAATTAGTAGTCATGAATTTGTTTTAAATCATTCATAAAGAGAAAAAAAATTGCTTTTCAAAAACAAAAAAATAAAAAGCATAGGGCTTACATTATAAAGGGGCATCAGTTTTTGTTTTTTTTTCACAATTTTGTTTTCCTTTTTTACTACTTAGATTGATATATGATAACAAAAAAGAGATATAAACAGGCATAACAATTCTTATATTCCTATGTATTTTGTTTGGTACTTTCTTCACTTGCAATTGATAAACTCATCCTAACTATTTGTATATGAATACCACACTGGACCTGAACCCATTTTCACAAAATATATAGGAATATATGCCTGTTTATAGCCCTTATTTGTCACTCTACATCAAGTACAAGAAGTTAAAGTAGAGAAAATGGAAATAATTGTTTTTGGTAAACACAGCTAATGCCTCCTGTAAGGATTTTTTTAAATATAAAATACAATGAGGAAAACTTGGAATATATAGTCTAAATATTTTTATATAAATTTTGGTATCATTTTTCAGTGAGGTGATTTCTTATTTACAAACTGTAGTAATTAACGTTCTTATGGTGACAAATGATTTATTAGTTAAATAACAAACAAACAGTATCTTACAATACAGCTGTTGGTTTTTTTTTAGATATATCTCAGCTGTCCAATACAATATTTATGTGACCCTTCTGTACTATGTTACCAGGATTTTGTGTTATACTCCTTTCTCTATATATTAGCACAATGTGGTGGTCAAACATAGTCTTCCTAGAAGTCTTATTAAGGGCTCCAATGGACTTCGTTTTGATTGAAAATTAGGGTCATTTGGAAATTTCAAGGAAGGATCCTTGCTAATGATTAGCTAAGAAATCAATCCATACTATTTACTCCATCTTAAATTTGCCTTAAATAACCATCGCCTCATGGATGCCATGTGTACATGCTTCAGTTACTAAGCTTGAAAATTTCACTCTCATTTTAAATTTGCCCCCTCATCTAAGGGTAGAAGTAGAATTTAAATTTGCCCCCTGATAACAGTGTTTATGTGAGATCACTTTCATCAAGAATGAAGTAAAGAGTAAAACATTATTAAAAGAAACAAACAAAACTTTATTTGTCATCAGTAAAATTGGAAACTAGTGAATGGTATCCTAATCTCTCCAGAACTCTTACTTATCTGTATGCAACTTTACTGCATATGATAAAAGACATATATCTAATTATACAGATGTCATAGTATATGAGAATAATTTCTATACTAGTTTTTCTGATGAAAACAAAATGACAGAGAATGAAGAAATGTTGCTTTTAAGATATATGAGTTTATTACAGAGTCCTGGTAAAAGATTCTTATGTATAACATGGTTGCAGCAGGAATAGTGTCTGCATTGTATAATGAAAGAGGGGTATTGCAAAAAATGTCTACTTATGAAAATATTAAAAAGAATACTTGGAATTTCTTTTAACAGTATGACATCAAGAAGTTAATGGCACCAGGTTGCTGAAAACAAAAGTTAGTTTGTTCCTTATTCTGCATATTTGTGAATATTTGCAGTTGTGTGGTATGCATATCTCTTTGACATGAAGACGTATGAATTATTTGTTGGGGGACGAGTGTCATGGCATCTAAATGAGTTTTTTACATACTTAGAGTCTCTGGATTGAATGAACAATTATTGTAAAGTATAGAGTATTATGATAAATGCTGACATCGTTGATATATAGGCAGTAGGAAACTTCAGATTACGAGTAATTATGGTAATTTGTTTGTCATTTATAACAGATTTCCTGTTAACGATACTGTTGTTATAGCTCATAAGTGCCTCTATCTTTAGAAGGAACACAAAATTCTAACAGGTTATGAACCATTGCATATGCATTGTTTTATGTAACTAGGAATAAGATTTTTGTTACATGTATGATAATAATGTCTAGGGCACTTATTTTACATGAATATTGTATGGCAATATCTAGGGAACTTATTTTTACTTGTGTGATAATGTCTAGGTCACTTATTTTACATGAATATTGTATGGCAATATCTAGGGAACTTATTTTTACTTGTATGATAATGTCTAGGTCACTTATTTTTACTTGTATGATAATGTCTGGGACATTTATTTTTACTTAAATGATAATGTCTGGGGCACTTATTTTACGTGTATATTGTATGGTAATATCTAGGGCACTTATTTTTACTTGTGTGATAATGTCTAGGACACTTATTTTACATGTATATTGTATGGTAATATCTAGGGCACTTATTTTTACTTGTGTGATAATGTCTAGGACACTTATTTTACATGTATATTGTATGGTAATATCTAGGGCACTTATTTTTACTTGTGTGATAATGTCTAGGACACTTATTTTACGTGTATATTGTATGGTAATATCTAGGGCACTTATTTTTACTTGTGTGATAATGTCTAGGACACTTATTTTACGTGTATATTGTATGGTAATATCTAGGGCACTTATTTTTACTTGTGTGATAATGTCTAGGGCACTTATTTAACGTGTATATTGTATGGTAATATCTAGCGGACTTATTTTTAATTGTGTGATAAGTTATGCTGCTCTTATTTTTACATGAATGATAATAATGTATAAGACATTTTTTACATGCATGATAGTAATATCTAGTGCATTTATTTTTACATTTTTACTCAGTCGTAGCTTGCTGGACTCTTGATCGTAAGGTCTTGAGCTTCAGAGGAGACAGAAAAAAACAATGTCCGGTGTCACAGTAAGTGTCGGCACTTTAAAGAACCCTCACTGCTCAATAGCTGTAAGTGCTGAGCATAGGCCAAAATTTGAAGCCCTTCACCGGCATATGGTGATGTTTCCATATGAGTGAAAGATTCTTGAGTGGGATGTTAAACAACAATAAACAAACAAACAAAAACAAAAACTGTATATAGGGCACTTATATAACTTGTACACATATGATGATTATGTATAGGTACATTAAGTTTTGCATGTGTTTTGATAATATTTAGGAGAATTTTTTCAGTTTTGATAATAATGTTTATTGCACTTATTTTTACATATATGATGATAATGTTTAGGATACTTTTTAGCTCACCTGAGCTAAAGGCTCAAATGAGCTATCATGATAAAAAATATTTCTGTTGTATGTTGACATCATTGGTGTTGGCTCATAAACTTTCCACATTTTCTACTTCTCCTGATCCAAAAGACCAATTTCAACCAAATTTGGTACAAAGCATTCATTGATGAAGGGGATTCAAGTTTGTATAAACGAATGACTTAGGGCTTTTCAAAGGGGAGATAATGAAGAATATGTGAAAATTGGTAGGTGTTTAAAAAACCTCCTGAAGAACCACTAAGCCATAAAATCACCAAATTTATGTAAAAGCCTCATGATTGAAATATAAAAGACAGATTCTACTTGGATCAAACCATGCTCACTCCCACCCTTGGCCATGATGAGGTAACGATAAGGATCTAAAGTAAAAGAAAGAAAAAAACAAGAAAAATGTACATGTATGCTGTCTTTCTCACTGTAGCAATAGTGTTATAGTATATCAATACCATACATAGAACATGTAGGTATGCACATCAAATAAAAATAAATGTTTGTTAACAAATCTTAGCCCCCTAGGGTAAACCTGTGGCTAATGGGAAGTGCAATTAATTGACCATATTAAATAGAAATTGACCCTATTACCCCCCCCCCCCCAAAATAGAAAAACAACACATTTTACTAAAATTGTGTAGTTACTGTAATACATGCATTGTAATTAAGGAAGATGAGTACAAACTCAGTACAATGTAGTTTTTAGACTATCATCTTATTTACAATCACATATATAATAACACTGTTCTTATACATCAAGTCTTAGTTAAACTTTAACCAATTTTGATATCCTGGTTAAATGTTTTTTTTTTATTTATTTTATTTTAAATAAGTTGGGAGTGCTTTGGAGTGGTGACAGTTATGTGGTTATGGCTGTATGTAATGTGACCATTTAGTCACATCTGCTTACAAGGTTCTGCATCATCATTAAGATGTCAGTGTAAAGAAAATAGTGGTACTGAGAAAGATTTTCTTTTTATTAACTTACATGGGTAAGGGTAGAGTGCACTTACATGTACTTTAAACACGTGGCATAAGGGTTGTTGCAGTTGGTTGGATTAATGAGGCAGGAAGATGTGGTGTGACAAAATTTGTACATGCTTACGGAATCATCCTGAATCTCCAGTTTTTATTTTAATAAAATTCATCAGAAAAAAAGTTGTATTGACTAAAATGAACTGAATATATGACCATAATACTTATCTAAAATAGGGCATATATATATATATATATATATATATATATATAAAGTTGAAAATACCATTTTTTTTTTAACTTGCCCTTTTATCTAGGGATGAAAATGGCAAAAATTAAACAGGCCTGAAAATTTCCAGGTAAACACTTATCATCAAAGTCATATAACAATAAGTCTGCATGTCTGTCTTGGGTTTGAATCCATTATCCATTATGATTCTCTTGTGAGACTAATTCTCCACCAATTCCTTCAGTGATTCCAGACTGTGTTGAAACAGTTACATACAAAGCAGTATCATATACTACTGTCCACTCTGACATTACCAGGGGTAAACAAGTAGTATTTAAATCTACTTGTCTGAATGCAAAAATGACTTGTCATAAAATCAAGTGTAACATTTAAAGATATTATTTTGTGTTTAAACAAGAATAATCTTTAACAAATGAATTATTGTCTTCAACAATTTCCCTTGTTCTTTCAGACAATTTTACTTGTCAAATGCAAAATTGACTTGTCCCGGACAAGTAGACAAATCTTAATGTTTAACCCTGATTACTGATGTAGATCACCAGTGATAGATAAAAGTTCAAAACCATTCAAACATTTGGCAGACCAGGAAACATATAGCTGATTGGCAGACTGGGTAGACTTTCAGTTTAAAATGATCACTTTCAAAATTAATTTCACCTTTCCCTATCTTTTACTTACATTGTATGTTCCCCATCTTCACTAAACTTCTTTGATGATACATTTATTTTCTAATGCTTTTAATGCTCCGAGATTAAAGGTTACAATGTAAAGGGGTGTATCATGTTTTGGTATGTTTGTCAGCAGAAATTTGTTTTCCATCAAATAATCTGAATTTCTCTCCTGAAATTTTAACCACATTTTTTTTATTTTACCTTGAATCAATGAGATCTCAAATGAGATCTCGAATGAAGTCTATTTCATTCACGTTGGCAGTATATGTTAGAGTTATGGGGCTTCAAAATCTTCATGTAAGACCTACCTCTCGCTGGCATGGTGTTTCACAAACACTTCTTATTATATACTTAAACTACAATACTAATTTTATGTTTTATTTTGCCAATTTTATCAATTCAATTTAATTTATAATGGCTTATAGCATAGGTCATGTACTCATTTTATGATTTTACGCATAAAGTGAAAAACTCTATTCTATGTAACAATCAGTCAAATATATTTTCCTTCAGATTTCTCCGCAAAGAAAATTTGTCTGTCCCCTCCCATCTATTGAAATGCGTGGTATTTTAGTTTTAAGTTCTTAGTTTAACAGACCACAATAAATGTAAGATGTAATGACATTTTAGTACAGAAATACAGGAAATGATCTATTAATTGTCACTGAATTACCTTGATTCAGGTAATTCTAAGACTCTGCTAATGGTATGCTAAAATGCCTCTGAGTCTATTCATTTAGTGAAGTGATGTGTACGTTGTTATCCGGACTATGATTACAAAGCAACAAATTCAAGACCTTTGTTATGTGCCATTTGGTAGCCATTTTCTGGTGACATGATCCTGTTGATTGTACAAAGGTGTCATTGATAGGTAGTAGAAGTAGGCCAGTATGAAAGGTTTCCCCAGGTAGAAATCTTCAGGTGTGCTCCAAACAAAGAAAACTAGAGGCCGCTTGTCTGTTTGTGTTGTGTGTTTGTTGGGGAAAACATCCGTAGTAGCCTGTATCACCACCAAGGTGTAAAACTTACCTGTAATGCAACATATATTATTACATATGAACTGAGAGCATGAGAATTTTGATAATAAAGTGTTTAATCTGATTTTGATAGTGATTCGGGACAAGAAAGAAAATGAGGCGAATTGAAAATAAAAGGCTTAGGTATCTAACTTATACAATTTTTCTTTCTGCATGATCGCAAAAGTAATTATTTTTATCTTTGCGCCTGCTTATGTTAAAATGAAGAAAGCAGATAATTTGACTTATAGAGGGGATTACCATACAATAAAAGGCTTAAGTAGTTGTGCAACAGAGTCACAGGAGTCTTTTAATTCAGATACTTAGAGATTTGCATTTGGAATTGAAGACAGTCAGTCTGACCCAGCCATCTTAAAGTCTTGACCTTTTTTACATTCTCACATTTTTGATGCCATGTGTTCACATTTTTATCTTCTTTCAAACTGACTATATACAGTGAAACCTGTATATATGGGCCATCCAAAGGACCCGGAAATATTTACCTTTATGTGCAGGTGACCCTTATACACAGGTTCAATTTAGTTGAATTATGCAGTCAAGGGACTTAATAAACAGGTAACCCTTATATAGAGGTGGCAGCTATAGCAGGTTTTACTGTACATGTATTGAACTACAAAAATCATGTTAAGTATCAGGATAGCACCTGATATAGGGATGATAAATTTGGTTACACAGATCATTATAATAAGTTATTAGTGATGTATTTTATCATCAACACCTGCATGACATGACCATAGGGGCTAACTGACAGCAGGAGGACCAGCTATTCTTTCATTCATGGTTAATATCTTAGGGTGAATGACCTTTCCTCATGAATAAATTCTGTCCTGACTGATTTATTTTTAGCTCACCTGAGCTTAAAGGTAACAAAATTGTTCTATTCTTTTTATAACAGTATACCTTTTTACATCTCCCTCTCTCTCCTTCTCTCAATTACATTATGAAATAATATACTGGGGATGGTATAGTCAGATAGCTCACTTTAATTTATACCAGCAAATTCTTAAAAAGTTGGATAAATTTTACTGATTCTGGTGATAGGTGGAGAGTGTCAATATAATTTTGGGAATTTTTTCACACGGTCCATAGATATGCTACACAATATTTGTGTGTTACAGTTTGTCACTTGAAAATAAAGGAAATTACTAACCTTCTTTCTCTTTTTCCAAAATGTGATAAATTAGAAAATATATATCTTTTGTTTGGCTGATATACACTTGAGATTTCAAACAAATAACTTCTTTTCTTTGCTTACAAAATACATTTTAAATCTTACATGAAAGGTTTTGACATTTGTTCCTCAGAGCCGTTAAAGAACAAAAGATTTACCACTTATGTTATAGGAACAGGCCATTGAAACACCATGTGCCGAGAAATTAGCCATTTTGGAAGATTATAAAGCCCTATTTCAGACAGATATTGGCAAAACTTACAAAGATCAAACTCATCTGAGATATCATTGATTGTAAGTTTAATACCTAATTTTATTAAAAATTTAGGGAAAAAATTCAGTTATTTGACAGAAACCAAAATGGTTGGAACAGTAAATCAAATGTCCAAAACAATATGGCCCCGATCTTTGATCTTAGGGTATGAATAAATAGGACAAAGTCTAAGGGCATAATAACAGGGCAAAGTTTAATCTTAGGGTATAAAACAGGGCAAAGTTTTATCTTAGGGTATAAAAGAGGGCAAAGTGATTTTAGGGCACAAAAATGGGACAGTCTTATCTTGGGTCATTAAAACAAGGCAAAGTTTTATCACAGGGCATTAAATAGGGCAAAATTTGATCCTTGTTCATAACAAAACAGGGCATCTGCTGCTACATGGGATTTGCAGTGCTGCACTTATTTTGTGTAAGTGTAAATGTCAAAGTAGAAAAACTATTAAAAGAAATATTTTGTTTTTTACATATATATATTTAGTATTTGTGATTGGCATATTTCCAGTTATCTCAATCATGTTAAAAAAGTTATGTGTACATAATAAATGTATGAGGTTTATGTTTGTTAAGTGATGCATTTATGTTTCCATGGAAATAAAGACATATGGCAGCTTCAAGGAAAATGAAATGATATACATTATAAATGCTTGATATACTTAACAATAAAAATACAAAAAGATATATTTTCAGATTTTAGAGCAATACATATGAATCCTGTTACTTTACAATAGATTAATTTGGAACTTAAATTTATCAGTTTTGTCTGGTGGATATAGCATGGGCTTTGAAATATTTAAGATATACAAAAAACAAAATAAATAAAAAGATTATCAAAATAATGCCTGTACTCTATTTACAGCAGAATACATTGTATAATATTCAGACAGTTACTTTTACCTTTCTTCTTGCCTTTCTATTTTAGCATCACCTTCAAAACTTAAGCATATATCCATAAAGATCTCTATGGGTATTCTATGAATCAGACCGTGCTTTATAATGTATCTTCATTATTATCGTATTATTATTTGTATATAAAATACCTACACTACAGCATATGATTATATTGTCTGGTAAAAAAGGGTTCCCGTTAGACTTATACTTAATGCTCTTTTAATTTTGAATGAAAAAATTTCCATAAAACTAATTAATAAAGACTGGAAATGATATTACTTATAATGATGTCAGTCAGGATCATTAAACTTAAGGTGCAAACAACCAATCTGCTTTAGATATGAAGTCATGTGACAGGTTTAAATCTGGCAGTTATAACAGGAAGTGTTATGCTTGTTGAATACATAAACGACAGAAAATGAAAATAAAGTAATCAAATTCACATCATATCTTTCTTTACTTTTAGTCCTCCATGAACAAGCAGATGATATTCGCATAAATATATTACAGGTCTCTTTTTTAATTTTGCAAATTGGGAACCAACACTCCTACCAACTATGCCACATAATATTTGGCAAAGAAAGTTGCTGTGTTTTTGCAATTACAAGTGAAGTATGCCGTTTGATGATTTTTTGTTGGTTTGTTGAAAAAAGAGCATGTACTCTAGACATCTTCATCGAAGGTAATTACTGAAGAACCACTCTTTCTTCTGTAGTCAGCTGTTGTGTTATGTTAAAGGGACAAGTATTTTGTGCTTGTTACCACTTACTTAACTCCCCATTACGTAGATGTAATATTGCAAAATGATGCCGAAACCGTGCAGAAGCACTCAACTGGAACAATTTGCGTAAATTGTAGAAGCAAAATGTGCCATTAGCTAGTAGAATTGTTTTTACGAATTTTAGGTATTTTATACAAACTACTGTTTAAGTTTTGTCTATTTCTGCCATTATATGGTCATGTATCAGAGAGAATACAGGTTTTACAAATACAACTGTTTGTAGTATTCTATCTGTTGTATGATTTGTAAATGTAGAAATATAGAAAACTCCGGCACAAAAATATAATACAATAGAACCTGTCTTTAGCGACCACCCTGTCTGCCACTTTTTATTACGGTACTCTAAAATATCGAAATGTATTGATGATGTCACCACATTGTTATGTGTGACTAAATTAGAATGTTAGAATTAGTCTGTCAAGATGATAATATGATATGATGATTATTTGTTGAGACATTATTAGAATACAAATGTAGTTAATTGAAAATTTATGATGTCATTCTTTTGCTTAGACTGACACCATTATAATGGTAAATTCAGTCTGTTTTGATGATGTGATTATATTGTTGATTATGATTATGTAAGAATGTAGTCTGGTAATATGATGTCATTTACTGACATAGAATATAGTCAAGTTAGATGATGTCATTATCACATTTCTTAGAGTGTTATATATGTGTGTTGATGCCATCACTGTTGAATATGACATCATTAGAATATTTAATTAATACTTTGATTAATTGATGCTATTAATATAGTGGTAAATTCATACTGTGCTTAGAAAATGCAAATAATGGTTGAATATGACATCATTAGAACGATTAATTCATAGTCTGATCACACGATGCTATTAATAGTTGAGTATGACATCATCAGAGTCTTTAATTTACAGTCCAATTAGATGATGCTATCAATAGTTGAGTTTGACATATAATGGTTGAGTATGACATCATTAGAACAATTAATTCATAGTCTGATCACACAATGCTATTAATAGTTGAGTATGACATCGTCAGAGTCTTTAATTTATAGTCCAATTAGATGATGCTATAATAGTTGAGTTTGACAACATCAAAGTGCTTAATTTATAGTCTGATTACATGATGCTATTAATAGTTGAGTATGACTTCATCAGAGAGGTTAATTCATAGTCTAATTAAATGATGCTATCAATAGTTTAGTTTGACATCATCAAATGGTTAATTTATAGTTTGATTACATGATGCTAATATTAGTTGAGTATGACATCATCAGAGAGGTTTATTTATAGTCTAATTAGAGGATGCTATCAATAGTTGAGTTTGACATCATCAAATGGTTAATTTATAGTCTGATTAGGTGATGCTATTGATACTTGAGTATAACATCATTAGAATGGTTTATTTATAGTCTGATTAGATAATGCTATCAATAGCTGAGTATGACATCATTAGAGTGGTTATTTTATAGTCTGATTACATGATGTTATCAATAGATGATGCTATCAGTTGTTAAGTATGACATCATTAGAGTGTCAACTCATAGTCTTATTAGATGTTGTCATCATTTGGGGGGATGGTACAATGATAAAATTAGTCTGATGAGTGATGTTGTCATTATCTTGTTGAGAATGACATCAGTAGAATGATTGATCCGTAGCCTGGTTTTGCGATGTTATTATTTTGATCAATGTGACCACGTTAGAATGGTAGAGTCCCTTTTATCTGATGATATCTTCATTGGATTTGTTCTGACCTTTACTAATTACATAAAAACCGGAAAATAAATGATGTTATCAGTTATTTGTAAATACTTTGTCATCTGTCTGTATTTTCATCAAATTTTGTTGGATTTATATTGTACTTTTAACAAAATATCACAACTTGGTCAGTGGTTGCCAAAAACCAATATACACCTCAACAGAATAATCTGTGTATTACAACATTCAAAATCAATATCTATGTCATGTGACATAGATATTTGAACATCTTATTAAGTGTGAAATCGTTTTAACATTGTAGTTGGCTTTTCAAATATCGGTAAGATGATCGTCCTAAATGTATTTTGAGAGACAGGTTGTCAAGGCAATCATAGATAAAAATGATAAGTACATTCATTTGGCAATTTTTGTCAATGAATTACACAATAGTCTTATCATCCAATAATATTTTATTACTCTGTATGACATACTTGAAACTGGGATTGGGAAATTTTTGTTTCCAAGGACTTCTGATTATATTGATGTCAGAGTTATTTATGACATTGTAAGGTTTTCCTAGTCAACAGATGGAAAATTGAAATTCTTACATTCATATTTTATGGACATAGATAAGTTTTCTTGTGGGAAAACTTAAAGGATCTGCTCATTGTCTTGTTTTGTGGAAAAACATCAATATTTGTAAATTGCACTAAAAAGGAAATATTAGTGCTATTTAGTTTATATCTTATGGTTTATTGTAATTAATTTTTAAGATACAATAAGCTAAGTAAAGTTATGGTACGTTTGTCTGTAATAAATGAATTAAGTAGGTCAATAAAACTGATTTAAGTAAAATCCTTCCAAGCTATGAGTTTGTAAATTCTATGATTGATCACATGATCAGTGAGCATGGAGATGAATTAAGATGTCCTAGATTTTAAGTCAGAGAAATACCAATAAAATAATCTGATGTCTTTGATAGGGTAGTATCAAAAAGAGTTGAACAGAACTGCATGTCACATCATGATAAAAGTAATAATAATAATGATTATATATATATATTAGATATGCTATATTTTAAATAAGTATTATGGTCATTTATTCAGTTTAATTTAGTCAATACAATTTTTTTCTGATAAATTTTATTTAAATAAAAACTGGAGATTTAAGATGATACCGTACGCATGTACAAACTTTGTCACACCACATCTTGCTGCCTCATCAATCCAACCATGGTCATCACTTTTATGACTTGGAAATTATGGGCTCACATCAAAACATTTTTACATGACATATTGAGCGGAAATAACAGTTTGGTAGACAAACTTAAATAAATGAAAAAGTTAAATCAATTACACTGATTGTACCTTGAAGCTACAGAAATATTGTCAGTGTCTTAACATCATTTGCAAACTGCTGTTTTAAATAAATGACAAAAGTCTGTTTGTTTCCTGTACTTTTTGAGAATCATTCTGAAGTTGGGTCATGATGACAGGAAACACCCATGGCATTATGGGTAGACAGCTACTTCATGAGTTCACAGTTTATTCTTGAGATTTGACACTTTCTTTGATGTCTTTGTAGACAGAAATAGCCTGTGGTGTCATCTTGTTTTACTGTGAAATCAAGGTTTATCATTCTCCTCAATTTTGTCAAATTACCGGATATGTTTTGTTTGCTTGAAAAATGTAGAAAGACCAAAAATAATTATACAAATGAGATATCGTATGGATGGTTCTTAAATGTATGTTACTAGCGAACAAATTGATCCTCTTCCTGTAAGACAAAATACACGTCTGAAATCAGAGACATAAGTGAACCTGAAGTTTGACAATTTCAAGTTCCTTGGCGCCACATTCAGTGAACTTTTCTTTTGCCAAAACTTAATGTATTGAGATAAGTTGAAACCAGGTGATGGCAAGAAACTGATTTTTCTGAGAGAGTTGAGAGAGAGAGAGAGAGAGAGAGAGAGAGAGACAGACAGACAGAGAGAGACACAGAGAGAGACACAGAGAGAGGGGGGAGTCTAAATTATTTATTAATTAATTTTAAGTCATTAACTCCAAAAAAGGGTAGGGAACAAAGAAATGGAAATTTTGGTCTTGAAAGTTATATATTTAGGGTTTAAGAATCAGGACCATGCAATATGAATCACTTACAGACTAATTATGTAAATTTCGCTGAAGATTTTGGAATAAATTCGATCTTTTATTGATATTTAAATTTAACAACGTTTGAATTACCATTATCCCTATCATCTGTTTTTATATGTTCTCTCTCAGACATTGGATCTACATTGTACACATCCTGAGGCATGCAGTCTGAATGGCTATAAATATGAATCTTTTTACATGCATGCTTACTTAAACTTCATTTGCAAACAAATCTGTATCCCTGTCTTGTCTTCAAGGTTGACATATTGTGTTACCAAGTAATTATATTTTCTTCATTATGTCTTATCTCATGTTTTGAGTACTAACATTATTTTGCCACTGGCCAGTCGATTTTCCCCACTAAAAGATTAAAAATAGTTCACTTGGTCACTTCACAACAATTTACTAGAGTGACCTAACACTTTACCTTTCGAACATGACTTCTCATTAAGATGTTGAAAATATAATAGCCTACGGATAAAAGAAAAGACGGGAAGTTGTAATTTTCATGGGCCATTTTATTGTTACAGTTTATTTAACAGCTTCTTGGTGGTCCATTAATGACAGATAGGATGGGACTCATCTTTGTACATTTACACAAATTATCTTTTAACTTTTACCATTGTAATATGCAAATACACTGTTGTTTATGACTCAAAGTTTAATTGTTTTGTTTTTGTAATTATTCTTTATATTCTCAGGATTTTCTGTTGTAAAGCTGAGATTTTATTTTGTTTTATATAATTTTCTGTTAAATACTGCCAATTTCATATGATTTTTAGGAAACTTATCACATGATAGATTACTGCAAAATCTGAAAATTTCATTGAAATTTCATTGTTCTAAAAATAATACAAATTCGTTGACATTAAATTTTGTTGAAATAAAACATAAACATAAATTTGTTAGGGAAATTATAAATATTACTGGGTGAAATTTAAATAAAATTTTGTCATATTTTTAATTTTGTTAATTAAGGAAAACAACCAAATAAACAATGTTAAATCTATTACAAAATTTTATGATTCTACAGTGCAAAAATGTGTGTATTTGAATATGATTTGATATGAACCAAATATACAGAGTGATGAAAGCTGTAGTGGCTCTGCGGTAGAGTGCTTGATTCACAACCGGAACGTCACAGGTTCGAGCCTCAGTGGAGGTGGCTGGGTTTTCCTGTCCTTTGGATGAGACAATAAAAACAGAAGGAACTTGGTTTTTACTTTCTTATCCGAAGGACGGGAAAAGCCGAGGTCCATTGTCACACTAGGCGTCAGCTCAATGGCCACAAGTGCTGAGCATAGGCCAAAATTTGAAGCCCTTATCGGCATATGGTGACGTCTTCATATGGATGAAAGATTCTTGAGTTGGACATTAAACAATAATACAACTACAACAACTACGGAGTGATATTTTGACCTGATCAAAGTATGAGTTTTTCTTTTTGTGGAGTTGTATGTTGTAAGTGATTGATTTATAGAATTTAACATGAAAGAATGACAAAAATCAAAATAAGTTAAAGTGTATCATTGAAAACGTCTCTCATTTTTAAGGTCACCTGAGCCTAAGGTTGAAGGTGACCTATTGTTTGTATTACTGTTGTTATACATGTATTTTTCCCAAGAGCTTTTCACATGGAAAAATCAACAGATTTAGGTGAAGTGCCACAAAACATATAACTAATGCTATGGACTGATGCCAATGCAGTGATGTTTATTTTACACATTCAGCATTAAGTCTCAATTGAGAAAAACCTGTGACCTTGGTTTTTTATTTTGAGAAATTTGCTTGCGAAGTAATTGTAACATGATCCACACAACCTTTTGAAAGCCTTAGTTATGAGCCTGTTCTGGGACATATGACTTGTGAGTCGAAGGTACTGCTTCTAGACCATGTACATCACAGTCTATTATCTGTCTTCATACAATCTAGTTATATAAGTTGTAGCTTTATCAACAATTTTCCAGTTCCTGGTCCCTGACTGTCTCCCCTCTGCCTATATTACTATCCTTCCATTCTCCTCATATTAACTCTCCCTCTTCCCTGTATTGAAAACTGCTTTCTGGTAATGAAACAGGGTTTTTCAAGACGAGTGGTTTTTCAAAAGAGCTTTTATTCAAAGGATTGTTGAGCCAAATGGTTTTGAGAATGTGGTCTCCCAAGACAGGAGGTCTTTTACAACAATGATCTCTCAAGACAGGTTCCACTGTATTATGAATTGAATTGAGAGAGAATGTACATGTATGCAAACCTAATAAAGGAATGGATAGGAAATGACAAGACATGGGTTACTGCTATTGGCAGTGATCAGCATGTGTTCCAGGTCTGCACTAGTGCCCAGGTGTTTGTTAATCTATATGTGGAAGGTACTGGCTGAGACAAGGTGATGATGAAGAAGATGATTATTGCTATCAGTCTCCCATCAGGTCTTCTTGACATCATATTCTTGATTTAAGGTGACAGGTAGGTTATCACTTTAACCTGTTATATCATCAAGGTTAATTAAGCCTTTATATAACTTAGAAGATGGACCTCTGCTGTCAAAAATTATGGGATGCATACAATTAATTACCCTAACAGTCTCACTTTATGTCTGGTTTGTGAGAATGCCCTAGTAATTAATTTCTCATTGTAATAATTCCTGCATTCTGTTAACAGTCATGTTATGCTGAAAACAAAACAGATTAGGAGTGCCGAATATGTTATTTTATTAACTTTGCTTTAAGTAATTATGCAGCATAATTTGGCAGACCATTTATATCTGTGATATAGATTTTAACAGTGTATTGATTTGATGTATTACATATAACTTAGCTGTTTGTATATCTCATGATCACAGTATGTACATTCTAATGAAATATTACACATGAGCTAGCCATTTCATGTGTATACAACATGTACATTCAAGTGATATATTACATAAAAGCTAGCTATTTCATGTGTATATATCACATTATTTAATCAAAGTGATATATTTCACATGAGCTAGCTATTTCATGTGTATATATCACATTATTTACATCAAAGTGATATATTTCACATGAGCTAGCTATTTCATGTGTATATATCACATTATTTACATCAAAGTGATATATTTCACATGAGCTAGCTATTTCACGTGTATATATCACAGCATGTACATTCAAGTGATATATTACACAAAAACTAGTTTTTTTTATGTGTATACATTACAACATTTACATCACTAAAATGAAGTTTATATACATGTACACAATATCAGTACATATACGTATCTCTAAACCCTTACAGTTCTTTTCATTGTATTACACAAAAACAGTTTTTTTTATGTGTTTGTATCAACTGATTTATCACTAAAATCCTTTTCCCATACATGTACACAAGCATCCAGTACTCCTACGTATCTCCCATTTCTACAGTTCTTTCCTATTGTACACCTTTGGGACAGTCCACTTTTTGTATCAACTATCACATCCCTATTCCTTTTCCTGGATTGTGTGTAAGCACCCTTTTGGCCTGTTGGCATCTCCCATTTCTCACAAATTGTTTCCCAACTGATCTACATGGTACTGCTTTTTGTCTTATATCACATCAACACTCACTCCACTTTGTCCTGTGTGTTCCGTCCTTTTATCTTTCCTCTTAGTCCTTTTGTGGAAGCTCAATATCTGATATCTTGTACTGTCCTGTGGAGTCCCAATGGATTTCAACATTACACCTTTGTCCTGTGGAATCTCACATCTTATCTTTCCCTTTGTCCTGTGGAATCTCACATCTTATCTTTCCCTTTGTCCTGTGGAATCTCACATCTTATCTTTCCCTTTGTCCTGTGGAATATCACATCTTATCTTTCCCTTTGTCCTGTGGAATATCACATCTTATCTTTCCCTTTGTCTTGTGTAATATCTCATCCAATTATCTCCTTTGTGTTTGGTCTTGTGTCACATTTTCTCCCATGTTTTTCTGCCCAAGCTGTTTCTTTGGATCACAGACATATTACATTTTATTTAAGATTCATATCAAAAGCTAAATGTTTACATGTACATTAAATATTCTTTTGAATGTACATTACCTTTATGTCGGAAATTGAATTGCTAGTTTTTGTGTCATTTATAGAAAATTATGACAAAAGGTAAATTTTATGTGTTATCACTTTTATTGACAGACAATTCATTCATCATGTGCCCCAGAATTATCATAAAATAAATGTAAAATAAAACATTCAATTTGATAACTGTCGTAACAATAGAACATTGTTTCTTCAGGTAGTCCAATGTTGTGTCACAAGTTGTGTAACTTTTATAGGTGCAAAGAATTGACACAAAATATAGTGAGAGTTATTGATGTAGACCAATTGTTACTTCCTTAGTTACTACCTTGATCATACACACTTTAACAATAGTAGAACTTCAACACACCTGCACCGGTGCTTGTGTACTAAACTATTAGTCTGACATATTTTGTGGTAAATACCTGGCAAAACTACACAGTAAATGAACATGTATTTATCTTTAAGAATGTTGGGGATAATTTGAGAGGGGACCGTAACAGAAGGCAAAGACATGTTAGATTCACATGTACTTTTTGGATATAAAGTAATTAATTGTTAATATATTTTTTTTTTCTGTGATTAATAAAATGTTTTCAACTCATTGCCAAGGTTCAAAGGTATATCTAATTAGAATGATTATATAGAATCTATGGATTAAGGGTAGTTTAATGAATGAAGAAAAAATGCAAATGCAGAAAAAAGGTGAATATTCTATTTCAAATACAGTTAGAATAATTAGTCATCAATATCTCAGTATTGACTTTTGGTATTCATACACAGTTTGAGATCAGAAAGTCTTCATTTTGGTTTTTTATGTTATGAGTTGAGGCAGTCTAAATACAAAGTTCTGTATTTTTTCACTATAAATAAGGAAGTTGGTATATTATCGATATATGATGTGCTGGATGCAATACTTGTACATCTAATTTACGTTTTACTCGTCAACTTGCCTTACTTACAATGACATCAATGTCATCATGTATAGCTTAGTACATGTGCCTGCTATCATGACAAGTTCATCTTGCCCAGCAAACTGACAGTAATTAACATACATCTTGAGAGTAAAATATGTTATCTAGACTAAAGGGTATGTTACCAACCAATGGATACTGGTACATGTATTTTATAATGGAGTGTGAGAGAGAATACATTATATAATGTTAATGATGGCTTTGAAATTGACAGCTAACCTTTTGACCCATATCCTATCTTCTTGTCAGTAGAATGAAGATACATTTCAATTAAATGCATTATCTCAATATGTGTGTGTTAACACTAAATTGTATGTTTGTGACTTTTAGACAATTTAGTTTTATTGCTATGTTGTGAAACTTCAGATATAATTTGTTTGGTACAAGGCAGTTTTCGACTGTGTTATAATTGGTCAAAGTAGCTCTCGGTACTGACAAAATCTTGTTACTGATCATGGGCCGACTGGGTCAGTGATGTTTTGTTAGTATTAACTATCCTAGCTGTGTATTTTGCCGTATAGAATCAATTGGTGTCAATGTTTTATAAAACTTTGAACTGGTGAAGGGCAGAAACCTTTTTATAGATGTCACAAATTTCATTGATGATAAAGAAGAGAGAAAACTAGTATTTAATGACATGAAGTATGTTTTCCCAAAGTCAATATATTGTAAAGTCAATATATTGTAAAGTCAAAAAGAGGAACCATTTATTGCTCTTTTGTAACACAATCATTACTGCATGTTTATATATTACCAATTATATGGCAGTCAACATACATGTAGATATATGTATTTTACCACATATCGCCATCTCAAGAAATATCCCACTTTAAAAATGACAAGACATATGACATTGCTAAGCCTTCCACCCCTAGGTAACTTAATGTTATGCTCTTTCCTATTGTATTTGACCAGTCTATTATGGTCTGTGGGGTTGAAAGGGTTAATATGATTACCTGAGCCACTAAGGTGAGGTATTGTGATTAAATGCCTTCTATATTTTTCTGCACTCTACCGTTGTTCTGTTATGTATGCATAAGCTAGTGATCATCCTCTCAAAATATGCTGGGCTGATTCTCACCAAATGTGGCATGTAGCACTTCTACGGTATGGATAAAAAGCACAAAGTACCAGAACAAAAAAAAATTATGGAAACCTAACATCAACAACAAACCTCAAAGCAAAACAAATTTTCATTCTTTCTGATGGGTTTATTTTTTATAGATATGGTGGGACTTAATCAACCTCTTGTCTTTTTCTTTACACTACTCTTGTCTTGATGCTTTTTTCTATTGAAGTAATTATGAAACAAGGTTTTTATTGTGACTATCATTTGACATACATTGATTTAATTGCTCATTTTGGGTTTTAACATTGCAAGTTTGATTGTCCAGACTTCAGAGAGCTATAGAGTGTACACCATTATTTTTCCTTTAATTGTGTAAATTGTGAATGCATAGATCCCTTGTTTATCCCCTCCATTCTTCCTTAGTGTAGGGATATAGCCCTTCGATGTCAATATCTTATAATTCTTGGAGGCTTGAAGTTAATCAATGGCCCCTTTATTCTTCTTTAGCATTAAGATTAAATTACAGTCCTCTAATGTCAAATCTTAACTTTCTTCAAGGTCTGAAGTTAATTCTTGGCCCCATAATTCTTCCTTAGTGTAAGGCTGTAGCCCTCTAATGTCAAAATTATTGAAGGCTTTAAATTTATTATTTGCCCCTTTATTCTTCATTAGTGTAAGGATATAACCCTCCAGTGTCAAAATCTTTAAATTCTTGAAGGCTTGACTTCAATTCTGATTGGCCCTGTTTTGTTTTTTAATATGTATCCTGCTGCCAGTCCTGACCCATGCCAAAGGCTAAAGTGAGCTATTATGATCACTCCCCGGCCGTCGTCCATGCGTAAACTTTTCATATTTTCAACTTCTTCTCTGAAACCACCAAAGGGATTTAGACGAAACTCGGCAAGAAGCAAGTGTTCAATGTCCTTTACTAAGTCTGTAGTTTTCAGCCGAGGGGTGGATCCAGGGCGGGTCCCAAAAGGTACCCCTCTTTAAAAATCTTCTTCTCTAGAACTACAGCATGAATTGAAAAACAGATTGACTTTGAGTGATCTACATGGATGTATGATTCAAGTTTGTATTTTTCATAGATATCGGAATGTTAATTTTTGACGTTTTGAGGTCTTTTCAGACTTTGTCATTTTCATTCATTTTTGCATGATTTCCTCAATTATGCATTCACTATGATGCATTCATTTAATCTATGTACTTGTAATTAGGTGAAGAAATGTTTTTGTGCAAGATTTTTGCAGAAGTTTAATTTCTAGATTTGTTTATGGAATTTTTTAGACTGTAAAAAAAGAGAGGGGGTGGGTGCATTTTTCACACTATCAGCTTTTGTTTCAAAAGTACTGAAGGAATTTTGACAAAACTTTAGGAAGCAAGTGCTCAAGGTCCTTTACTAAGTTTGTAGTTTTCAGCCAGATTGGCCCAGGGGTAGATCCAGGGCGGGGCAGAATAGGTCCCAAAAGGTATCCCTCTCTGGAAATCTTCTTCTCCAGAACCACTACATAAATTGAAAAACAGATTGTTTTTGAGTGATCTTCATGTATGTATGATTCAAATTTGTATTTTTCATAGAAATAGGAATATTACTTTTTGATGCATTTTTGAGGTCTTTGCATTGTCATTTTCATTAATTTTTGCATGATTTCCTCAGTTATCTCCCCTTGCAACTACAATGATGCATTAAGTGTTTTACTTGTATATAGTTGAAGAAATGTTTTTGAGCAAGAATTTTGCCAAAATTTAAATTCTATAATTTTTGATGAATTTCTTAAAACAACAATATTTATGTTTCTTGGCCAGATCAGCCTACATGTACATATTCTTCTTGGTCTTCTTTTTCCATATTTGTAGATGGTTCTCAGGTGAGCGATTGAGGCCCTCTTTGGCCTCTTGTTTTGGGTATTTTTTTGAGATCTGTTTGGAAAAGAACTCAAATAAAAAAAAAGAACAGTAGACTTTTGATTTCACCTGGAGGATTTTGTCTACACAAATCTTACAGTCTACCGTCAATATAAAGTGAGGTCAGTATCTGTCCTCATTCTGTATGCTTACTCATGCTGACAGACTTTTGAACTTGAGTTTGTTTTTAGTTTGGGCTATGTTTCTTACTCTTACAAGGGCACACAACATAAAAGAAGGATAAAAGAAGGATCATATGTTTGTCATGTACACACATTTCTACTCATATAGAAGAAAAATATTTGTTTAAAAGATGGAGTAAAATGAGTAAAAGTAAAAAGTGATGTAGTTGTATGACAGAGGAACAGATGTACACAACTTATATTTACAGTTCTGTGTTAGTTGAATGATCTAATTTATTATTGTCTGCAGTATTAATCAAATAATAATTTCTCCCTGGGATATCTTACAGATATCCTCTTCTTTTTCACTTTCAGTAACACCATGACACTAGAGTTTCCTTTTTATGAGCCAAATATATTATGGAGTTTTTAGGAATTATTTTAGGATCAAATGTTCAAGGATATAGGGTAAAAGGTCAAGGTTACTTTGCAGACACTATTCTCATGGGAAGCCGTATAATGTTTGCAAATGAGAAGGGGCTTGTATCCATAGGACTGCCAAAGAGGCCAAACCTTGGTATTATTTTACTCATGTGAATCTGAATCTTAATCCATGACCCAGAGTATATTATGACTTTTAGTGAAGGATTGATTTTAAAGGTGAAAGTTTTTTTTGTGGTACTGCACTATAATGCAAAGAAAATACTGGTTGATTGAATTGTCTGCATCGGTGATTTGGCTTTGCTGTTGCCTTTAGCTCTGTAAGAAAACATTTAGATTAATATACAACTTCACATGATGAAAGTACATGATGGCATTAGTTGAGTATGACCTTTTTTCCCCTTGACCTTTAAAATATGTTTAGTTGTCTGTTTTTCTGTTTGCAACATTTCGGGTTCCATTTTTAGCCTTTGATGTTGGTGTACAAAAGGGCATTGTTTTGATAGGAGGATGCTGGGGCACCTGGTGTAAACCCACATGTTGAGCTATTGACTGCCATGCCATTTATTTATTGAACTGATATTAAATTTAGATAAAACAAAAACTGCCATTTAAGATTGTTATTTAAGTGTAATTCAGTGTTTAAGAATATCTGATCAATAATGACATTTAGTGCTACTTTTAAACTTTAACTGTAGTAAAACAATTACAGCCTGCTTGTCCAGTTGGAATAAGGAAAATTAATGTATGAGTTTTATGATCTCAGCTGATTTATAAAGTTCTCACCTTGCTCACCCCTCACCCTAAAAATAAAACTTGTTGACTAGAGGTGAAAAACATGGCTTAACTCGTTCACCCCAAAATACACCTTGGACTGGTCCAAGTCATTGGTTTACAGAAGGTCCATTTTTTCAGGGGTAGATGAGTTTAAGTGATGCTCTAACTATTTGGTTACAGAGGCTCCTAACAACAGACTGAATCTTGAAATTTTTCCTTATTAAATCTGATAATGATAGGGTTTAAAACTTGCATTACCGGTAATTGAAATCTTATCATTTACACCTGATTTGTCTATTTTTGTTAATTATAAAATTTTAGATCTCCGTGACTACTGTAAACATGACACTTGAAAACCCAAAGAGAAACTCAACAGATCAATAACTGTGTTGGGCATCACTCTGGACATACTAAACACAACATATGTATTTCAGGATTGTTAAAAAAATAACTGAAATTTAAAAGGAAATCATTGACAACCACAAGGTTTTAAAATCTCTGAGAATGCTAATCTTTATATCTAAATATCATGTCATTTATCATTTTGCTTCTAATTTCAGTGACCTAGATTCTGTTTTGAGGCAGGTGTATTCTACTTGGTGATAAAAATCATTTATGGTATCAGGTTAAGGGTAAAAGGCTAGTTCTTTTCATTAAACAATTTTTTATCCGAGTTATTTTTGAGATTTCAATTACCGAGACAAAAATACTGTATTCATACATGCCAGTGTATCTCAAGTTCATGATTTTGAATTTCTAACGTTAACATGAGTGTATTTAAAAGGATTAGCAATGTAACAAGGTGACAGCACCATTTGAATTCAAAACCGTTATTAAAAGAGAATCCCTCAACTTAAGCCTTGATTGCCACCTGATTGACCTATATCAGTCTCAAAGAGCCATTTTGGGGATCATAAGTGTGTTAGTGGTTTTATCAAAATTATGAATATAGGACCATTAACATTTGTTACCAAATGCTTGATATCATTTTATGCAAGGCATTCTTCAAAAATTGTATCATACTGGAACATGTTTTCTCAGTCATATGTATATATACATGAATCAAAAATATCAGACCTCTCCATTTTACTCCAGGAATGTTCTTATATTGGCCACATAAAAAAGGGAAATACTAGAGAAGAAAGAGTTGCTGCTTGAATTCTATATGATAGTATAAGTGCTAAGGAATTAAAGGCAGGAAATAACAGTCGTAGTGTTTATTTATGGTTTTTAAGAGCTCTTCACAATTTCACTTTTACTGTGATAAATATTTGGTTAATGATATTTTTTCGCAGCAGTCCAGTACAGAATTCTCCAGATTACAAAGCTTTGTTGATTTTAGATCTTAAACTTTTTTTTTATGTTGAAATGTAATAAATCAGTATTGTTATTTAACATATGAATATTTTAATCCTATTTTGGTCAGCATTGGATGCCACCTGTTTTGTATATGTTTTTTCGTGTGTTCCTTTTTTCCAATTTTTTTCCTTGGCATTTTTTGTGAATGGTACATCTGGAACATTGTACCCCACACAGGAACTGAAAGATATTTATCAGTTAAGCTCATTTCCTCTATCTTGTAAACACATATGTTGATTTTATCAGTTTCAGGCTATATTCACTTTTGTCTTCAGTTAATAACACATATGCTAACTAGGTATTGTAAAAAGGTAATGTATGATGTTGTATAGACATTTGAAGCAAGGAAAGCAGTGAAATATGTGTCCTAGACTAGTTTTGAACCTTTATTCACATTCAAATTATTCTCATTTCTAAGATTTCACCAAATCTTTTTTTAACTGCCATATATGAAGACACAACACTGTAGAAATCATGTGTAAAGTATAAGTATTGGAGGACTCCAAATTAGTGCAGAATCTATAGTTCATAGAAAAGAAAACCTATCTTTTTATGATACTTGTGCCATTTATTTAATCAATGATATTAGCAGGTGCCCCATGCCCACTGACTTACACACATGTATGCTGTTCATTAATGAGCAGAATTATACATTGCAATAGTTACCATCTACAGTACCAGAACTGTAGTAATTGATTCACTGATTCACAGAGCCAATCAGATTTAAGTAGTCAGTGAAGTGGAGTAAATACTTTAGTTCCATTTTGTCTATCCCAGTTTTTTGTTTTTTTTAAATTCTTTACAAGTTATTGCATCATTTGAAAGCAGTAACCCATCATAAGATACTTAGAATATTACACACCTACATTGTTTTTAATTGAGGTATTTGAGGCGACATGATCTGACATTTTCCTTCTTCATTTACAAAAAAAAAAAAAAAAAAAGAAAAATTACTTTGTTTTACATTTTGAATTTCTTGTGTGGGATAGTTAGTCATAGATAAGAATTTTGGTTAGTTTTAGTTTTTTTGAGTAATGAAATATGAATATTTGCTGATGTTTATATGTTTAACTTTGGAGTATTTAAGGTTTCCATGGAAGAGGCATTATAGGATTTTGAGAACCTCCTATATACTAAATTAAAATCACTTTTGACAATTCATTATAGTTTTTTTCATTGAAGTTGTCACTGACAACAAAATAATTTTTCTTGTTGTCAAGAATGGGTGTATCAATGCATTCAACTGTTGGTTCTATCATCCTACTAGTGTAGTAGTATGTTGGAACCTGTCTTGATAGACCACTCTTATAAAAGACCACATGCCTTGAGAAACCACTCTTATAAAAGACCACATGCCTTGATAGACCACTCTTATAAAAGACCACATGCCTTGAGAAACCACTCTTATAAAAGACCACTTGTCTTGACAAACCACTCTTATAAAAGACCACATGCCTTGAGAAACACTCTTATAAAAGACCACACTTGTCTTAAAAGACCACACTTGAGAAACTCTCTTATAAAAGACCACATGCCTTGATAGACCACTCTTATAAAAGACCACATGCCTTGATAGACCACTCTTATAAAAGACCACATGCCTTGAGAAACCACTCTTATAAAAGACCACATGCCTTGATAAAAGACCACTCTTGATAGACCACTCTTAAAAGACCACATGCCTTGAGAAACCACTCTTATAAAAGACCACTTGATAGACCACTCTTATAAAAGAACACCGCTCTTATAAAAAACCACATTGCCTTGAGAAACCACTCTTATAAAAGAAACCACTCTTATAAATGCCATTTTGAGAAACCACTCTTATAAAAGACCACTTGCCTTGATAGACCACTCTTATAAAAGACCACATGCCTTGAGAAACCACTCTTATAAAAGACCACTTGCCTTGAGAAACCACTCTTATAAAAAAACCACATGCCTTTGCACTTTATAAAAGACCACATTCCTTGATAGACCACTCTTATAAAAGACCACATTCCTTGATAAACCACTCTTATAAAAGACCACATGCCTTGAGAAACCACTCTTATAAAAGACCACATGCCTTGATAGACCACTCTTATAAAAGACAACATGCCTTGATAGACCACTCTTATAAAAGACCACATGCCTTGATAGACCACTCTTATAAAAGACCACATTCCTTGATAGACCACTCTTATAAAAGACCACATGCCTTGATAGACCACTCTTATAAAAGACCACATGCCTTGAGAAACCACTCTTATAAAAGACCACATGCCTTGAGAAACCACTCTTATAAAAGACCACATGCCTTGAGAAACCTTTATAAAGACCACTGCCTTTAGACCACTCTTATAAAAGACCACATTCCTTGAGAAACCACTCTTATAAAAGACCACATGCCTTGATAGACCACTCTTATAAAAGACCACATGCCTTGAGAAACCACTCTTATAAAAGACCACATGCCTTGATAGACCACTCTTATAAAAGACCACATTCCTTGATAGACCACTCTTATAAAAGACCACATTCCTTGATAGACCACTCTTATAAAAGACCACATGCCTTGAGAAACCACTCTTATAAAAGACCACATGCCTTGATAGACCACTCTTATAAAAGACCACATTCCTTGAGAAACCACTCTTATAAAAGACCACATGCCTTGATAGACCACTCTTATAAAAGACCACATGCCTTGATAGACCACTCTTATAAAAGACCACATTCCTTGAGAAACCACTCTTATAAAAGACCACATGCCTTGATAGACCACTCTTATAAAAGACCACAGACCCTTTGATAGACCACATTCCTTGATAGACCACTCTTATAAAAGACCACATGCCTTGAGAAACCACTCTTATAAAAGACCACATTCCTTGATAGACCACTCTTATAAAAGACCACATGCCTTGAGAAACCACTCTTATAAAAGACCACATGCCTTGAGAAACCACTCTTATAAAAGACCACATGCCTTGAGAAACCACTCTTATAAAAGACCACATTCCTTGATAGACCACTCTTATAAAAGACCACATGCCTTCACTTGATAAAAGACCACATGTCTGAGAAACCAAAAGACCACATTCCATAGCTCTTTAAAAGACCACATGCCTTGAGAAACCACTCTTATAAAAGACCACATTCCTTGAGAAACCACTCTTATAAAAGACCACTTGCCTTGATAGACCACTCTTATAAAAGACCACATGCCTTGAGAAACATGCCTTGAGAAACCGCCACTCTTATAAAAGACCACATGCCTTGAGAAACCACTCTTATAAAAGACCACATTCCTTGAGAAACCACTCTTATAAAAGACCACATTCCTTGAGAAACCACTCTTATAAAAGACCACATTCCTTGATAGACCACTCTTATAAAAGACCACATGCCTTGATAGACCACTCTTATAAAAGACCACATTCCTTGATAGACCACTCTTATAAAAGACCACATTCCTTGATAGACCACTCTTATAAAAGACCACATGCCTTGAGAAACCACTCTTATAAAAGACCACATGCCTTGAGAAACCACTCTTATAAAAGACCACATTCCTTGATAGACCACTCTTATAAAAGACCACATTCCTTGATAAACCACTCTTATAAAAGACCACATTCCTTGATAGACCACTCTTATAAAAGACCACATGCCTTGATAGACCACTCTTATAAAAGACCACATTCCTTGAAGACCACTCTTATAAAAGCCTTGATAGACCACTCTTATAAAAAGACCACATGCCTTGATAAACCACTCTTATAAAAGACCACACTTGATGACCACTCTTTGACCACATGCCTTGATAACCACTCTTATAAAAGACCACATGCCTTGAGAAACCACTCTTATAAAAGACCACATGCCTTGATAGAAAGACCACATGCCTCTTATAAAAGACCACATGCCTTGAGAAACCGCTCTTATAAAAGACCACATTCCTTGATAGAAACTCTTATAAAAGACTCATTATTGATAGACCACTCTTATAAAAGACCACATGCCTTGATAGACCACTCTTATAAAAGACCACATGCCTTGAGAAACCACTCTTATAAAAGACCACATGCCTTGAGAGACCACTCTTATAAAAGACCACATTCCTTGATAAACCACTCTTATAAAAGACCACATGCCTTACTCTTATAAAAGACCACATGCCTTGAGAAACCACTTTATAAAAGACCACATGCCTTGATAGACCACTCTTATAAAAGACCACATGCCTTGAGAAACCGCTCTTATAAAAGACCACATGCCTTGAGAGACCACTCTTATAAAAGACCACATTCCTTGATAGACCACTCTTATAGACCAAAAGACCACTCATAAAAGACCACATGCCTTGAAACCACTCTTATAAAAGACCACATTCCTTGATAGACCACTCTTATAAAAGACCACATTCCTTGATAGACCACTCTTATAAAAGACCACGCCTTCTTATATAAAAGACCACATGCCTTGAGAAACCGCTCTTATAAAAGACCACATGACCACTCTTAAAAGGAAACCTTGATAGACCACTCTTATAAAAGACCACATGCCTTGATAGACCACTCTTATAAAAGACCACATCTGAGAAACCACTCTTATAAAAGACCACATGCCTTGATAGACCACTCTTATAAAAGACCACATTCCTTGATAGACCACTCTTATAAAAGACCACATTCCTTGATAGACCACTCTTATAAAAGACCACCTGTCTAGAGAGACCACTCTTATAAAAGACCACATGCCTTGATAGACCACTCTTATAAAAGACCACATTCCTTGATAGACCACTCTTATAAAAGACCAACCATAGACCACTCTTATAAAAGACCACATGCCTTGAGAAACCACTCTTATAAAAGACCACATGCCTTGATAGACCACTCTTATAAAAGACCACATTCCTTGATGCCTTGAAAAGAACCGACCACTCTTATAAAAGACCACATGCCTTGAGAAACCACTCTTATAAAAACCCGCTTGATCTTATAAAAGACCACATTCCTTGAAACCACTCTTATAAAAAACCACATGCCTTGAGAAACCACTCTTATAAAAGCCACATGCCTTGATAGACCACTCTTATAAAAAGACCACCTGTCTAGAGAAACCGCTCTTATACCTGTCTAGAGAGACCACATGACCACCTTGAGAAACCACTCTTATAAAAGACCACCTGTCTAGAGAGACCACTCTTATAAAAGACCACCTGTCTTTAAAGACCACTCTTATTAAAGACAACCTGTCTAGAGAGACCACTCATATAAAAGACCCCTTGTCTTGAAAGACCACTCTTATTAAAAATTACCTGTCTAGAGGACCATTCTTATAAAAGACCATTTTCTGAAAATCACTTGGTCATATAATCCTATAAATGAAACATTTTTCTGCCTGGGTTTAACTATATAAAGTTTATGAGGTATATAGATAACGCAGCTTCATGGATGCTTTAGCTTCCTCAATTAACAGAAGTTTCAGTTTTTGAAATAATGTAGTGGGTCTATATATTTTTTTCACTAAACAGAAATATTTTTAATTGACAAGTCATAAATAGAATCAGTAGAAGTTATATGAAGGAGTGCCTTTATGTTAAAGTTTACATCAGCTGATCTTGAAGTAAACAAGGATTGGTCTACCATCAGTGGTAGAAACATACATTGATAATATGGTCGCATATCCTAATTTGTACCAATTATATACATATATTTGACCGACATCTGATTGACCCACTTTTAGAAAATGTCCTGGATAAATAACACAGCTTTATAGAGAAAATATTGTACATTCCCATCAGCTAATAATAGTTTATCATTGTTATTCAGAATTAAGAATTGCACTATGGCATTATACACATGTGTTACAGCTGCAAGATTTCTGAATATCGTATAAATGCTGATATCAGAAAATCAGACCAATATATACAGAAGCCATCTTACTTAATGCAAGGTCATAACATTGACAAATAAACTTGTGACATTTGACCTTTTGTCTGCCAAGCATATATAATCATATATCACTGATTGGCATAATCTTGCTTTAGTCTACATTGAAGTATGATTACTCAATTAAGGGAGTAACTGGAGTGATTTAACCAGTTATGTTTTCTATTTTGTAGTGTTCATTTGGCAATAAATAATTAGACAGCCAAATGTTATAGAAAAGTTCCCACTATAGTGTAGAAACATGTCCTCTGTAGTATAGAAACATGTCCTCTGTAGTCTTGGAAAGTTCCCTCCATAGTATCGAAAAGTTCCTTCTAATGTATACAAAAATTCCCTCTATAGTATAGAAAAGTTTTTTAATAGTATTGAAAAATTCTCTCTGTAAAATATAAAAGTTCCGTCTATAGTATAGAAATGTTCTCTCTGTAGTGTAGAAATGTTCCCTCTGTAGTGTAGAAATGTTTCCTCTGTAGTATAGAAATATGTCCTCTATAGTATAGAAATGTTCTCTCTGTAGTGTAGAAATGTTTCCTCTGTTATCCTCTATAGTGTAGAAATATCTCCTCTGTAGTATAGAAATGTTAGAAATGTTTCCTCTGTAGTGTAGTGAAATGTTTCCTCTGTGTATAGATATGTCCTCTATAGAAATGTTCCCTCTGTAGTGTAGAGAAATGTTTCCTCTGTAGTATAGAAATATGTCCTCTATAGTATAGAAATGTTTCCTCTGTAGTATAGAAATATGTCCTCTATAGTGTAGAAATGTTCCCTCTGTAGTATAGAAATATGTCCTCTATGGTATAGAAATGTTCCCTCTGTAGTATAGAAATGTTCCCTCTGTAGTGTAGAAATGTTTCCTCTGTAGTATAGAAATATGTCCTCTATAGTATAGAAATATTCCCTCTGTAGTGTAGAAATGCTCCCTCTGTAGTGTAGAAATGTTCCCTCTGTAGTGTAGAAATGTTCCCTCTGTAGTGTAGAAATGTTTCCTCTGTAGTATAGAAATATGTCCTCTATAGTATAGAAATGTTCCCTCTGTAGTATAGAAATGTTTCCTCTGTAGTATAGAAATATGTCCTCTATAGTAGAAATGTTCCCTCTGTAGTATAGAAATGCTGTAGTGTAGAAATGTTCCCTCTGTAGTGTAGAAATGTTCCCTCTGTAGTATAGAAATATGTCCTCTATAGTATAGAAATGTTCCCTCTGTAGTATAGAAATGTTCCCTCTGTAGTGTAGAAATGTTCCCTCTATATAGTATGTTCCCTCTGTAGTAAAAAATATGTTGCTCTATAGTATAGAAATGTTCCCTCTGTAGTGTAGAAATGTTTCCTCTATAGTATATATATATAAATGTTCCCTCCATAGTATAGAAACCTTCCCTCCATAGTATAGAAACATGTTCTCTGTAGTATAGAAGCGTTCCCTCCATAGTATAGAAACTTGTCCTCTATAGTATAGAAATGTTCCCTCTGTAGTATAGAAACATACCCTCCATCCATATAAAAACATTTGCTCTATAGTATAGACACATTCCCTCTATAGTATATAAATATTCCTTCCATTATATAGAAACATTCCCTCCATAGTATAGAAACATTCCCTCCATAGTATAGAAACATTCCCTCCATAGTATAGAAACATTCCCTCCATAGTATAGAAACATTCCCTCCATTGTATAGAAACATTCCCTATATAGTATAGAAACGTTCCCTCCATAGTATAGAAACATGTCCTCTGTAGTATAGAAACGTTCCCTCCATAGTATAGATACATTCCCTCCATAGTATAGATACATTCCCTCTATAGTATAGAAACATTCCCTCTATAGTATAGAAACGTTCCCTCCATAGTATAGATACATGTCCTCTGTAGTATAGAAACATTCCCTCCATAGTATAGAAATATGTCCTATATAGTATAGAAATATGTCCTATATAGTATAGAAATGTTCCCTCCATAGTATAGAAACATGTCCTCTATAGTATAGAAACATTTCATCCGTAGTATAGAAACGTTCCCTCTTTAGTATTGAAATATGTCCTTTATAGTATAGAAACATTCCCTCCATAGTATAGAAACATGTCTTCTATAATATAGAAACATTCCCTCCATAGTATAGAAACATTCCCTCTATAGTATAGAAACATGTCCTCTGTAGTATAGAAACATTCCCTCCATAGTATAGAAACATTCCCTCTATAGTATAGAAACATGTCCTCTGTAGTATAGAAACATTCCCTCCATAGTTAGAAATATGTCCTCTACAGTATTGAAAAATATGTCCTTTAAAAAGTCCTCTATAGAAACATTTCATCCGTAGTATAAAACATTCCCTCTTTAGTATAGAAATATGTCCTTTATAGTATAGAAACATTCCCTCCATAGTATAGAAACATGTCCTCTATAGTATAGAAACATTCCCTCCATAGTATAGAAACATTCCCTCTATAGTATAGAAACGTTCCCTCCATAGTATAGAAACATGTCCTCTGTAGTATAGAAACATTCCCTCCGTAGTATAGATACCTTCCCTCTATAGTATAGAAACATTCCCTCCATAGTATAGATACATTCCCTCTATAGTATAGAAACATGTCCTCTGTAGTATAGAAACATTTCCTCCATAGTATAGAAATATGTCCTCTACAGTATAGAAATGTTCCCTCCATAGTATAAACACATGTCCTCTATAGTATAGAAACATTTCATCCGTAGTATAAAACATTCCCTCTTTAGTATTGAAATATGTCCTTTATAGTATAGAAACATTCCCTCCATAGTATAGAAACATGTCTTCTATAGTATAGAAACATTTCCTCCATAGTATAGAAACATTCCCTCCATAGTATAGAAAACATAGTATAGAAACATTTCCCTGTAGTATAGAAAACATTCCCTCTATATATAGAAACATTCCCTCCATAGTATAGATAACATCCCTCTATAGTATAGAAACATTCCCTCCATAGTATAGATACCTTCCCTCTATAGTATAGAAACATTCCCTCCATAGTATAGATACATTCCCTCTATAGTATAGAAACTTTCCCTCTATGGTAAAGAAATGTCCACTGTAGTATAGAAACATGGTATATGGTACAGAAACGTTTCATCCGTAGTATAAAACATTCCCTCTTTAGTATTGAAATATGTCCTTTATAGTATAGAAACATTCCCTCCATAGTATAGAAACATGTCTTCTATAGTATAGAAACATTTCCTCCATAGTATAGAAACATTCCCTCCATAGTATAGAAAACTATAGTTTCCCATTCCCTCCATAGTATAGAAACATTCCCTCTATAGTATAGAAACGTTCCCTCCATAGTATAGAAACATGTCCTCTGTAGTATAGAAACATTCCCTCCATAGTATAGATACCTTCCCTCTATAGTATAGAAACATTCCCTCCATAGTATAGATACATTCCCTCTATAGTCTATGGTAAAAGTGTCCACTGTAGTATAGAAACATGGTATATGGTACAGAAACGTTCCCTCTATAGTATAGAAACATAGTCTATAGTACAGAAACTTTCCCTCTTTAGTATAGAAAAGTTCCCTCTATAGTATAGAAATGTCTTCCTGTAGTATAGAAAAGTTCCCTCTATAGTGTTGAAAAGTTTCCTCTATAGTATAGAAACATTTTAAGTTAGAAAAGTTTTCTAATATGAAAGTTCATTGCAGAATTTCATGAAAGTTCATTTATCATCTTTCCATCCCAGTTGAGATGTAAGAAGATATAACAAACTTTATGAGTCCCTTGTATATCTTTGGTGTATAAACTTGTATAGGAAAATGCCATTTATATTCTTATTTTTTTAAGAGTCATTAGCTGTGTTTACCAATAAAAATTATTTCAATTTTTTCTACTTTTACTACTTGTACCTGATGTACAATATCAAATAAGAGCTATATACAGGCATAAAAAATCTTATGTTCCTATATATTTTGTGAAAGTAAGGGAAAGTCCAGTGTGGTATTCATATACAAATAGTAAGGATAAGTTAATCAATTGTAATTGAAAAAGTGCCTTACATGAGTTTCTCAAGCAAATTTCACAAAATATATAGGAATATATTATCAGAATTTTTATACCTGTGTATATCTCATTGTTGTTATTGTATATTAATCTTTGTAGTAAAAGAATTTTTAAAAAAATGCAGCTAATGCCCCTTTAAAGTCACCATAGTTACATGTATGTTCATCACCTTCTTAACAGTGAAAAAAAACTCAAAAAAAAAATAAAATAAATAATGCTATAAGTTTATGTAACACTAAGTTTGAGGGCTACACATAGCAATCTGTAAAAGAACATATAGAATAAGGGATACTAAACCATTCTGTATGTCTTCTTATAACTTGTGATTAATTGGGTATGTACAACAATATAATGGCATGTATCATAATCATTTGTTGATGAAAATGGGTTATTTAAAAAAAAGTTGGGTTTATACAATGTACTATTTCATTTGACATGAATTTTGTTGTCTTATTTGGTTCAAAGTTCAAAAAGGAATTAACAGCCCTGCAATAGTGGTTGGGCACTTTTTCAGTTACAATTGATTATCTTATCCTTACTGTTGTGATTGAACTGTTATATGGTGATTAAGACCAGTATAATTGTTTAACTCCAAACATTGTCCCTCCATTAACTTTTCCATTTAAAAGACGTCTCAAGAACCTTTGGACAGATTTTAACCAAAAGGGAGCTTGGTCCTAGGAAGGTTAGTCAGGTTTGTGAACAAAAAGAGGCTAATAGCCATAGGGGCTCCAAAAGGGTCAAAACTTGGTACATATTCTGTTATTGGTACATCTTCTGTTATAAACCAAAGATAAATTTTCTTACAAATTTGTTATAAATTATTGTTAAGCCAATGCCTACAAAGACTGTAAATATAATTGAAATCTGTGCATAAATGAGCTATCAATGTGTGCTTCAAATGGCATAGGGTATTGTTTTATAAAAAAGGCTATTAAATTAAAACTGACATTTGTATAAAATGTAGGTTGTAAAGAATTAGCAAAGGATAATTTTATTTTGACAAAGTTATAGGTACATGTAAACTGAAGAAATGAGTATTTTTGTCAGTGTATATCAATCTTTTACTTCTTACCAAGAATCAACAAGGCAATTTGAACAAGACTTTATAGAAAGTATCCTCATGTAAAACTGCTTTGGGGATGGAAAGGGCCTACCTAAAACCCATAGGGGCTTCAAAAGGAGACAAAGTTTTGGCATATCTCAAAAAATTTCTTCAAATGCACCATTGTTCAAGAGGCCTTCATGGGTGAAAGGTTGAACCATGAAGTCTTTCATTTCTGGTCAGTGCAGGTTCAATCCCCACAGGAAACTGAACTTATTTTTGTTAAAAAATTTACCAGTTTACTTGCAGAAGATCAGTGGTCTCTTCTAATTCTAACTGGAGTCTCTCCTCCACCATTAAAACCTGGTCGGCACCATATAACTGAAAATGTTTTGAGTGTGGCATAAACGAAAATCAAAATCAAACAAGTACTTGAAACCTAATTACACCACATATCAAACTTGCTGTACTAATTTAAAGTGAGAAAGCATAGAAACATTAGCTAAAGACCACATTTATACCTTTGATGGCTTTATACCAAATGACTTTTATGAGTTTGAAGGATATACAAATGTACCAAGTGATTCCTAACATGTTTGATATATATCCTCAAATTATTTTTCTCAAGATTATTATAATTTATAAACTCTCACCTTTACTGCAGTGTGTGTGTGTGTGAGAGAGAGAGAGAGAGAGAGAGAGAGAGAGAGAGAGAGAGAGAGAGAGAGAGAGAGAGAGAGAGAGAGAGAGAGAGAGATTGTTCACTAGCCAGTTTTGTTTTAAGTACAGTGTATTTCCAGTCAGGGTTATTAATTGTTGCAGATTGATGGGAATTCCAATATTGTATTTCATTTTATATATTATTTCATTTCTTGTCAACAAACCAATTAAAAGTTTTCGACAAGGTTTTTTAATGTTTATTTTTCTATGTTTATGCAGAAACAGATTGATACTTTTTCCTAGTATGTAAACCAAAAGTTGATATTTTTTAGTTTGTCAATCTTTCTATCCATCTGTCTTTTTATCTGTCTGCATTGATAAATGTTTTCAACAGTTGGGATAGGTTTTGCAATCCAGCCATGCCATCAATGGAGGTATCTGGTTTTATGGTGAAGTTTTTTTATAGAAGCGGACAGGGAAAAATGAATGTGCAAATAAAATATATAAAATTCTGTTTCACTTCTTAAATTGCTTTTAAGACATCTGCAAATTTATCTGACCATATGGATTATTTGTGTTTGAAGTTGATATATACGTTTTACCAGTCGCAGAACAGTTAAATCATTTGGTAGGTCTACTAGGTTATAATGTTGAAATGAAAATTCAGACATTCTTTTTCATCTCCTTCATTGTACAAGCAGCTGACGTACATTTCTGTTTGTATTTCTTACTGGTTTGTTGTTCCAAATGCATCTGGTTTTTGGTTCTCTTTTAGCAAGCACCTGGAAATAGACAACTTAGAAGTTGCAGTGTGTATTTGACATTTAAAACAGCATTTTCCAGATTTTAACTTCTTTTTAGTTATCATGTTTATACGTTTTTAAGGATTTCTTCTTAGTATATTTTAAGTACAGTATATTTCTTTCTTTCAAACTATTCATAGACATGGATTCATAGAATTGTTTTTTTAAGAAACATTTCACAAACATGGAATGTGATGTGTGTGTGGTGATTTTCGTCCATGCATATATATGTACCTGCATTTCTCTTTTTATTTGGGTGAGAAAGGAGTTCTTACTAATGCATATTGCAATTTTAAAACTTTAAACTGAATTTAGTAAACTTGTGGTTATTGATATAATTTTAAAATACTGTAAAACCTGCTTTAGCACCACCTGTGTATAAAGACCACCTGGTCTCAAAGACCATTTTTTGCTGTCCCCAATAGTACCATTTGTGTACATATCAACCTGTATATAAAGACCACCTCCCTATAAAGACTGGTTTTAAAAACCTGTTTTCTTGTGTTCCTAAGCAGGTCATTATATACAAGTTTCACTGTAGTTTTAATTAGTAAGATTTTTTGAACAAATTCAAAGTTAATAAATTGATAATAAATGAAAGTGACATTATGATTTATTGCATAATCTATTTAAGTGTGGTCTGGTCAGTGTTACCTATGTATCTGTGCAGATGAACATTATATAATTATGTAAAATTTTGAACATTTTAAACTTTTTTTCAAAAGTCTTAGCCAGTTCTGAACATACTCAGTATGTTGGGGATTGTGGAAAGTATCATCCTTAGGTCAAAGGTCATGTAGGTAATGCAGAGACTGGGGTGACATAAAATGTTCTCTTATTTCCCATTTTATAACATCTCCATATCTACTTGTGTAAAAATGTGCTTGATATTAAAAAGCATTGTATTTGTGATGAAAGGAATAATAAACAGCAAATCTGTAATGGGGCCTATGTATCAGAAAGATTTGTTAATCATTGTCATGAATTATATTCTAATATATAGCCTTGGCTTTGACCTTTAAAGTTTATCTGTTGACATATGTTGTATAATGCTGGCAGTATTATTATGTTGTCTTTATATGGCTGATTGCAGTAGAGGTTTTATTTGAGGATTGGAACATACTCAAGTAAGATAACTAATGTGTATGTGGTTATTTGAAATGAGTCCCAAACCACATGACACACAAAGGGCAGGATTGACTGGGAATTTTATTAAAGGAAAAGATGTTGGGAATTGCCCAAATTTGATAATAGGTAATTGATGGTTGATACAGGACATCATTAAAAGCAATTTTGTAATTGGTAATTATGGACAGAAACATAATGTCATCATTTCTGAACATATGTTAAAGATCTGCTGGTGAGAGATATTTCAGATTTTGATAACATATTCATTGGCTTTGATATTTTCTGATCTTGTACCGAATGACTTGCTTGACTTTCATTTGTTATGTTTTTGTGACAATGATGTAGCTGTATGAAGCTCACTGGGACAAAATGCACGCTAATATCATACTTCAAGCATCATCTGGCTTCTGTGGACAAAAAACAGTAACCTTGCCTGTATCTGAGGGGTAGGTTGCTTATAGGGATATGGGCACTTAATGGGTTGAATACAGTATCTGAAATACAATGCTACCACCTGAGTGAGCAGTCTTCTTGTCACATATTGTCTTTGACATTCATAAATATGGTCCATATGAGGAAATTTTTCTTTTATTTTCTTGAACAGTATTTTTTATATTTCAACAGAAGTTTAAATTCTGAAATCAAGTTACTTACCTTCAACTACTAGTGATAGACTTGTAAGCACAAAGTCCTTCATTATAAAAACTTTGTCATACTATAGCCTATATAAAATCAAGGTCACATGTCAATGCAAGTGTGGCATATTAAGGAACCCTTACTGCATTAGGACAAGTCCATAGCGAGACTCGGAACCAAGGTCACATGTCAATGCAAGTGTGGCATATTAGGGAACCCTCACTGAATTAGGACAAGTCCATAGCAAGACTCGGAACCAAGGTCACACGTCAATGCAAGTGACACATATTTAGGAACCCTCACTGCATTATGACAAGTCCATAGTGAGACTCAGAACCAAGGTCTGGTGTTAATGCAAGTGTGGCAATTTTAAGGAACCCTCATTGCATTAGGACAAGTTCATAGCGAGACTCAGAACCAAGGTCACACGTCAATGCAAGTGACACATATTTAGGAACCCTCATTGCATTAGGACAAGTTCATAGCGAGACTCAGAACCAAGGTCTCATGTTGATGCGAGTGTGACATATTAAGGAATCCTCACTGCATTAGGACAAGTCCATAGCGAGACTCGGAACCAAGGTCTCATGTCAATGCAGGTGTGACATTTTTTAAGGAACCATCACTGCATTAGGATAAGTCCATAGCGAGACTCGGAACCAAGGTCTCATGTCAATTCAAGTGTAGCATATTAAGGAACTCGCACTGCATTAGGACAAGTCCATAGTGAGACTCGGAACCAAGGTCTCGTGTCAATGCAAGTGTGGCATATTCAGGCCACAAAATAATAGAAATCGTTCATCGAGAACGAAAAGGAGATTACGTGATTGTTGTAACCTCCATGTAATGTTAACAATCACTCCTGTATTATTTTGTGGTCTGATATTAAGGAACCCTCACTGCATTGGGACTAGTCTACAGTGCAGGCCAGAATTTGTGGTGATTCATCTGTATCTGGTGACATATCTATAGAAGAGAAAAATAATTTGGCAAACCATAAAACAACAGTAAGACTCATGAACAGAACCTCAATCAAGATACCAGTTTTATTTTGACATTATCATGACATTATTTTAAAATAAAAAGTCTCATCTCATTTTTATAAAAAGTTTTATGCAGTCAGAACCTGTAATGGTGTATTTGTGTGAGATGTGACATAATTTACAAAATTTGAAAATAACTGAAAAATTTATACCATTGATTTACCAATAAACCAAAATACTACCGGTATGTGACACAATATATATTTTCAGGAAATACGTTGTTACTGACATATATTTGATGAATGGGTTATGTGCAATTTAACATTTGCTTTTTTTTCTGTAAAACAGGCTTCATGTCTTCTACGTAAGTGATGTACGCTAGATTTTTTTCTGATAAAGTTGACAGCTGACTGAGTATTGAATCAGTCTATCTCTGCATTCTTGATGAAAAGGAGACATTCATTTTTATTTAGAAACTTTTTTTCTTTTTACTGGAAAAAAATGTCACTGTTTAATTTTTCAAATCAGATGAACAGATTTTATTTTCAATTCTCAGGAATTAGATTTATGCCTTCATGATAATGTTAGGGATATCGGGTATGTTTTGGATACAAGCATTACTTGGAGTTTGCTCTTATGCTCTTACAAAATTTCAAAAATGCTCAAGATGAGTCTTCATCATTTAAATTGAAAATAAATGTATAGTTCTCAAACAAAAACTAGTACCATACTAGGTGAAAAAGATAACCTAAACATATACCTATACCTAGGAGTTGGCCTGGCTCAGTCGGTAGTACGCTCGACTCTTGATTGTGAGGTTTGAGTCCAGGCGGTAGGCTGTTTCCTATCCTTGGGATAAGACAGTAAAAACCGAGGTCCCTTGCCACATTAGGTGCTCAATGGCTGTAAGTGCCGAGCATAGGCCAAAATTTGAAGCCCTTCACCAGCATTAGGTGACGTCTCCATATGAGTGAACTATTTTTAAGTGGCATGTTAAACAACAATAAAATAAAAACTGTCTAAGAGTAATCACTGTAAAATAATGACTATAACTCAGGGGTATGTAAAATAATGTAAAATAATGACTATAACTCAGGGGTATGTAAAATAATGTAAAATAATGACTATAACTCAGGGGTATGGAAATATGACTTTCATGCACTTGTCCCTGGGCAAGTAAATGCTAAAAATTACTTGTAATAGATTTTTACTTGTCCAATATTTACTGACAAACTTTTTATATACAAAAATACAAAAATAGGCCTTTGAACTCTCAATTTATGTTTTATTTTCTTTATAATGCACTTGTCTGTGGACAACCAAACTTTAAAAAAAATCACTTGTCCTGACGGTGAATGTAACGTGTCGGGCAAGCTGAGCATAGGATTTCCTCACACCTGTAACAAAAATCTAGGTAGTTCTTTGCATGAAAGTCAGCATACTCTGATGGTACAATGGAACCTGTCTTGAGAGACCATCCTTTCTGCCACTTAAATGTGGTCTCTCAGAAGAGGTTTGATGTATTTCAAGGTAGGGGTGTGTTTTTATTTTACAAATATTTCGTGTCAGTTGTACATTTATTATCACTTGCATTTTTTATTGTGTTTTTCAGTATACAAATCTCCGGAATATGAGTGTCTAGGGTTTGATCTGCTGAAAAACAAATTGGTACAGATGGGATATCCTGTAGCTTTAAAGGACTTTGAGTATGATCCAACCTTTCCGATAAGGTAAGGCTCAAAACTAGGTCTATGCACCCAATAATGTTATATTCTTAGAGACACCCTTTCTTTCTATTTTAGGTCTTCTGAGTTTTTCACACAATTTTCATATGGATGTGTGTCTTATATATATATTTTAAAAAAAATCAAACCTCTTTTCAAACAACAATGGCTCAATTATTTACAGAGTTGGTACATCAGAGATGAAAATATTTCTCCAGACAAATTCCTCCTTTTTCACAATTTTGCTACAATGTTGATTCTTCACTATTTCCCATTAAAGAGTTGCTCTATTTACATGTAGTAAGTCATACAGAGTTAACCATTTGGTCACACTTATGGAGTTGCTCTATTGAACCCAACTTATAGAGTTGTCCATTTGATCATACTTGTAGAGTTGCTCATTTAATCATACTTATTGAGCTACTCATTTTATCATACTTATAAAGTTGTCCATTTGATCATACTTGTAGAACCACTCATTTCATCATACTTGTAGAACTACTCATTTAATCATACTTGTAGAACTACTCATTTGATCATACTTGTAGAGCTATTCATTTAATCATACTTCTAGAGGTACTCATTTGATCATACTTGTAGAACTACTCATTTAATCATACTTGTAGAACTACTCATTTGATCATACTTGTAGAGCTATTCATTTGATCATACTTATAAAGTTAATCATTTGATCATACTTGTAGAACTACTCATTTAATCATACTTGTAGAACTATCATTTGATCATACTTGTAGAGCTACTCATTTGATCATACTTATAGAGTTACTCATTTGATCATACTTATAGAGTTACTCATTTGATCATACTTGTAGAACTACTCATTTAATCATACTTGTAGAGCTATTCATTTGATCATACTTATAAAGTTGTCCATTTGATCATACTTGTAGAGCTACTCATTTGATCATACTTCTAGAGGTACTCATTTGATCATACTTGTAGAACTACTCATTTAATCATACTTGTAGAGCTATTCATTTGATCATACTTATAAAGTTGTCCATTTGATCATACTTGTAGAGCTACTCATTTGATCATACTTCTAGAGTTACTCATTTGATCATAATTGTAGAGTTTCTCATTTGATTCTACTTGTAAAGTTAGTCATTTGATCATACTTGTAGAACTACTCATTTAATCATACTTGTAGAGCTACTTATTTCATCATACTTGTAAAGCTACTCATTTGATCATACTTATGATCATACTTATAGAGTTACTCATTTGATCATACTTATAGAGTTAGTCATTTGATCATACTTGTAGAACTACTCATTTAATCATACTTGTAGAGCTATTTATTTGATCATACTTGTAAAGCTACTCATTTGATCATACTTATGATCATACTTATAGAGTTGTTGATTTGATCATACTTATCAAGTTGTTCTTTTTATCATACTTGTAGAACTACTCATTTAATCATACTTGTAGAACTACTCATTTAATCATACTTCTAGAGTTACTCATTTGATTATAATTGTAGAGCTACTCATTTGATCATACTTGTAGAGCTACTCATTTGATCATACTTGTAGAACTACTCATTTAATCATACTTTTTAGAGCTTCTCATTTGATCATACTCGTAGAGCTACTCATTTGATTATACTTGTAGAGCTACTCATTTAATCAAACTTATAAAGTTGTCCATTTGATCATACTTGTAGAGCTACTCATTTGATCATACTTATAGAGGTACTCATTTAATCATACTTTTTAGAGCTTCTCATTTGATCATACTCGTAGAGCTACTCATTTGATTATACTTGTAGAGCTACTCATTTAATCAAACTTATAAAGTTGTCCATTTGATCATACTTGTAGAGCTACTCATTTGATCATACTTATAGAGGTACTCATTTGATCATACTTGTAGAGTTACTCATTTGATTCTACTTGTAGAGTTAGTCATTTGATCATACTTGTAGAGTTGCTGATTTGATCATACTTATAAAGTTGCTCTTTTTATCATACTTGTACAGTTGCTCATTTGATTCTATTTGTAGAGTTATTCATTTGATCATACTTATAGAGTTGCTAATTTGATCATACCTGTAGAGTTGCTTTTTATCATACCTGTAGAGCTACTCATTTGATCATACTGATAGAGTTACTCATTTGATCATACTTGAAGGGATGCTTCTTTGATCATACTTGTAGAATTGTTGCTGATTTGATCATACTTATAGAGTTGCTCTTTTTATCATACTTGTAGAGCTTGTCATTTGATTCTACTTGCATGATTGATCATGCATGTACTTGTTGAGTTGCTCATTTGATAATACTGATAAAGTTACTCATATGATCATACTTATATAGTTGCTCATTTGATGATACTTGTAGAGTTACTCATATGATCATACTTGTAAAGTTAGTCATTTGATTATACTTATAGAGTTACTCATATGATCATACTTGTAGAGTTACTCATATGATCATACTTGTAGAGTTACTTATATGATCATACTTGTAGAGTTACTCTTTTGATCTTACATTTAGATGTTGCCAGTATTCAACGTAGATATTTCCATTGTTACATTTCCCATGATTAATAAGAACATTAACTCTGAACTCCAGTCAGTGGTCAAAGACGCTGATCAGAATGGAGAAAACCATGTGTTTGCAAACTTTCACATTTTAAGAGGAAAAATGTAATTGGCCAAAATGGGTCAAACAGCAGAAAGAGTATGAATGTTTAGGGTTATTGACTTGTTTATTTGACATATGTTTCTTAAGCTGTTGTTTCAAGCATATGGTAAGTTTGGTTTTAAACAAAATGAAACTATAAAAACATAAATTTCCAACTCATAATGAAATAAATCAAGCAAAGAATTATAGCAAAGACTATTGTTTAGAAATATAATGGCACCCTGTGAGTCAGTTGGGGTCATTGTTTCCATCAAACTCTATCCATGTACATGTTAACTAGTCAGCAGATATTAATTTAACATACACTGATCTGTTGGATGTATTGTAATTTTACAAGGAAATTTTCATAAAATTCCCAATTTTGTAATAACTGATTTACACAGCATTCTTTTTCTCAAAACATTTTTTTTTAATGTTTTTATTTTAAAAAAGTGTTAAAAATGTGTATTGATTACTGCAAGTTTTGGTAGGTAACTCATTGTAGACTGGTCATATCAGTGTGTATTATGTATCATGTGTTAACTTTTGAACATTTTTAACATCTCAAGAATTGCTCAGTCAGTCTCAATCTGCAATGTGGCATCAAATGGAGGGGTGTGTGTGTGTGTGTGTGTGGGGGGTAATTTAAATAAAATTTTTGAATTAATTTACCTCTTTGACAGTGATCTTATTGATGAGAAAAGGATTCAGATAATTGATAATTTGATTACTGTAATCATCTATACTTTTCTGTCGAATATATGTCTCGATTTATAGAAAACACAATTTAGCTAGAAGTACTCTACATTCATGAATTTCCACACATTTTTGCTGCTCAAATTCAATACTTAGAAGTTCATAACTATTTATGATGTATTAGATATCTCATTCTATTTTTAGAGCTCTTGTTTCCACATGAATTATACTGCAGTTATTGGATAATTATAAAACTGTAAACAAAACTTCTTTTAAGATATAATCTTCCAAATTGTTGAATCTAAGAAATCTTTCTACAGCGTAATGCCACTCTATTTCAATGACTTTTGTACAATTTAAAAAAAGTCAGTTTTTTAAGAATCTGCACACACTTATATCAAATATATATACATCTCTAGTAGAAGAACATGCATCTTGCTTCACAGATGTAAGGCAGATGAGATGATAATATATTTCATTATAAATCAATCAAATTGAAACAGATTGAAAGATCGTTTGCCTTTGAATTGCTTTCTGCACTGGATATAACACCATTTTAGTAAGTCAGACAGTTCCTTAATTAGCAACAGATTTCTCTCCGATTACCTAAAATTAAAGTCTTACAGAGATTCTAATGAAGAATTGATACATACACACACCTATGTTACTTCAGTGGTCAAAGGTCGATGTTACCATATAGTTTATAAGATATTTCACAAAATATATGTAACAATTAATGTCCCACTGAGCACAGTTTGGGCAGTAAAAGATGGGAGAGCTGAGGGCTCTTAAAACAGGAGTATGATTGATTAATTTCTGGGTTGTATTTATTCATTTTCTACTCATTTTTCGTCTTTCTGTTTTCTTTTTTTTTTTCTAAAACACTTCAGTGATGATGAATATTGTATGGGCGGTTTTACTTTAAACTTTTCCACACACCGCATGTTGATGGCATTGTGTTTTAGAAAAGAACAGGAGTAATGCATTTTCCATGAGTCATAAATCAAAATTTATGTACTGCAAAATAGAAGTCATAAATGAAAAAGACATTTGTGAAACTCTGCAGAAATAATCATGTAATTCACACTTTCTTGAGATGACAATAAAAGACAGCGACACTGAGCATATCCGGTTTTGCTTGGCATATTTAAACAAACAGATATGCACCATTGCAAATACTACCACAACATTATTTCAGCTTTTTCTGTTGCAGTTTTGATCAAATGCTCAATTAGTGTTTAAATGACTCCAATGAGAATTTTCTCATTGGAAAGAGAGAATATGAATATTTTTAAAAGTGAGCATGATGTAATATTTCAACATTTGTAAAGACCTGTTACATCCTGTTGTGATACTTCCTGCCAGGGTGCTCTTTTTATTTACTTCCTGTCAAGGATATAAATCACCAAAAATTGAGAAAAGTACCACAAAGAACACCCACATTTATAAAACATTTATTTTTTGGCTGGATTGGGTAGCAAACACTAATCTATGAATTGATGAAGTCTATCCATATATATGGTGACAGAAATAAGGCCCTATTATTAGTGCAAAAAAATGCATTTTCTCATTTTGCAGTCAAATTCCCAATTTAAGTTGGAAGACAATGAATGTGAAAAGGTTCTTGTATATTCAAACAGTTTTGAGTATTCATAGATTTCCTAATTTCAGGAAAATGTTGCTAAAATTTCCAATTCAAAAGGCCAAGGCTCCATTTTCAAAAGAGTGGAATATTCATGCTGTTGTGTTTAGCTCTGTTTTAAGATTTGTATGTAATACAAAGCTTCTCAATTAGCAGGGATTTTCCATACTGATTTGGGAATCTGACGTGGGCCTTTTGAATTAGGAATTTTAGAAAGATTTCATGGAAACTGGGAAATCTAAAAACATACAAAACTATATGAAATTCATTGTCATTGTATGATAGGGTGGAAAATCCCTGATTTGTCATATGTCTGTAGCAATTTCTTATGGTAATTATGACATTAAAGATTTTGTATATTCAAAATTATAAAAGAGGACAGGAATGGGTAAATTTAGTCCACATGACATCCAACTCTTATGGAAAATAAGATTTGCAGTGATAGGTTTATGCTTAACTTAAGCATGGAGGAAATTTCATAGTATTAAATGTTCCAATATTTTAAAATTCTTTAAATATAAGATTTTATTCCCATCTTTTTTTTAAGACAAAAGTAACTTTAATTTCTTATCTATCTATCTATCTATTTATCTATCTATCTATCTATCTATCTATCTATCTATCTATCTATCTATCTATCTATCTATCTATCCATCCATCCATCCATCCATCCATCCATCTGTCTGTATCTGTGTGTGTGTCTGTCTGTATGTGTCCATCTCTCTGAGTGTCCATGTGTCTGTCTGTCAGTCTATCTACATTGTATCTATAATTATTATTATTACCAGTATTTATTTATTATCTTAATACATCTACATTTTGCCTCCTTGTGTATAGTTTTCAAATCTTGTTCTGGACTTTCATGTGTATTTCTTGTGTATGTGTTTCACAGGAGTAAGATATATATTTTTTTTTTTTTTTATTTTTTTATGTTTTTATTCTTTTCTTTTTGATTTTTTTTTTTTTTTTTTTTTTTTTTTTATTTTTTTTTTTTCTTTTTTGTTTATTTTTTTTTTTTTTTTTTTTTTTGTTTTTTCTCTGTTTTTACATTTAGACAACTCTGTAGAACATATTAAAATATATACTGAAGAAAAGTCTATCATTATAAAACTCAGCATTTCTAAATAAGTTTGAACTCAACTGTATCATTGTAGTACAGAGTGTTTCCAAATTGATATTTAATGCACAAATTGTAGTTTTATCTATTCAATATTCATTGTGCTTGTCTATGGTTTTAAAAGTCTAACTGGGATGGAAGAAAAATTTCTTTCTAGGAGAAACAAATATATTTGTTAGGCAAAACATATTAGTTTATTTATGATGTCATATGTGATATACTAAGCAATTAAATGGAAGCAGTATGTCATTTTTACAGTCATAATAATTGTCAAACAGCTCTGAAACTTGCACCTTCAAGATGTAGAGTTGGTTCCAAATTTTATTAGCTCACCTGGTAATTATATGGAGATAATTTTGTCTGATCTGTCACTCCATCTGTCTCTCTTCTCATGTACTACAAACATTAATAACTCAGCTTTTTTTTTGCTTTTAAAGCAGAAATTCACATTTTAAATTGGTAGAACATCAACTTTTTATATGTCCTTTTTAGTTTTCTTGAAAATTTAATATGTTTTATTTGTCAGATTGTGTTTCAAGTTTTTACCTAACCTTGACTTTTTAAAGCACTAAAAACTACTTTGTATTTCAAACATTTTATTGAAACAGATTTAATGCACTGGCTTTTGTGACATCACAGTTTTGCACCATTGTTAATTTAGTGGCTTCACTGTTTGGTACTCTCAATATAATAATAATGAAACAAAAATTATACATATCTAGACTATCTATGTCATTGATTAGCTATGATAAACCACAACACTAGAGCATACATATATAGTCACTCTAGTTAGGTAACCAGACTCAGTCAGGTGAAACCGTGACATTGGACTATGCTTAGTACATGTATCTTTGTACTTAGTTACATGAGGCAAGGAAATGTTGGGGTCAAAGGTCAAGTCACAGACACCAAATTAAATTGAAAATATCAGTTGTTTTTGTCAACTTATACCCTTCTTTTACTACTTCTGTAATCCAGAATCAATTATTTAAATACAACCAAACTTTGTACATATAGGAATGTAGTGGCTTGATCTTTGTAAGGAAACAGGCATAGTACATGTAGATGCTTCAAAAAATGCAAAAAAAAAAAAAAAAAAAAAAAAAAAAAGAAGGGTCAGACTTGGCGCATTGGGCAACTCTAATGACATAGTTTTTTACTTTTTGATTTTTGAATAGTGTTTTATGTGGCATGCCACACTCAATCACTTATATGGTGGTGGCCAGCTTTTAATGGTGAAGGGATCCTAGTTACATTGTACCTGGGAACAGACCACCTTCTGTAATTAAACTGGCAAACTTTCTCAAAAAAATCAGCTTAGGTTCCATTGGGGCTTGAACCTGTGCTGGTTTTATACTAATGGCTTATTAACTCAAAACTGATTGACCTTTTGTATACAAAGATACAAAGATACCCCCCCCCCCCCCTGAGATAAACTTATAAATCAATTGCATAACTGACTGACCAAATTTGCCTGTTGAGTGCCTTAAGGTCTTTGGGACGTTTGTTTGGATAGTTAAGACAAATGCAAACTGTATATGAAAATATGATTTTATCCATTTTCATTTATCTTTGGCTAAAGATTGAATTAATTTTTATACAATTTGAATTAATGTGAACACATCAAAGTTTGATTAAATAATGCTGAATATATATATGATAAACATATGTAAATTTGTGTGATTTTAATTGACCAAAAAAAAGAATGCGTACAACGTATGCCGCTATCCTGGTCCGAAATGATTTTAGTCTTAAAGGGTATGGAAATATGAAAAAATTTACAATTTAATTTCACAATTTTTTTCGTTGATATTAAAATGAAGCTGTCATATATAAATGTGTCAGTCAGTGCGAATAATTTTTACAGAAATATTGAATTTAGATGGTGATTACTTAAGAACCTGTGCACCACAGCATTAAATCTGTCTGGAAATAGTGTGTCAGACTTTTCAAAATAGAAATAATAATAATAAAATGCTTCTTGCTGATTTGACAAGTTTTATTTTACTTTTTCAAGTTGACAAGTTCCTGCAGTTGTGTTAACATTTAACAGACTTTATCTCTTGTATTAAAGGAGCATTAATTTTCATCAGGAGACATGTTTTAACATTTCCTGCATATATTTGATGAGTATTTTTTTTTTAAAGATTTTATCTCATTTTTACTTTTCCTTTTACACTTGATGTGTTGGATGGGGGAACATATTATCTGCGCGTCCCTCCGCAGGCCATCATGGTGTAACTCTCACATCTCATGTTGGGTAATTAACTTCCTGTATGGCAGATTTGATAACAGAGCATGGTATATGAAGCCAACAGGGGCAAGAAGCTTATCAACATAACCTTTAGTGTCATATATGACTTGATAGAATTTTCATATGTTTGTAATTTCTATTTCACTTTATAAAATTGGTCCTCTGAGAGTGCTTAAAAACTGAAATTCACCATATGTTTTGTGTAAGTTTGTAGCAGTGCTATACAGTATACTGTAAACAGACTGTCTGCACAAAACCAAAGTGTGTCAATGTCTCGATTTATGAATGAAATTTGAATTACAACATTTCCGGAAAATATTTCATTTCTGTATTCTAAGATTCTGGCATTGGAGAACTGAATTAAAAGTTGAATTTAAATGTAAATGGTAGACAGGTACATGTAGTGACAAAAATATTACTTAACCATATATATTCATTACATGAGGCCACTAAATTAAACATTTCTCAGAGTTGAACTTTTTGAATTTTTTTTTTACTATATCATATTTTGTAAAACCTGTTATTGCTACTTATAACAAAAACTAATCAAATGACAAAATTTTAATTTTCATAAAAAGCAGCTACATGCTTATTTTCCTTAAAGATGTAAACAATATGAATATGGTGCTTAAATTTTTAAAATGTATCAATGTATTGGTATAGTTCTGAAGTTGTCTTTATATTAAAAGTTTTCAGAATTTCCAGTGTTATTAAACATAAACAACCCAACAAGTGAATCAACATGTAATTGCAAAACTCATATCTGTTAAACTCCATCTTGGCATAAAAGGTATGGAGCATCATAGGACAGCAAAATCAAATGAAAGATCACTCAGGCCTATTGAATCCACATTCAGAAGTTAACAAATTTAATAATTCCTTTTAGTAGAATTTCATTTTAGAGACTATCTGGATTTAGATACCAGTTTTTCAATAATGGTGGTCTCACAAATCAAGTCTCACTGTACATTGTACTTTGCGTGTATTAGATCATTTGTTCAGACCTGTAAAATCAATTGTGACAATATCTTTGTTAACTCCTTAGTATTAGAATTGAAAGCTGTATTTTTAAGGAAAGACCTGAAGATAGAGCCTGGTTGATATCACAGGAAATATAAGCTATTCTTTATGAGCCGTAAGACATGGCAACAAACTACAAAAAATGAGTGTTCTGAAATGATTTTTATTGCCCTCAAATTTCATATATTGTCTGGCATGTGTCACCAATTACATATAGTTCTGTCTCTTAAACGAAAATTTGTTGTCAGTCAAAAATAATTGTTGAAACAGTTGCCCATTTTAAAAGATTTGGGTCTTCTCCTCTCTGACTGATCATTGCATGAAATCTGACTATAATTCAAGATTGTTCTCCATGGATATGTAGTTTCAATTTGTACAAGTGTTGTGATGGACCTGCTCCCAGTTATTCCTTGTAACACCAACGAACATGGCACCCTGACATCATGTAGACTGGAAGGTCGTCTGTCAGTCGTCACATTTAGAAAACTAGTGTTAGGTGGGTATCTTCCAGGAAACTAAACTGACAGTGTGGCTGGTAGTACATGTCTAATACATAAGTGGAGTAGAGTCACATGGTGAAAGAGACAGACTAATTAGATGTTAAAAATGATGTGGTGAAATATATATGTTGATACAAGGTGATAATGTATCTGATAGCCTATCAGTGCTAATTTATTTTACGGTGTCATGTGTACAAGGAAGTAAGCACCCAGAGAGAGAGAACATCAAGTCTAAAATACATTGATAAAGTGAGCTGAAATAAAGTTCATATTTTACAGCATTGCAAAAATTTAATAATACTAAGTTAAAAAAGTATTATATTTTAGTATGGATAAAGCAAATGTCATCATCAAGAAGAAATAGAAATAAGAGACTTTGTTCCGGCCACTCTTTCAGAATATGCACATTATTATATGCCTGTCATAGGATGTAATGTATAATGTTAAACCCTCTATCCATCCATCTGTCTGGGTGTCCATTGACTTTCTTTGTCATCGCTCTAATGATTTTATTCCTCCATTGATTTTAATGAAACTTGGTCCATATATTCAGTAGCAATATACCTCTAAGGAGGTTGTATCAGATTATAAATATCAATTATTAGTTTTGGCCAAATATGGGATTTTGTAGAAAAAAATTTCAAATTTCAATATCTCTTTTTTTCATGCTATTTTGTTGACATTCAGTACACCAAGTAATCACCTGTAATGTATGTTACAACATACATGTAATTGGTGTTGATAATATTACATATATTTTATACATCAGACAGTATCTTATCTCTGAGTTGACAGTTCAGAAAACTAATGATTTATATTGTGTCAAAATCTGAAGGGATGAAAAAATTAGTAAATTCAGCTATTAGTGGGTTAACATTAGCAAAACAACTTGTTTACTAAACCAGAGGTCATCTAAGACATTTTATATCATTTGAGTCATTTACAGTTCACATTTCAAATATAATTTTTTTTTTTTTTTTACATATTTTAGAATGTATTACCTTTTTCTATCTACCAAAGCAGTTCATTCAGATTTTAAATACAGTTGAGGCTTTTTGCTTTAAAATTTTGCTTTTGCCAGCGATGATTCTGTTTGTTTTTTTCCCCAACTTTCCAAAATCAGATGTATCCAAGGAACTGGATTTTGTTTATGTAAGTAATTAGCCAGTGAACCAAGCACCACCAAGAACAGGGCTCAACAATCATGTTTCAAGTCCATTTAGCAGTTGGACAAGTTACTTCTCACTTGTCCAATGTGACAAGTGAAATTATTGCTGACAAAAATTAATTCAATAAAAATTACTTTTTCAAACACCTCAAATATCTTTAAATGTTGCACTTGATTTTCAGAACAGTGATTTTTGCAGTCGGCCAAGTAGATTTCAGTACTATTTATTCTGCAGGACAGGTGGAAATATCTATGATTGTTGACCCAATGGAATTGATAATTGATCACTGCTCGATGAGATTGATAATTGTTGTTGAATGTGATTCTATGTGTATAACTTTTAACTGTTTGAATTTTTCAGAGGCGTTTGGTTTGACACATACTTTGGGAACCTGATCAAAGCTGATGCCTTTGGGAACATACTTGTGTGTACTCATGGATTCAAGTTTCTCAGAGCGTAAGTAGCAACAACAATAAATAGAAGAGCATCATCATTACACCACACTGAAACTTGTATAATAGTATTCTACTGATTGTAGTCATTTATTTTCATTTGGACCTCACATGTAAAAGGAAATTGTTAGTAAATAGAGGTCCTGGCTTAATTGTTAGTAAATAGATTTCCTGGCTTAATTGTTAGTAAATAGAGGTCCTGGCTTAATTGTTAGTAATTAGAGGTCCTGGCTTAATTGTTAGTAAATAGAGGTCCTGGCTTAATTGTAAACGGTTAGCAACATGGATCCACACACTGATTGTATAGTGTTAGTAGTGTACACACTTCATAATTCACACATTGATTTTATAGTGTTGGTACTGTACATACTTTATAATTCACACATTGATTGTACAATGTTGGTACTGTACATACTTTATAATTCACACATTGATTGTACAATGTTGGTACTGTACATACTTTATAATTCACACATTGATTGTATAGTGTTAGTAGTGTACACACTTCATAATTCACACATTGATTTTATAGTGTTGGTACTGTACATACTTTAAGTTTCACACATTGATTGTATAGTGTTAGTACTGTACACACTGTATAATTCACACATTGATTGTATAGTGTTAGTACTGTACACACTGTATAATTCACACATTGATTCTACAATGTTGGTACTGTACATACTTTAAGTTTCACACATTGATTGTATAGTGTTTGTACTGTACATTTAGGTATGAAAGTTTGTTACACTTTATTTTTCAGAGCTCTTTATTTCTCAGCAGAATTACATGGAACTTGATACAAGAGTTTAGTATGACAATATCTGAGACAAATTAGTGCTTTGTGCAGCTTGCCCAATTATTTAAAGAGTTATTGCTCTTTGTTGTGTGACACTTTCTTTTTCAGTTCACTACTTTTTACATTTCTTAGCAGAATTACATGAAACTTGAGACAAGTGAATAGTATGACAGTATCTCAGACAGGTTTAACTAGTGTTCTGTGCAGCCTGCCCACTTATTTACAGAGTTATTGCTCTTTGTTGAACGTTACTTTCATTGTCTGCACATTAGTTTCTACATTTCTCGACAGAAATTCACAAAGCTTGATACAAGTGTTTATTACAACAATATCTGCCACATGTTTGTGTTTGGTGCTACTTGCACACTTATTTACAAGTTTACACATTTCTCTATGCACTAAATCAAATTACTGTCCATCTGTCATCTTGTAACTCCAACCTTCTCATTTCACCATGATTTTGTTTGTTGTTGTTGTTTTTTAGTCTGTACTGTAGTGACAGCCCAGATTATTAGTTGACTGATATCTTCTTTGTTGTTCATTTTTTTTATCCAAAACAGCTATTAACATGAAATCAAAGCTTGAACATGAAAGGTTAAAGTAATTTACACTCATCTTGTAATTTGTGACTATGAGAATATTGATATGACAGTATTGATTGTGAATGGTACATGTGTAGAGGTACTAAATGTAGTATCTGTAATTATATAGGTAGCTTATATTATACATTGGAACCTGGTTAACCTGTGACTAATGCAAAGTGATCTTATTAAGGAGGTGGTACATATGTACAGGTACTAAATGTAGTATATCTATAGTTATATACAGTTGAACCTCACTAACCTGTGTCTGATTCAAAGTGGTCTTACTAGGGAGGTGATACATATATAGAGATACTAAATGTAATATCTATAGTTATATACAGTTGAACCTCACTAACCTGTGTCTGATTCAAAGTGGTCTTACTAGGGAGGTGATACATATGTAGAGATACTAAATGTAATATCTATAGTTATATACAGTTGAATCCTCAGTTGAACCTCACTAACCTGTGTCTGATTCAAAGTGGTCTTACTAGGGAGGTGTGTAGGAACTAAATGTAATATATAGAGATACTAAATGTAGTATCTATAGTTATAATACAGTTGAACCTCACTAACCTGTGTCTGATTCAAAGTGGTCTTACTAGGGAGGGATGTGGATACATGTATATAGAGATACTAAATGTAATATCTATAGTTATATACAGTTGAACCTCACTAACCTGTGTCTGATTCAAAGTGGTCTTACTAGGGAGGTGGAACATATATAGAGATACTAAATGTAATATCTGTATTTATATAGGTGACTAATATTATGCATTGGAACCTTGTTATTCTGTGACAAACTCAAAGTGGTCTTATTAGTGAGGTGGTCCCTTAATTGAAGTTCTGAAAATTTACAGTCTTAAATGTAAGTGGGTTTCCTAACAAGGTGGTCTTTAGGTGAGGTTTCACTGAAGATGCATATCTGTAGAGGTTTATAATATAACTTTGTAGATGTACTAGAAGTAATATCTACTGTTATATAGATATATTGGATATCATATATGCAAATCTATAGAAGTTTTTAGTGCAAATTATGAGAAGGATACAGTAAAATGATGATTTCTTTAATAACTCACAAGCAATATTTATAGGGTAAATATTAATAGAATCTAGCTCTACTTTAAATAAGAAAATAAATAAATAAATAAAAAAAAATATCAGTCAAATATGGAATGGATGGACAAGTCTAACCGAAGGCCTTATTCGAGGATGAGATGTTGATCACTCTCATCCAAGACTGATATTTAATTTTACTCACTGGAATGCAAATGTGCTGTTTTATTCTTATTGTTGCACTGGAAAGCTGTTTAGACCCATTTGATAATGGCAGCATCATTTGATCGTCTGCTGCAAATGAGTTTAATATACACATTTATGTTATTTCTTTTCAAAACAAATTGGTGAAAGTTGACAATGAATTGAAAAGTCATTTGAACAATGTGAGCTACTAATAAATAATCTCCTTGATTTGCCATGTTTACAAAAAATGCAGACTATGCCTGTAGGGATACACAGTGTTACAGATACAGGTTCTGGATAGAATTTTCCAGTGCTGGTAAAAATTGGGATCAGTCTATCCCAGGTATGAGAATCACTCTCATATAACTGTCATACGAAGTTCTTCTTCAGTACAATAACTGTCAACAATGATAACTGTTTTATGTATACACATATATTTCACATCATTTGTGATATCTTTTTATTCAGAATCAGTCACTGGAAATAATCATTTTCACCCCACCCCTACCTTCACAGATATGTTGAGTTGCATTACCAATCATAAACTTAATTGTGCAATTTGCCATTTTCACCTTCCACAGAAAGCAATTGACTCTTTTTCCATGAGGTCATTGATCCATGCTTTGTAATTGATGGTACGTTTTGTTAAAATTTGTAATTTGCTAGATGTTTCTCTTTGAATTCAGCTTTTTCTGTTTTTAGAGGAAATTAAAGAAAAAAATGACATGAATATATCTCAGAGAAAACTTTGTATGGGTTCATTAACCTTTCATAGACAGTTTCACCTACATGGCATTTGATTGTCAGAAACAATTTTTGTATGATATCTTTGTCATTTTTATGGACAAATTTGAAATTAACAGTGCAAAAGAAAAAAAATATGAAAGATACGTAAAGTGCATCTATGAATGTAATTTAACAGTGCCAGTAGATATACAATGTATTAAATTGCGTCAATAGATGTAATTTTACTGCAAGAGCAGATATATGTATATACTTGCTTACATTACTTTGGTAGTAATTGTCCACAATCAGCATTTTTGTAATGGCCTAGCATCAAATGCCCAGCATTTAGGTAGGAACTGTTTACCTTCTATCAAGTATTTTGGTAGCGACTGTTTAAATTACACTCAGCATTTTGGTAGTGACTGTTAACTTATGTCCAATATGTATAAAGGGTATAGTCTTAATAGCGAAAAGTAGGTAAGACACACACACACACACACACACACACACACACACACACTGTATACACATATATTTGTATGTGTTGTGTATCTTTAGTTATGCAATGATGTGTTTTGAGAAATACAAAAGTATCTTACACAAATGGCTCCATTTTGTCTAAACAGAAGAACAATTAGACAGAAGAGGCTTGTGTTTTTACGTCATTAAATATTTTGAACGTGTTCATCTTTGATTTAAGAGTGGCTGTTGTTTGTAGTAACATTCTGTTATATTACCTATTCATTAATTGATTTTGTAAGAAAATATTCCTTTGAGAAGTAATCCTGCTATCCTAATGATGTACAAAAAGTTTTTGGAGTCGTCTTTTCCTCTTTTCAGTTTTTTCACAGGATTATGCAAATACCAATTTAACGCCTCTGTAACTTTGAAAAACATTTTGATATATAATTATCTTGAGATGTTTGCAAACATAACTTTATTTCATTATATGTTTTGCATTTGGTAAATCAATTTTCTATTTTTTTTTGTGTACATAAAGGATTTTTTTCAAATCACCCTTTCCTGGTAGACCTCTTGACACCTGTTACTTTCTTTGAGAATATCATTGTGAGAAAATTATATTTGAAATTTTGTGAAAGAGTTTCTTGGTAAGTTTTCTTTTTGTTAAGAAAAAAAAAGTGGGAGAAGAGTAGTTGGAGGGAGAATAACATGAAAGATGGGTTTTCTGATTCCCTGCAAATGAATCAGGGTAAAATATCAGAACAAAAAGTAAAGGCTTTGTATCAGAGTCAGGGTAAAATATCAGAACAAAAGGTGAAGGCTTTGTATCAGTGTTTGGTAAACTATCAGAACAAAAAGTGACGGCTTTGTATCAGTGATCGGTAAAATATCAGAACAAAAAGATAAGGCTTTGTATCTTGTATCAGAGTCAGGGTAAAATATTAGAATAAAAAGTGAAGTCTTTGTATCAGAGTCAGGGTAAAATATCAATAAAAAGTGAAGTCTTTGTATCAGAGTCAGGGTAAAATCTCAGAACAAAAGGTGAAGGCTTTGTATCAGAGTCAGGGTAAAATATCAATAAAAAGTGAAGGCTTTGTATCAGAGTCAGGGTAAAATATCAGTAAAAAGTGAAGTCTTTGTATCAGAGTCAGGGTAAAATCTCAGAATAAAAAGTGAAGGCTTTGTATCAGAGTCAGGGTAAAATATCAATAAAAAGTGAAGGCTTTGTATCAGTGTTTGGTAAAATCTCAGAATAGAAAGTGACGGCTTTGTATCAGTGTTTGGTAGAATCTCAGAATAGAACGTGACGGCTTTGTATCAGTGTTTGGTAAACTATCAGAACAAAAAGTGACGGCTTTTTATCAGTGTTTGGTAAAATATCGGAACAAAAAGTGACAGCTTTTTATCAGTGTTTGGTAAAATATCAGAACAAAAGGTGAAGGCTTTGTATCAGATTCAGGGTTGTTGGCTGAGTGGTTAGAGCATCACACTTTAAACCATGAATTCTCTCACTTCTGGTCAGTGCAAGTTTGAGCCTCGCTGGAACCAAAGCTGATTTTTGTGAAAAATTTGCCAGTTTTACTTGGGGAAGGCCAGTGGTCTCTTCCCGGTAACCAAGTTCTCTCCTCCACCATTAAAACTGGCTGCCGCCATATTACTGAAAAATTGTTGAGTGTGATGTAAAAATCTACTCATGATCAAATCAAATCAAAGTAATTTTCATGGTTTTTTTTTCTCCTGACACTATCATGGTTTTCTTAATTCCCGGATTGGGAGTAGTTTTAAAAAAAACAAAGGTAACCAATAATAAATTTTACGTATCAATATATCAATGTAAACATACTCACTGTTTCTACAAACAACAATTTATTTTCTTCAGTACAATATTGTATATAATTTCATATTAATGTCCTAAACCATTATCAAGGTCGTTCTAGAGAAAAATATTTCAACAATATTTATCTAAAGCATTCATTTTAGACTTTGGTCATGCCCCATAAATCTTGATTTAACAAACTTGTAAACTTTGAATATAAGAACAAAAATGATAAATCATAGTTCCTGTTGTTATTAACAAGAAACTTGACTGAGGCAATATGGACAGTATGAATTATCTACCCTTGGTATTACATCTGACTCATGATAAAAGAATAAATCTAGATCTACTATTGCTAAATAAATACTGAATTGTCTGTAATAATATCCTGTCAGTTACAATCTGTGTTATACATAATTCTATGTTTTGATACAGCCATTATTTATATGTAGATGATACAACAGAGAAAATATGAAATTCTTTTTTACGTGCTTACATCCAGCTCTGATCTGACATGACATGTACTAATAAATGAGAATTTATATACTGTGGAATCTGTCTTGACAGACCACTGTCATGAAAGAGCACCTGTCTTGTGATGAGACTACATTCACAAGACCACTTGGTTAAATAACCCTTAAAATAAAACCTCTTTTGAGAGACTAACTGTCTTGAGAAACCACATTTCAGTGGCAGATGGCATGGTCTCTCAAGCCAGGTGGTCACTAGATAGAGGTTTTATTTTAAGGATATTTTAATGGGATTTCAGAAGGTAGGTGGTCACAACAGGTCCCACTGTATCCAAATTTTACTGTGAACTTTAAATAGACAGTCTTCTAATTTGAACATTTGCTTCACCTACTGGTCAGTTGAGGTTATGTGTCCACTAACTGTATTAATGTACATTTGTCTATGTATACCAGTTGTCTTGTAAAATTTGAATGTCTTTTTCAAGATGGATAAGTAAGTTGGATTCATTCTGTAATAACTGTCTCAAAGCAATTTGATTGCAATACCAGAATAGCCTTATATACATGTAGTATCTGTATACAGGATATCATAAACATAATACCAATGGCTATCTACATGTACAGTCAAATCAGTTGTTGATTTAACATGTATTTCTGAAATTGACTTTTCTGTGGGAATATGAAGACATGGATGTTTGATTCTCATCCTTTGAATAGATGACCATAAAGTCCACTTTTAATCATGTGTACACCTTTTTTTTACCTGTAATTTGTTCCTTTTCTAATGAACTAATTTATTCTAGAACAGAAAGGTTTTTGTTGACAATAAAAGTCATGTTGACATGAAACTTTTTTTTTCAGATATGAAGCCTGACAAAGATTAATAATATTTGTCAGAAGAAATGAAAAATGTGGGAACCTCGAAAAAAAATTCTGCTTGGTAGATCATGCAGCTTTCCCAACATTGAAAATTTTGTTTATGGAAAGGGGACCCAAAATAAAAATATAAAAAAATATGATATAAAATCTATGCTTTTGCCATGGTGCATTACATACGGTATATATACATTGGAGTACGTTGTATGTGTGATAATTATGAACTTTATGACCTGTGATTCTGTTATCCCCTCTAACCAGTGTTTAGTCTATTATTTTGACATTGTCAAAGAAGCAACATGCCAGAAATTATACAGGATTTCTATTTACTATAATTCTAGTGTAAAACACTATACTGTTTTGAAACCTCCCGATGAAAAGGGATAATCTATAAAAGATAAAAATCAAAATACCAATTAATGTATTTGAAGCATATGATTAAACACAAACAAACTTCAAAACACAGAAAGCAAACTATCATGGTACGTCATACAATAATATTTTATCCATCTTTTCTGCTGTTCATTGATTTTTCAGATGTTGAGCATCAGATGTTCTTTTTTTTATTGTTATTATTATTATTTTGTTTTTGTGTATACATATTATTACCCTACTCCTATGATCAAGAGCTTCTTGTCCGTAAAAATGATTGACCATTTGTTAGAAGCTTAAGTACAAAGTTTAGTTCAGAGAGATCGTGTTTCGTTTTGTACTTGAAATATAATGGAAGTTCAGGTCTTGCACATGTGATGAAAATGAACAGTCACTGTGGTGATCTATTGCAGATATATAGAGTTCATGGCATATTTATTGGTAATCATATACACACAGTTTTGTTTTCAAATATGATATACTTCATGACTTTAAGAAGGTCTGTGACCTTGAAGGTGAACTTAGCTCGGGAGTCTGGTGCCAGCAGAAGTGGACAGCTATTACCGGCCTCTTGTCTCAATTTTTGTAATATGAAAAACCTGAGAATATTAATATCTTGGTCAAAATCTGTTTTCAGAGCGGAAAAAATCTTGACATAAAATAGTGGCAGTAGCTTTCTTTATGTTCAACTAGTGATCAAAATCTTGATTTTGCCAGCTTGAAATGATTTAAATTACTTGTGGCAATTTGAGTATACAAATATATAAGATGTGGTAATAACTAACAACACCAGTTACCATCATTGGATGTGATTTCCTGTACACTCACTTTCATTTTGAAACTCACAAGATTTTAAATTTAAGTAATAACAGATTTACATTTAATTTTTGAAAATTTGCCAGTTATCTAGTAATCAAGAGTGTGTTTTTTGGGTTTTTTTTTTTACTGGAAGATTAATGAAATGTAAGCTTAATGCAAGTGTACATATGGAAGCTCTCAACATTGAAACAGGCTTTTGGTAGGTTTGAATGTTTTCGTAAAGTGTTTGTATCAGTTTGATGTCCGTTTAGTGCTATATGAAATTAAAAAAGAGACTTTTTTAACTTTTTGAATATTTAACTTTTTTCACTGAATATCATAGCTACAATTCTTATATTGTACAAGTATGTACTTATCAGTTTTTCTCTGTTGTCATCTAAAAAATATATATTTGAGAATTTCAAGCATGTTAATTTAGATGTTCTTAAAAAAGGAGTAACATTCAGCATTTGTATCTTAATGAGACATATTCATCAGACACTTAAAAGATTTATTACAAAAATACAAATTTCAACATCAGCGTTAAAAAAATCCCAGAATTTTAAGAAAGTTATTAAGTACATTCTATTGCAGTGCTTTAATAATGTTACTCTCTTTTGACAATATGAGCGTTAAAAAGGATTTCATTTGCTGAAAAGAAGAATTGGTCAATCCTTGTACAAAGTATGACATTCATAGTTAGAAGATTCCTATTTATTTTCATCTTGTGTACTTGTGTACTATTTACTTTCATTGTCTATTTCAAGTTGTGACTAGGAGAGAACAAACAAGGTAGGGCAAACATGAATATTGTAATTTGTTAAGAGTTTATTTCCCATTGGAAACTCTTTCAAGAAAAACAGAAACACCAATATATTGTTCTTACAAAGATGCAGTTTAATATATGTATGATAAAAAACCAATAGAAATATTTAATACTTTAATCAGTTATAAACACATTGAAAAATATCTATTCTCTTACAAAATAAGGTCTATGAGTGTGATATGATATAAGAAGATCACTAGTGCCCCCAATGGTTCTTGAATCATGATTTAGAGAGCTTACAATGAAACCAAGCAAATGATTTACCAGAATTTGTTGAGAAATAGCTAATGTCAGCAGAACTGCTTTAAAAAGTATCAGATTCATCGGGTAACTGGTAACATGTGTTTGTTGTTTAGTTGATGTAAAATATCTCATTGTAAAAAAAGAAAACTGAATCGAAAATAATTAAAAAAAAAGAAAACTGAATCGAAAATAATTAAAAAATGATCAGACATGTAGCTGTCATGGAAAAGGTACAACTTGGTAGAAGCCAATTTTTGTTCATTCATACTTAACATCAGTATAGTAAGTAAAAGATGTTTTATCTTCTCTAGTTAGGACTCTTTGTGTTCTCTTATTTTAGTTCTCGTGTTTTCACTTTGGATGAGATGGAAACATTGATCAGAATTTACATCTGGAGTCTGAAGAAATCAAAGTAAATATGAATTTCGTGTCTTTTAATTGAGTAATTTTCTTTTTAGAAGCCATGTGACAGCTGTTTTCAGAAAGACACTGTATGTATTTATCATCATCATTGGGTGGTCCACATAACAAGAAGCTAGCCATAATTACCACATAAAGTTTTTTAATACCAGTTTTCTATTCTCTCAAGTTTTATTTTTGAGATGGTGTCAACAATGGTGCCATGGAGTTAATAAAAATTCTGTTGTAATCTAATTATTGGAGTTGATAGTCAAAAGATGTATAGCAATTCTGTAGAGAGCAGATGGCAACATGCTGGAGAAAATAGTTCAAGACACCTTGTGGTCAGTGGTTTTATGTAACTCAAAGCAGATTCACAAAAACATCTTAATTTCCTCAGTGCTTTTAAATCATTTACTCCGGTTTTGATTAATTTTATGACCTCCCTGGAATGGAAGTTAACAGTGAAGTTTGAGCATTTACTTGTAGACTTTGGAGTTTACACATACATACATACATACATACATACATACATACATACATACATACATACATACATACATGTAAATTCTGTTTTACTGGTTACGGCAACAAAGAAAGAAAGAATGTTGAATAGCTTCGTTCAGGTAAAAAGCAATTTGTGACATTTAATCAGTAGCAATTATTAATGTCTTTTTGACTTTAAAAATGGCTAAATGAAATACAGACAGCTCCTTTACCAAACATTTTATTGGCTAAATGAAATACAGACAGCTTCTTTACCAAGCACTTGATTGGCTAAAAGGATCAACACACACTTTGTTTACCAAACGTTCAATAGCCAAACTGAGCAACAAACAGTTCTCCTCCTTTACCAAAGATCTGATTGGCTAAAAAGTTACAGGCAATTCTTTTACCAAACATCTGGTTGGCTTAAGGAGCTAGAGGCAGTTTGTTTAAAAAACATCTAATTGTCAAAAAGCAGCTTCAGACAATTCCATTACCATACATTTGATTGGCTAATAGAGACACAGAAACATCTGATTGGCTAAAAGCAGTATGGACAGTTTCTTTACCAAACATCTGATTGGCTATAAGAGAGACAGACAGTTCCTTTACCATATATTCAATAGCCAAACAAAGCTTAAGTCCATTATTTTACAAAATAATCAATAGAATTACAAGACAAGTTATTACAGGTTTTAAGCATGAGACAGCTTAAAATGATTACGTTTATGTATCACCACAATATGACTTAGTTGCATTAGTATTATATATTATATTTTTTGTAATCTTAGTGCATTCACCCCAAAGACACATTTTAAGTCAGAAGAGTCCACTGTTTTTCAGGGGTTGATGAGTTAAACATCAGTTGATATTTTTGTGGTAAATAACAGTGCAACTTAGGTCAGCAACAATTCATCTGTAAAGTCTGATCATTTATTTTAAGATATTTCCTGGAGTCATGAGGAGTAAACATCCTTGAATTAACTATTTTCTTACCTGCTACAGTTGTAATGATTGTAAATCATCAAATGTTTTCAATTAAATTTAATAGTAATTCTAGTGAAGAAATTTGTCTGCAATCTAGATTTAGCTGTCTTTAACAATGTTTGAAATTATATCATTTTAAGCATTGTTTATTACAAACATTTCAATTACCCAGACTGTGTGTAAGATTTCTGTAGACACAATTCATCTTGACGGCATCGTGCTTGAGTGTGTGGGCTGCTTCTCAGAGTATAATGATTTATGATTAAAAAAAGAAGAAAAAATCTTTTATGTTTTTATCTACTTAACTTAACCCTTGTTTGATAAAGTCCAATTTCTTTTTTTTTTAATAATTCTAAAATAATTAATATTAGATTAGAATGTACAGAAAAAAACATTTTGATGAAAAATTCTGAATTTTGATATCCATGTAAATGTACTACATGGGCTTCCATGGCTAAATGGTTAGAGCATCACATTTTAAACTTGTATATCTTTTACCTCTGATCAGTGTGGATTCTACCCCTTCTAGAACCTAGATTTATCTAGTGGGAAGGTTTGCCAGATTACTTGCAGAAGGTCCGTGGTCTCTCTCAGGGACCAGACACCATAAAACTTGAGAATTTACTCAAGTCTGAGAATATTCTCAACTTGGCCTACTCAGCCAATCAGATTTCAAGATTTGCAAAAGTTGCTTTGTATCCAGGTTCTCCTTGATACTTCACCATTAAATACTGGCTGCCAACATATAACTTTTGAGTGTGGTGCCATACACCGATAAAACAATAAATATGATAAATATACTACGATTGTATTATACAGAAAGAAATAATTCTTATCTTTTACTTGTTCAGATGATTTGCCAGTATTATTATTTTGTCATTTCAATTGTTAGAATGAATTGTATCCAATAATAATTTTTTCTTTCTTCTGTAGAGATAAAATCTGAATGATGAAAATCCAACTAACTTGAAGTAAAACAAGAGCTTTACATCTCTGCTAACATCTTTATTTGTGAAACAAATGAACAGATATTCAAAGTTAGATATCTGCAGAAACCAATTTTATCAATAATGGATATTTATCTTAATTCATCAATGGTAAAAATGATTCTTATTCAGCAGGCCATACTCTTGACTAACCAATGGGATGTCATATACACTGACACGGTCCTCTGTAATCAATAATACTGTAGTTAGTCTAAATTGTTAAGTTGTTTCCTCTGTTTTACATCTTAATATCCATTCAACATATGAAGGTAGGCAAGTCTAAACATTTTACACAACTTTGGCAAATTCTGAAAGCCTTTGCAGACTATTTGACTATGAAAGAAGTATCTGTATGGATCAATGGGGAATGTTGTCCACAGACAGACAGATATAGCACTTTCTCTAAGAGATCAGTCATGATGTAATGTAAATTTAAAGTATATATGCAGACAGCTGACAGGCAGGTAAATCATAATATACACTTACCCCTATGTCTCCCAGATAATCATAAAAAAGTCTCAATATGTACTATATTTCAGCTGTACCGGTAATTTGTATAAAGTGTAGAAAGTGTTAATTGTTGTGAGAGTTAATAATTATGGGGCTCTGAAATATTTGGGTGCCATGGAGATAAACATTCTATGCCAACCATTCAACATCCAGGGACTGAATTGGGGGAGGAGGGGTGTAATTGTTAGGTGGTTAAGGTATGGGTAGTTGAACATTTCAGACTGTTAAACATTACATTGACAGTCAAGAACACTATACTCTAAAAAAAAAATTAAATTTCATCTTAAATTTGATTCTTTATATACATGTTACAACAACTTGTCACAAAGTAGTTTGCCTCTGTATATGAAATGTTCATATGCTGTGCAGTCCTTAGCATGTTAGATAATTATGGTGACATAAGTTATATATGCAGATTGTACATTAAATAGTGTATGAATTTCAGGTTTAAGGCATCAAAATTCCTTGAGCAATGCAATGTATTTTTAACAAAAGATTTAATGAATTTTATAACTAACCCAAAACTTTTGATATCATGGCAGGGGAAAGTTTGCCAAGTTTCAGAAATTTGGTGGTAAAACATAAGGCAGAATTTGCCAGATTTGCAAAAACATTTGTGGTATAATGGAAGGGAGAATTTGCCTTTTTTTTTTTTTTTTTTTTTTTTTTTTTTTTTTTTTTTTAGGTTAGTGGTCCTTGCTTGGTTTTACTCTTGTTGAGGTTTCTAATCCATCATAAAAAGAATGGCAGCCATTATGTAAATGAAATATTATCAAGTGGATCGTAAAACACCAATAAACAGATAGCATAATACATTTTACATAAATGATATATATCTAGAGACATAGTTTTTATTTTATGTGAAACAAAGATGTCTTTCTAAAATGTCAGTATAAAATGCACTTTAAATACATAATATTTACAAATATATTATTGGTGATAGAAAAATCCTTAAAGTGAGTCTTCAGTCAAGCAATGGAAATATATTTCCAAATCAACCCATCTATCTGTCAGTATGTTGTCATTTACGGAAGTTTCTATGGACGAATTATATGACCAACAGGTGTGTCAGGCACCAAATTAATTTTTTCCAAACTGCTTATGAGATTTTGCAAATCTGTGACTTAATTACATTGTATATGTATTCTGAAGTTATAAAAGGTTCTTTAAATGTGCTATTTATAGCACTATTTCATTCATCACTGCTGTCTACTCAAATTGTAATCTAAATATATTCCTCAATTTAGGTGTGTTGTTAGGGGAAAATAATAAAAATCTGAAACTCTAAAAAGCATTATTTCATCCTGTATGCAATAAATGTCATTGATTTTTTTATTTATTTATCTATTTTATTTTATTTATTATGTCCCCCACACAAGTGGGGGAACATTATGTGTTTATTCTGTTTCTTCTTCTTATTATTATAAATATTATTATTCTTCTTTCTTCTTCCTTGAACTTGTCTGACACTTTACTCCAAAACCGCTGGATCAATCCTTACCAAACTTCACAGGAATATTACTGATGGTGAGATGTAGTGTACCTGACCTTTCGTTTTCCAAAAAAAAGTCACATGACCAAATGGTGACTCCTGATTGGTCAAACACTTAAATGTAAATAACTTTAAAACCACTTGACCGATCCTTACCAAACTTCACATGGATATTACTGAGGACCACTTGTAGTGTAACTGACTGCCCATTTTACATTTTACATGACCAAATTGAGGCTTCCTAATTGGTCAAGCTTTTAAACGTAAATATCTTAAGAACCGCTTGAATGATCCATACCAAACTTCACATGGATATTACAGAGGGTCAGTTGAAGTGTATATGTCTATTTTCCGAAAAAACCCAGGCTTCGGATAGGTTGAAATTTCAAAATTGTCTGATTTTGATGAAATTTGGAATTTATAGGTATGAAATGATTGTGATTTCAAATGTATGGGTTTCGTTGCTGTCTTAGCAAACTGAGGCTTGATGAAATTTTAATATTGCCTGATTTAGTGAAATTTAGCATTGCCCAATTTTGATGAAATATGGACTTTATTGGTTTTAAGGGATTGCGATTTCAGTTGTATGAGTTTCTTTGCTGTCTGTGACAAATTGAGGCTTTTGATTGGTTTAAATTTCAAAATTGTCTGATTTTGATAAAATTTGTAATATATAGGTATCAAGGGATTATGATTTCAGTTTTATAGGTTTCTTGGTTGTCTATGGCAAACCAAGGCTGTTGATTGGTTGAAATTTAAACATTGTCCGATTTTGATTAAATTTAGAATTTATGGGTTTCAAGGGATTGTGATTTCAATTGTATGGATTTCTTTGTTGTCTGTAGCAAACTGAGACTTCTGATTGGTCAGAATTTAAATGTCTGATTTTTATGAAATTTGGAATTAATGGGTATCAAGGGATTGCAATTCCAACAGTATTGGTTTTGTTGCCATCTATGACAAACAGGGCCTTCTGGTAGGTCAAAATGTCAACATTGTCTGATTTTGATTAAATTTGAAATTTACTGGTATCAGTAAATTTCAGCCTTTTGTCTTTTATTTTTCAAAACCTGTGAAGAACAGTTGCAGTTCTGTATGTATTAAATGCTGATTGATATCAATACGACTTGTTCCAGAGTTTGAGGGACATCATGTAACAGAACCCTATTACAGTTAGCCCTTGTTTATTTATTTATTTTTTAAAATTTTTAACAAAAGAGACATTTGGATATTTATTAAGGAAACTTACAAAAATTGAAATAGTATCAACTCAGTAAAAAGAAATCAGCTTGATTTTTTAATGAATTTCATTTGTTTTAATCTGGTAGTGTAATGTAGACAACAATACTGACCTATATACATGTACAGTGGAACCTTGCTACTGAGACCTTGCCTCTAAAGTGAGGTTCTGTGAATGTTGAATTATGTATCAGGAGACTAGAAATTCATGGTCTGAAATGTGAGGTGGTCTCTCAAGCAAGATAGTCTTCAGATGAGGTTTCACTATAGCCTACTTGAGGTGTCATGGAAATTCATGAGATTCTATCCATTACCTTCTCTATCATAAAATATTTCTGTTACAGCAACTGAAAAAATATATCAGACATCTCATTATTTTAACTTATAAATCCCTGAAAAACATTGGACTCTTCTGTAAATCAATGACTTAGACCAGTCTAAATGTGTCTTTAGGGGTGAATTAGTTTAGAATTGAATCGTAAATTAAGGTACTGTATATAGGGTGAGAACCATCCAAGACACTTTGAGTGTTCTTTATACATGTATACACCACAAATGTCAAACTACAGGCTTTTAGGATATTAAATGAAATTATGTTCAAAACATTAAGCAATAAGCAAAACATTATTTTAAGCGAAAATAAAACTTTGAACTCACACATACTTTATGTGAAAGAGCACCTTTCATTAGAAAATTAACAACACTTTAGAGGAGGTATAGGGAAAATCAATACTATAAAACATTATATCAATAAAATGCTTGTGAAATTTTCTAAAAATTTTATGAAGAAGGTTTCAAATGAAAACCAAAGTAAATGGAAATTTGAAATTTCAATCATAAATAGCAACACAAAGAATTTGTGTAAGCTAGACTACAATATGGCAGTATGGATTCCAAGATTTTATTTTTGTTTTAACTGATTCTCAGCAATTTTTTTTCATTTTATGAGTATTCCATTTCTTCAGTAGTTATTTTAGCATCTAGTTATTAGCCATGTTGCTTTCTCTTCTAAATTCCATTTGGTACATATCTGTCATCATACTCTAATTGTCAGAAGATTAGCACATGCGAGATCCCGATAAGGAGGAAAGTCTCCATTCATTTTTAATTTGGCCAAAAGATTAAGATATTGTTTTTGTGTGATATATGCTAAAATACTGCTGCATCACAATTAATCATGTTTTTATTGTTTTTATCTATCTACATAATGATTTGCAGATGTATCTCTCTGTCTCTATGTGTTTGTCTCTCTCTCTCTCTGTCTGTCTCTCTCTGTCTCTGTTCGTCTCTCTCTGTTCATCTCTGTCTCTCTCTGTTCGTCTCTCTCTGTTCGTCTCTCTCTGTTCGTCTCTCTCTGTTCGTCTCTCTCTGTTCGTCTCTCTCTCTCTCTCTCTCTCTCTCTCTCTCTCTCTCTCTCTCTCTCTCTCTCTCTCTCTCTCTCTCTCTCTCTCTCTCTCTCTCTCTCTCCTGCTTTCACCTGTATGGCTCAAATTGCACCTAATGTTTCTTGTATGTCAAGCAACCACCTGTCTCTTACACTTTTTGATGTAATACTGAAAAGATAATGGATTCTTTAATACACGTCAACTTAGATGTGCAAATACAAACTGTTTAGTCTTGTTAATTTAAATCTGATAAAGAAAACCAACAGTGAACTAGATATGTAGACATTTTACCTAGGTCATAGATTCAAACAGCACAAAGAAAACACCTGTATGCTAACATCTATTTTTTCATAATTTTCTATTCAAATATTTTGAAATATGCAACTTCCTCCGTGAGAATGACCCCTGTGTCTGTTAAATATTGGATTATGTTTTACTTAGTGATCTTAAATCTTTTTGGTTTTGCGTATTTAACAGAAAATCTATTTTTGTAATTTGTCATTTGTATTATTAAATCCATATATTCCATAAATTGTCTTTTTAACCGAATGATAATATAATTCATATCCTGCAAAAATTATTCACAATTATTTTATCAAATGGTACCAGCATCAGGTTAAGTTCCTTGACTATAGATCCGTGCTGTTTACTATTGACAGTACAGGGAAGGTTCTTCAGATATATACTCTTTTTACTGATTATTGTGTAGGGGTAGAATAAAAAAATATTTTTGTGTTAATTTATGAGTTTGTTAATTGATGATTGGAAAATAAATGTACTGTCTCAAAACACTCTAAAAATTACAAAGAAACATAAAATTCCACATTATTCTAAATTAGTTTAGAGTCAACTAATATTGCCAGTGCCTTAATGGTTCCTTTAACAAACCACGTTTGCCTTCAGACCACAGTTTTAAATCTCATCTAAAAAAGCCAGTGACTTTCAATTCTTGTTAAAGCTTTTGGTGAAGGATAAGTCACTCACTATTTCTTATAGTCTTTGTTATCACCTGGTACCTGAGGAATCCAACTTGGCACCCTCTGTTTGCGAGTTTAGGGCTAGACCACTAGATCACTCTGTGTTTCTTCTCATACAGAGGTCAGGGAGATAGATAAGTCTCAAAAACTGACTGACTTGTCTCAGATTAATAATAAAACCTGGAACATTTTCATTTGAAGAACACTCTGCAATCACTGAGAGACCAAGCATCTGTGAACTTTAAATGTTGAATTCATATGTAAAATGTAACTGCTGCTGGACTTTGACTCTCTCTCTCTCTCTCTGTCTCTCTCTCTCTCTCTCTCTCTATCTCTATCTCTCTCTCTTTCTCTCTCTCTCTCTGTTTGTCTCTGTCTCTCTCTTTCTCTCTGTGTCTGTCTCTCTGTCTGTCTCTCTGTCTGTCTCTTTCTCTCTCTGTCTCTCTCTTTGTCTCTCTCTGTCTCCCTCTCTCTCTCTCTCTCTCTCTCTCTCTAATACAGAGCAGTACAAGTATACAGGTACTTTTTGACACATTAATCTTGTGGCGTCAGTTTCTTTGAGTCCTCATTTTAACACACAAGTCTTTCAAAGTGACAAAATATGGCCTATATTATCTCTTTATCAAATATTTGACATCAGGTTGTATTATTTAAGATTTAAGATGGACAAGTGGCAGAGAAATTTAAATAGACACATCCTGTTTACCTGTGCTTCTACCCTTCACAACAAGCATTGATAAAGGGCAGCTCTAATCACAGCCAAACCTACATACATTTTTGTATTACCAAAAGTAAATATTTCTCTTCAAATCCAATTGAAATTTGTAAAGAAGACAAGATTTTTCCTATTTGTTGTTAGATTGTAGCATCAGAAGTGGTCATTTGCAGTAATATTACCTCTTTTTATTGGCAGACATGAGTAAACACAAATATCTGGCTGAAGAATGTTTATTTATTGATGTTTAAAATTAATTAAGTTCTTTAGACTGTGATAGTTTTCAAAACGTGTGATGATATGTAGTTTAGATGGTGAAGGACATTTTATCGTATTTCTCAGTACGTATATTGCAGACTCTTAGCTATAAAGCTCAGATTTAAAGAATGCACAGGAAATGTTAAACATAATATATGCTAATACACAAAACATTGCTGAAAACACATATAGAATAACTTTAGCTTAAATCGGTGTTGTTTTTATATGAGTTGGATTTGTTAATAAAATACAGGATTTACAGTCGACCTAGTTCTAAATAATGTCAACGATATCATAAAAATTGAACGTGTTTGAGTTCAAGTTTCCAAACTTAAATCTAGCCCATGATTTATAAGTCTTCAAATTCAAGAGATCCACCTGGCCTAAAAATCACAGAACAGACTTTTGAACATATTTTTTTTATCTTTGATTAGATTCTTATTTACTTACAAATTTTAGTTGTTAAGTTGATCCTTGTCTAAATACATATATTTACCTTTTAACTGGATGCTTATTTACTTACAAGCTTTAGTCTTTAACTAGGTGCTTATTTGTATACAACATTTTGTTTTTAACTAGATGTTTTTTGAATACAAACTTTAGTCTATAATTAGGTACTTACTTACATTCTAATACAAATTTTACCGGCAGTCTTTTTGTAAGTGCTTATTTACATCAAAATATTTGTTTTTAACTAGGTGCTTATATCCATAGAAATTTTAGTCTCACTAGATGCCTATTAAATGCATGTTTCAGTCTTTTACAAGGTGGTAATTTACATGGAAATTTTAGTCTTTTACTAGGTGGTAATTACATATACAAATTCTAGTCTTTTACTAGGTGGTAATTTACATACACCTTTTAGTCTTTTAGTAGGTGGTAATTTACATACAAATTCTAGTCTTTAAGTAGGTGGTAATTTACATACAAATTCTAGTCTTTTAGTAGGTGGTAATTTACATACAAATTCTAGTCTTTAAGTAGGTGGTAATTTACATACAAATTCTAGTCTTTTAGTAGGTGGTAATTTACATACACCTTTTAGTCATTTACTAGGTGGTATTTACATACAAATTCTAGTCTTTTAGTAGGTGGTAATTTACATACAAATCTTTTACTAGGCTATAATTTACATACAAATTTTAGTCTTTTCTTTGGTGGTATTTTACATACAAATTTTAGTCTTTTACTAGGTGGTAATTTACATACAAATCTTTTACTAGGCTATAATTTACATACAAATTTTAGTCTTTTACTAGGTGGTAATTTACATACAAATTTTAGTCTTTTACTAGGTGGTAATTTACATACACCTTTTAATCTTTTACTAGGTGGTAATTTACATACAGATTCTAGTCTTTCGCTAGGTGGTAATTCACATACACCTTTTAGTCATTTACTAGGTGGTAATTTACATACAAATTCTAGTCTTTTATTAGGTGGTTATTTACATACACCTTTTAGTCTTTTACTAGATGGTAATTTACATACAAATCTTTTACTAGGCTATAATTTACATACAAATTTTAGTCTTTTCTTTGGTGGTATTTTACATACAAATTTTAGTCTTTTACTAGGTGGTATCTTACACCTTTTAGTCATTTACTAGGTGGTAATTTACATACACCTTTTAGTCTTTTACTAGGTGGTAATTTACACACACATTTTATTCATTTACTAGGTGGTAATTTACACATACATTTTAGTCTTTAAATAGATGCTTATATTTGCCTGTTATGATCCCTCTGAATCTGAAGGTTTAGTTCAGTAAATTACTCATGATATATTTGTACTTACATGTAACTGATGTAAAATTAGGACAATATTATACGGTACCTAAAAATAGATCTCATTCTGAAATCATTTCCGCACTTTAGAATCTATACTAGTCAGCAACCAATTTTGTCATCTCATATTGTTTTAACTTATACTTTCTGGTTTGTAGGAGAAATTGTTTATTCCGATGATGTGTCAATCCAAAGTATAAGGAACATAAAAAATCCTTTAAAGTATGCGCATGTTTTCATACTCCATGCCAGTTGGCTAGAATTGGTTACTGACTACATTTAATTTGGTTTCCAAAAGAAGGTGTTATATGACCATGTACATCCATCTACATGTAACCTGTATTTATTGAATAACATCAAGAGGGATCCCAGGTGACCCAAACTATATAACCACGTGCATATTTTATTGTCAACATTGCCCTTTTGTTGTGTTCAAGAATAAATGACTGTTCAATATTTAATAATCACACACATACACTTTATTGACTGTTATTTGTTTATTACAGTGAAACCTGCTTTAATGACCACCTGTGTATAAAGATCAGATGGTCACAGAGACCATTTATTGCTGTCCCCGACAATACCATTTGTGTACAAATCAACCTCTATATAAAGACTACCTCCCAATAAAGACTGGTTTTCTTGTGTCCCTAAGGAGATAATTATTTACAAGTTTCACTGTATATCACTTCTAGTCAATGCAAGACTCATTGTGTGAGGAAGATTGCCAGTATACATGGGGAATTACAATGGTCTTTTTCCCTGATACATGTACATTGCACCAAGTTTTTCTCCTCAACAATAATTAATGGCTGTCATTAACTCATTCACCCCTAAAGACAAATTTGAACTGGCCTAAATCATTTATTAATTGATGAGTTCATTGTTTCTCAGGGGTTGATGAGATATACGACTGAAAAATTGTTGTGTGTTGCAGCAAAAATTCATTCATTCATTCAAAAGAAAGCTAGGTCAGACAGTGGTGCACACTTTTGTGGTGCTGTGGATTATTTCTTATCTTTGATCGATACAACCAGATGCAGATTTCACTATAAATACATAAGACAAATAAAAGATTAGCATTAAAGATAATGATTTTACAGTATATTGTAAGAAGACTGAGCTGACTCTCATAGTAATATTGTGCACCTTTAACATGTGTGGAACCGGTATGTAGCAAAATAATGAAGTGTAGACTCTACATCCAGTGGTATCCAGTGGTGTAGATACCCAGTAATGCCATCAATCATACAAATAAAGAACTAGTGCTTAATGACATGTACAGCAAATAACAGTCATGTACTCATTATTCCTGTCTTGGCACTATCCAGATTCTTGGCTGTCATCTAACAGAAGAAGACTCCATGGTCAGCTACTCTTCCAGCAATACTATTTGATGTCTGATCACTTTCAGATCACTTTCAACACAATTTGTTTTTACAGGCAGATTTATACAATCTTAAATAACAATAAAAGCAGATATCTTAAATAACATAAATAGTCACTCAGTTAACAAAACATGATATGTGTCCAGTTTGGATGGTTGACCAAGGGATGAACTTCTTGTGATTCAGTCTACTTATTTGTTAGTGTTACACTTGTGAGTATGTGCCAAGTGTACCTGTAGCATTGTCTATGATAGCTGTGTAAGTGTATGGGGATGTGTATGTATTGTTTGGCATTATATATTTGTGCTTCATGCTCATGTAAACAGAAAAGAATAAGATACAGCAAGTGTGATGTTTGAAGTCTTAATTAGTCATGTGGAGAACAGTGTAGTTGAATCTTTGATCAGTGATTCACTCAGAATTATCAGATGTTATATGGATGTTACAGAATATCTCTGTTATTTTTAGGGTTGGGTTGAATGTGTTTATGTCACTGTTAAATATCTTCAAACATGTACAGCTAGTGTGAGTGATCAATATATTAAACACTCTGCAATTTAACCATTCTCAGTAGCTTAGCTATAGAGAACTGACAGCGAGTGTATGGTTATAGGTTGTATCTCTGCTAATTCTGACAGAAATGTATGTCTCAGTAGCTATAGTTCCATTATAGTTCTGTAATTTTGAAGTTAAAGTTTATGTCTCAGTAGCTTAGCTATAGAGAACTGACAGCGAGTGTATGGTTATAGGTTGTATCTCTGCTAATTCTGACAGAAATGTATGTCTCAGTAGCTATAGTTCCATTATAGTTCTGTAATTTTGAAGTTAAAGTTTATGTCTCAGTAGCTTAGCTATAGAGAACTGACAGCGAGTGTATGGTTATAGGTTGTATCTCTGCTAATTCTGACAGAAATGTATGTCTCAGTAGCTATAGTTCCATTATAGTTCTGTAATTTTAAAGTTTATATCTCTGTAGCTTAACTATAGAGAACTGACACCAAGTGTATGGGTATAGATTGTATCTTTACTAATTCTAACAGAAGGTTTGTCTCTGTAACATAGCTATACAGTTTTGGCAGCAAATGTATGGCTTTAGGTTTGTATCTCTGCTAATTCTGAAAGAAGTTTATGTCTCAATAGCTTAAATATATAATATTGACAGCAAGTGTATGGCTTTAGGTTTGTATCTCTGCTAATTCTGACAAAAGGTTATGTCTCAATAGCTTAGTTATACAGTATTGGCAGCAAATATATGGCTGTAGGTTTGTATCTCTGCTAATTCTGACAGAAGTTAATGTCTCAATAGCTTAGCTATACAGTATTGGCAGCAAATATATGGCTGTAGGTTTGTATCTCTGCTAATTCTGACAGAAGTTAATGTCTCAATAGCTTAGTTATACAGTATTGGCAGCAAATATATGGCTGTAGGTTTGTATCTCTGCTAATTCTGACAGAAGTTAATGTCTCAATAGCTTAGCTATACAGTATTGGCAGAAAATGTATGACAAATACATGTAGGTCTATCAAGATAAACTGACACATATTTACAAACACAATGAGTTGTAAAGTAAATCATAGCAGGTTTGACAGGCTACTTGTCAATGCAAAAATATTACAGCTTCTGGCATTAAAGCAAGGCAAAATGTTGTACATATAAACCCCTGCTTAAAAAAAAGACAGTATAGGTCTACCAAGGTAACTTGGCACATGTTTACAAACAGAAGGAGTCTAAATTATATCATGACAGAGGTGACAGACTTATTTTCAACAACAACAAATTAGAGCTGTATTACTAGTAGTACATGGAGTCATGTTCTACCTGTGCATTCCTACATGTATTTCCTACAAATTGACCATATTACTTTGGTTTTTGACAGAAGCCTGATGTGCCACTTTACCATGGTATTCCTATAGTTTAACTATACAGCATTCACAACAAATGTAAAATTTCAGTTATAGTTCAATTCACAAGTTTGAGTTTATTCCTTTGTAGCTTAGCTATACCGCATTCACAACAAATGTGTAGTTTAGTTATAGTTCTTTATCTGTGCTAATTTTGAAATAGAATTTCATGGTAGGCTTACCATTATCACTAGTCGAGCCATAAAGTACAGTTTAGAAATGAATCGTTATAGCTTTGTAATCCTGCTATTTAGAGCAGTCTCAATGGCTGAGTAGGTACAGAATCAGGCTTTTAATCTCAAAATCTATTACCTCACTAAGATTTTGAGCCCTACTTGAACCTGATACTTGCAAAATGCTTATTAGTGGTTCCAACATATTACTGACAAACTGTTTTATATTTTGGTTCTATACCATTGAATAGTTTCTCCTTTTTGTCATTGAAAACTTTTAGTTTTGAATAATAACTCATTCACCCCTAAATACACATTTGGACTGGTCTGAGTCATTGATTTATAGAGGAGTCCATTGATTTTCAGGGGTTAATGAGTTAAAAACCAATACTGGTATGGAGATACTATATACATGTAGCTTTGTACACTGTAAAGAGAAATACAGAACTACTGGTTGTTGTATAATACAAACAGTTATTGTATTAGCACAAAACACCTCTCACTTCAATATACAAAGAATTTAAGCCTGCCTTTATGATAAGCTGATTATACTAGATATTGTGCCAATTAATCTGTGGCAGATTGGTGATTTTTGGGGTAAAATGTAACAGTTTTCTTTACCATTAAAATGGATTGCCAACATGTATTTCAGTAATTATCAAGTGATATAAAACAGCAATAAATCAATGCACTGGCCTAAGACCAACCTAAATGCATAAGTTTGTGGCATTTTGCCTTTAATTTGTAATGTCATGACTGTACAATATGTGCAGCATACAACATACAAACCATATGCACTTTAAGTTTAGCTCACCTGGCCCACAGAACAAAGAGAGCTGTTGCTATGGTCCAATGTCCTTCACTATCCGTTGTTGTCTGTTGTCATCTGTCTGTTAACTTTTATATTTATATAACTTATTTTCAAGAACCATTGGGTACATTTCAAAGAAATTTGAATGGTAGCTTGGTCCTTGAAAGGGGCTGCAAGTTTGTGAAAAAGGGAGTTTTAAACCAAAATGGATAAAAAAAATTGTACACTTTTAAAAATCTTCTTATGAACCAATTATCAGTTATCTTTCCAATTTGAAATATATTACTCTTAAATTAATATCTATAAAGTTAGAAAATGAAAAATGAAAAATCTATTATAAGCAGATAATAAATAGGTGGTTCAAATAATATAAGGCTTGGTTTCATTCATACAAAGGGTTTACCACTCAAAAATATTGACATATTTGTATACAAAAATATTGTAAAAGTTGTGTGGAAGTGGACAAAGTTTCAAGGTCATAGGGTCAACAGTCAAGGACATACACGTAAGTGAACTGAAGATATTGGTTACTTTGGTCAACTTATACCATACTTTGACTTCTTATCAAGAACCAATAGGTAAATTTCAGCTAAACTATGTAGGCACTATTTCTCTGTGAACCTATAGTATTTGCAAATGAAAAAGGGCCTAGTGTCCATAGGGGCTTCACAAGGGGCCAAAAACTTTCTTCTAATGACCTAGGGTATGATTTTTACAAATCATGTATACATGACCTTTTAGGTCAGTATCTATAAAATATTCAAATGGAGATGAAAACATACCAATTTATTAAAAACATACCCATTGAGGCACCTCAAATGGCATAGGGTACAGTTTTATATAAATGGTTTCAGAACTCAGAGATGATTAACTTCTTATTATATATATGGACATTTTTTTTAATTATCTAAGGATCATTAAAAGTTTCAAGGTTATATGGTCAAAGGTCAAGGTCACAGGCAAGTAAGTCAACATAAAGTATCAGTTGCATAGTACACAATTGACCAAATTTGCCTGGTGAGCACCTTAAGATCACTTAAGCCTGCAGTTTGTCAACTTAAACATTCTTAGATGGAAAAAGATCAGTTTCACTACTGCAGTTATACAAACACCTATAGAATGCAAATATATGCATTATTATGATTTTGATTGTGTTTTTACGTTTGTAATTCTCTTTTTAATGTTTATATTTTGGTGGGATATGAGGAGTCCTATATTAAATTGCCACCTTACAGAAATATGAAACATTGTAGTTTTGTCTATTGACGATACTGTATTAAAATGCCACCTTACAGAAATATGAACTATTGCAGTTTTGGATAGTGACAATACTATATTTAATTCAAGGGTGAGTAATATAAAGAACTTCCTTCTCAGTGTTATATAACAAAATAGCTCACCAATAAAGTTAATGATGCAATAATTTTTTTTTATGTCACCTGAGCCAAAGACCTATTGCGGTCGTCTTTTGTCAGTCATTGTTCGTTGTCAGTTGTTAATATTTAAACATTTTCGACTTCTTCTCAAGAACCATTGGGCCAATTTTAACCAAACTTGGCATATGACATCCCACCAAAATATAAACATAAATTTTTTGAATGAAAAAGGATTGGACAAATAGGGGTCCTAAAAGGGGCTAAAAAGGACCAAAACTTGGTACATCTTTAAAAATCTTCTTCTCATGAACCAATGATCAGATAACTTTCAAATTTTGTATGTATGATGGTTGAGTCAATATCTACATAAAGTTTGTGAACGAAATTGAAATCTGTCCATGAATAAATCACAAGTGGGCACCTCAGTGAATCAGGGTACAGTTGTTCAATAAAATTGTTCAATAACTCAAAACTGATAGACTTTTTGTATACAAAGATATATGAGAAAGTTATTAGGAATTATCTGAGGATCATTTTGACAAAATTTCAAGGTCATGGGGTTGAAGGTCAAGGTCACAAGCACCTAAGTAAATGGAAAATATAAGATTTTTTTGTAAATTGTTTTGCTACTTCTCAAGAACCATTGGACCAAATTTAATCAAACTTGACAGGAAATATAACCATGTAAAAAGTTTGTGGATGAAAAGGTGCTAGGGCCAAACATGGCTGTCATGGCTGTAAATAGAACAAATGAGTCAGCAGATATTTTTGATTTAATACATGTATCTCCAACATTATGAATGCTAGAGAAAAAACTGTTACCTTAAAATGAGCAGCTTGTAAAAATCTACAATTACTTCATTTTGGTGGAAATTGTTGGATCAGCCTTTATTTGTGTTATTTCCCCTTTTTGTGAATTTTTCATGTTTTTGGATGTTTTTTGACATTATCTTGAAAAGTATAATAGGTAGAGTAAAAGTGAAAGAAGCAAAAATGTTCCACATGCAAAAATCTACAAAAAAAGGGAATAGTGTCAAAATTATTTTGTCCCTCCTTATGGGTGTTATTTCACCTTTTAAGTGGATTTTTCTTGTTTTTGGATGTTTTTTGACATTATCTTGAAACATATAATAGGTAGAGTTAATGTGAAAGAAGCAAAAATGTTCAGCATGCAAAGCATTGTCAGGTCAGGAATTTTTTCTCAGGTGACAGTTAAGGCCCATTGGGCCTCTTGTTATATCCTTTCATTTATATTTTAAACTTAAACTTGTAGACCATGGCAACAAAAAGTCTTGTACAATACATATTATCAGTTCATAGGTGTCCTATATATAGCTGCATTGTTAAAATTAAGATCTAAATTTTATCCTGTTGTTCATCATATTTTGTTTGAAATCTAGATGATCCTAGAATATAAAAATTTATTCAATATTGTCTTACATATACATCACCCATGAGCACACATACACATCACACACAAGCTCACATGCACATCACACACAAGCCCACATATACATCACACACAAGCACACATACATATCACACACAAGCACACATACATATCACACACAAGCTCACATACACATCACACACAAGCCCACATACACATCACACACATACATATCACACACAAGCTCACATGCACATCACACTCAAGCTCACATGCACATCACACACAAACGCATACATATCACACACATGCACACATACACATCACACACAAGCCCACATACACATCACACACAAGCCCACATACATATCACACACAAGCCCACATATACATCACACACAACCCACATACACATCACACACAACCCACATACACATCACACACAAGCCCACATACACATCACACACAAGCCCACATACACTCTTTCTCACAAATATACACTCATATACACATACTCTCTCTCTCTCTCTCTCTCTCTCTCTCTCTCTCTCTCTCTTTCTCTCTCTCTCTCTCTCACATATACACACAAATACAACTTACCACACACATAACATATAAAATACATACATTACATATATAAGACACATCACACACAAACACAAATTGCACACACATACAAAACATACAACATACACTTAATACACACAACATACATATACCATGCACAACATACATATAACACACAACAGGCATATAACACACAACAGACATATAACACACAACATACATATAACACACAACAGACATATAACACAACATACATAACACACAGCAGACATATAACACACAACATACATATAATACACAACAGACATATAACACATAACAGACATATAACACACAACATACATATAACACACAACAGACATATAACACACAACAGACATATAACACATAACAGACATATAACACACAACAGACATATAACACACAACAGACATATAACACACAACATACATATAACACACAATAGACATATAACACACAACAGACATATAACACACAACATATAACACACAACAGACATATAACACACAACAGACATACAACACACAACAGACATATAACACACAACATACATATAACACACAACATACATATAACACACAACAGACATATAACACACAACAGACATAACACACAACAGACATATAACACACAACATAACACACAACATACATATAACACACAACATATAAATTTTTAAGTATGGTATAAAATAGTATTCAAATTCAAAGTATGAAGATTTTATGTGTGAGAATACTTCATTCTGATGGTTGGGCCTACTATATAGGAACGCTTTCATGACTGAATGGTTAGAGCATCACACTTTTAAAAATGGCACCTTTCAGTACAGGTTCAAACTCTGCAGAATTGGAGCTGATTATGTTGGGATTGGGTTGCTAGTTTACAGGCTGGTAGCTTGCTCTGGGTGTAGATTTTAACTCAGTCTCACCTGAAAAAGGTAAATCACGGCCCTTTGAAGTGAAACAGTCAAACCAATTGATGTATTATGATAACATATTTATCCACTTAGAAGATACGACAACAACACAGGTACTAGAGGAAAAAGTAAAAGAAAGAAATATGTAGATGAATCAGCTTTTATAATTTGTTGAGTTTGAAGTTGTTGTTTTTTCTTTTTTCACTGTCTCATTCTTTATTTTGTGTAGGGATTTGTAGTATTGACCTCCACCTTTATATAAGAAAGTTGTGTATCTTTCCGTTTTTGATGTTTTTCTTTTGTTGGACGCTATAGGCTTGCCTGGAGTTGTTATTGGGATTTGTATAATGCCAAAGGTGCTGCTTGTATAATCTAATAAGAAAGGATCCTGTAATGTTTGTGTGTGTTTGTAGTTAGGAATTTGTTTTTGTTAGGTACAATGCCATAGTAGTGTAGTGGATTTTAGTCCTCCAGGAAAATATTGAGATTGAGTTAGTACCAACACAGTAAAATTGATCAATGATATACCCCTATATAACTGGATATCTAGGAGGATTCATTTTATGAATATTATGAACAAGACCAAAGTTATAATTTAAAAAGAGTCCAAAACAAATGCTCAGGATGATCATTTCTGTCAAAAAGATTTCATCAGTTGGGCTCCAACTGTATATAGATATATTTCCAAAAGAAAAAGTGGTATTATACAAGGACAAATTATAAATCTAAATGTGTTGCTAAATCCATCTAAGAGTAGCGAGTGTAAAAATGAATATTTTAGTTTTCAGAAATTTAGAATTTAAATAGTGGTATTTGAGGGAAATATACTTTCGTATAAAATAACCGGCTGGTACCAAAATCCTAGGTACTGGGTTTATGTATACCTGCGGGGAATCAGACTTTTCGACAGCAATGGCAATGACCCAGTGGTTACAAATATTATTAACAATACCAAAGTTATAGTTCTACAGAGGAGTCAATAACTTTTTAACTTCTGATATCTACATGTATTACTAGTATTTGGGGCACATTCTCGTTGCTGTTCTTGTTTTATTTTTATAAAGAGACATATTAGTATGTGAATTTGATAGATTATTGATAGAAAAAAAAAAAAAAATGACAGATGACATGTGACTCAAGTTGTTAACAAGTCTATGTAGTGCCTATCAGCCTCCAGTAACAGATTCCCTGCTACCTCTGTGATGCATGGATATATTTTTTCTACTGTTCTCTGAACACGCTTGAAATAAAAGCTGTTTTATTACACAATGGTAAAATGGCTGAAATGTCAAGACATGTAAATGAGACAATGCTTATGTGCTTTTTTGACCTGGTGGTTTAAAAAGTGACTTGGGTTAATCATTGACATTACGCTGGGGTGAAACAGTGTACTGTTACTAGGGGTGCTTTGCATTTACTGGAACAGACTGGAGTGGACCAGTCAGTTCTATAATTGGTAAGGTGTCTGATTGCGGACACATCAGCACCTGCTCAGAGTTGAATTCCTCCCCATGATTCAACATTACTATTGTTACAGACACTGCCAAAAATCTGAATTTATGACTGATTTTTCTTGAGAAAAAATGTTTTCAAATGATGGCTCTAATATTAATCAGAAACAAAAATATAACGAATTTGCAGAATGAAAAATGAATCTTTTACTTATGATGAAAATATTTTGCAACTTGTCAGTCACATTTTTCTTTGGCTCTGGACCATTCACAAAACTTGGTTAGTACTGACCTATCCAAATGGTAAACACCCCATGTTAAGACATCTTTGATTTAGGATATTAGATTTATTTCCCTTTCATGATTTTGGGTATATGCCATTACATGCACGCAAAGAATACAAGTACAAATGCATGCTTAAAACATGTTGAAATAATACATATGCTAATCTTTATAAACCAGATGAAAGTGTGTGAAACATTAATGACAAACATGGGAAATACATGGGAAATATAAATATCAATAGTTGTAATAGTTCATTTATAGTATGAAAATCAAACACAACATCACAACTTGGCACTAGTCTAAATGCCAAAATCTGCACTCTGAGAAACCAAATATTTTCTTTTGTAGCTTACCTATAAGCTATAGTGATTAACTTTCATTTGTTGTCTGTCTGTCCTTCCTTCAGGCTGTAAATTACTTCTTGTAAAGAATCACTGGGCAGCTATTATCCAAATTTGGCAGGAAACATCCCTTTGGAAAATTGCTTTAAGTTGTGAACAAAACTGATGTTGCTGCCTTTGGGACCCTCTAAAGAGCTAAGAAGGGGTAAAATTTGGTACAACTTAAAAAATTTCTTTAGAACTGAGGCAGAATAGCTTTCATATTTGATAAGTACAATACTTTTATCATTGTCTACACATTTTTCAAATGATAATAAAATCTGGCTGAAAATGTGGGGATGCTTTTGTTCATATATGCTATTTTTCATATCTGCAAACAGATTGATCAAAACTTTTGTGACTATGCATATTTTGAAAAGTTGTTTACAGTTATACAGGAAACTTTATAATAAAGTATTCAAGGTCATATGTTAAAATGTCATGGTCAAAGGGGAATGTATAAAAGAATTGAAAATACCAAATTTCCTTTAAAAATGTCATCTTTTTTGTTTGAATGTATACATTGAATATTGTAAGTTCTGTCGTTTTATTTTGTCCATAATACAAGGTTATTTGCAAATGACATCTGTATTTGGGTTTACTGAAATAGCTATTGGTTATATCTGCCATTGGGTGGAATGAAATGCTAATTTTCTTTTAAAAATGTCAATTTTTCAGCTGAATCGAGTTGAAAGCAAATCTTAAGAGACTTAGTGTGAACTCCTGTCATTGTACAATTGTCTTTTAATGAGACATTTCACCAAAATTAAAGCATGAAAGAAATCACATAATCAGAGGGATATATAGTATAATTCCATAGAAATATAAACAAAAGGAAATAACTGTGATTTGCACTATAACTCCACATTCAAACATAACCAGAATTAAATTTATGTAAACATAACAATAATGATGATGAGATTTTACTGATTAACCGTTTTATTGGGGAATTGAAACTGTTACATTTATCCAAATCCTTTTAATCCATGACAAAGTTATTCAAATCTAACCCTATAACTTGTCGTTTCCATGAGGCTGATATCGGGACCAATGCATGTTCATCTTCCAATTTGATAAAAAGTAAAATCCCAAATTGGTGAGGAGACTGTGACTATAATGAAAAACATATTATTGCTGGGGAAATACATGCAGAAAAGAGATTCCATTACTTTCAGATTTACATGTGTGCAAATTATATTTCCAATTTGACACAAATTTACGTTAGATTTCCTAATTGTGTTGCCAATGTCATTTTCCCAAAGATAGCAGAAAAAGGCCTGATTACAATTAATATGCAGAAAATACGGTGTAAAAGACATATTGCCTATACTGGTTTATCTTTCAGGTGAGTGTTACCTGTTAAGGCCAATGGGTCTCTTCTTTTGTTTTTATTTTTTCTTTATTTATATCTTTTTTCTATTTTTGGTTGGGATGTGTGGGAAGACATAACTTTACAATACATTGTTAATATTGCAATACTTTCACAATATTTGTTCAGAGTATTGCAATAGTCAGATTTGCTCTATAGTTACCCCTAATTATAAGATGGATAATCTAATTACTAGAGGGTCCCTTTACAACACCAAATAATTTGATAAAAAAAATTTCAGTTTAATGATGATCATAAGATTTATGTAGGGCATTCATAAACTTGTTTTTATTGAAAAGAAAACTTTACTGTGTAAGCATTTGGTTAGAAGCTTGTTAGTACAGCTGTACTCTTGTCACTGCCCAGTATTATAATAACTTTATATGTAAACAACACCAATAATTCAGACAGACATACATTTGTGTTATGGAAATACCAATATGTGTGTTGTGTCTGTATAGTCCGTCTAAACTTCTATAGATGATGGATTTGGTACAGTAATTTTTACTCTTTGAAGAAAGAGTAAATAGGTTATGACACTCGGCTGTTTTCTATGTCGCTATGACTGAGGATGGGGAACGATCAACATTTACTATGTACCAGAGCATCAGTCACTTTCTGTACTTCAGTTTCGTCTTGATCAGTTCCTGGTGTTCATATATTTGTAACTGAGGTGTAATGGAGGAGGGTGGGAAAGTGTATATACTTTCTTTATTTACATTGTGCCAAGGAAATTATTATTTATATGTATATGTCTTCAGTTTAAGATAAAGTGCCACAAGTTTTGACCTGTGCTATGGACATATGCCAATGCTGAGAGTGTTCTTTAATGTGCCACACCTAATGTGACATAGGACTTTGTTTCAGTCTTGTCAGAAAGATTGATTACTTTTATTTTTAGGTCAAGTAATTAAAAAAACAAAAACAAAACAAAACAGTTACTGCCTGTGTTAAAAGGGCCTTGAATATGCCCAAGATTTGAAATTCTCTTGGAGACATTTTCCTATGATGATTACACTCTAAAACTGATTGTGATATAAATTACTCTAATAGCTTATACAGTGAAACCTTGTCTGAAAATAACCTCCCTTAGCAGACAAGCTCACATTTAAGAACATATATAATATCCAGTCTCTTGAAAATGTCTTAATAAATATTAAATAAGTTTAGGCTCTCACTGAAGATGACACCACATCGCTAGTTTGAGTATTTAATTTGTCTGGTCTTAATAGCAAGTTTTCACTGTATTTTCAATGTTGAATTTGTCATGACAGGAATTGTTTGTATATTTGGACATGTCAAAAGACGTTAGTTCAGTCTAAGTGACATGTATCCATCATTCAAATTTAGGTTCATAGTGGAAAAAAGCCAATTATTATTTGTGTTTAAAGTCTTAGCTTTGAGTCAGATTTCAAGCAGGAGCTATTAACTTGTTTGCCAAACACTCTGCCATTTTTTCACTCTGACTGGATCCACTCTGCCACAGAACAATTCTGATTGGTGGATTATTTTGATTGTGAAAGATTTGTAAAGAGTTGTCAGACTGGGATATTTGTTACATTTTTGTTTAGCAAGATGATTTTGAAGTTGATTTACAGCACAAATGCTAAATTGGAATTTGTTACAATTTTGGCTTAGCATGATAGTTTTCAAGTTGACTTACTGGTACAATTTCCAGATTAAATTTGTTAGATTCTGGTTTAGCAAGATGGTTTTTAAGTTGAATTGCGACACAATTGCCAGTTTGGAATATTTGTGGCATTCTTGTTTACCAAGATAATTTTCAAGTTGACTAACTGGCACCACTATGGGATTGGACTATTTGTTAGCGGACATGATCAGATACTAACTTATATCTTAATACTACCAACTTTCAGTGACATGACACACATTGATGCCTTTGTACATACAGATGTTTCATAAGATGATTGTCATTTTATCTGCATGTGTACATTTGCATTTTGTTAAATACATCTTTGTGCCTTCTGTTTGTTTGATCACCTCAGAATCAAGATCATTGTCAAATCATGCCTTTATCTAAGCAGCAAATATTTAAGAAATGTCTTGTACATGTCTGTATTAACTACAACAGGGACAGAAATGAAAACAATGAGTGTTGTACATGTATAAAACATGCATTGATTTTGAATTTTGAATAGTTTTATGCCACACTGAAGAATTTTAGTTATATGGTGGTGGCCAGTATCTAATGGTGGAGGAGAGAACCCAGTTACACAATGCACCCTGGGAAAAGACAACCAACCTTCTGCAAGTAAACTGCCAAATTTCTAACCTGTGCTAACCAGTGAGAGACTTCATGGTTCAAAACAAGATGTTCTAACCACTTAACCACAGGGGCCCCATCAATTGATCATTTATGCTTTACACTTGTGTATAGTTTCATTGGTTCCCTAGCCTAATAGGTTTTGTCAGTGTCCATCCATCTGTCAGTCTGTCAGTGAGTTTGATTATGGTTTAATGAATTCATCCCTAAAGACACATATGGATTGGTCTAAGTCATTGATTTATAGAAGAGTCCATTGTTTTTCCAGGGGTTGATGAGCTAAGTTAAAGTTCAGTAATTGCTTACAATTTACACAGGTTCTTAGGAGGACAAGCATACATACTGATGAGTATGAAAAACAGATTTTTTGAAAATTTTTCCACTTTTGTACTTCTTGCTATCAATGATTACGGTTTGGGTTAAAATTTTGTAAGTGACATTTATTGACTCATCAATATTTTTTGTGTATTACAAGGTTATTGTTTTATATTCTTCATCTTCTGTTTTCATACTGCATTGACATTCAGACACAAATTTTCTCTTCAATTTCTCTAATGCGTCACATGTCTTTGGTATATCTATTTCTAGAGCTCTAAAACAGTCAAGTCTACATTTTCTATAATAACAGGTATAAAAACTTATGTGGTCTAAAACTTGAATGGTGTATATTACGCCATTGTTTGGTGTGTTTTGCAGTTTCCTTTCCAAATGTTCTGATTGGCTGTTTACTCTCAGATATTAGCAAACTCTCAACCCTCCTCATCTTGCCTTCAAAAATAAAACTGAAAGAAAACAGAAAGAAGACTGCACATCCTAGTTTAGAATGACCATACATCATTTGTGTGGCAGGAAGTGTATTTTTTGTAACAGAATTTACACAATTTACGAGAGGGGAGTGTGAGTTTTGTTAGAAACTGAAGAAGTTTGGATTAGAGGCACCTGCCAGACAATTTTGGCATTTTTACTTAATTACTATTGAAACATATCTCTCATTTCAGGGAAAGCTGCTGTTAGGATAGTTATGCCTCAACACTTAATAAATCAGTTTTAATAAGTTTTAAGTGTTCAACTACATGTAGCTAGCCACAGTGCTTATATGGTCTGAAAGTTTATTCTTTAGTCCAGAACACAGTCAAATGATGGAGTGGACTGTGGTCATTACATATCTAATGTAAGTTCCATCTTACATATAAGGTTCAATACTTGGTTTCTCCTCCATGTTATCTTGTAGAAAAAAACAACATTGCATTGTTTGCTTATCAACTCATTCATGTTTTTTTTCTCTAATTGAATCTACTTCTCTGCAGTTATTGACTAAAAATTCTTTAAAAGTTGTTGTTCTTGTTAGACAATCATCTTAAGTTCAGCTCTACAGAGTTGAGGCGAAATGTTATTGCCCTGGTGTCACTATTGGTATCCATCTTACTCATTCACCCCAAAAGACACATTTGGACTGGTCAAGACATTGATTCAGGGAATGAAGAGTTAAGTTTAATTGAGGTTGGGGTATACATGCTACTTCTGCTAAACATGCATGGCATTAGTATATACCGTACTGTATACAGGGTTATTTTGCCCCGTGTTATTTTCACCCTAATGCACTTGAAAACGGTTTCGCCCCATTTTAAATTTGCCCAGACTTTTATTAATAAAAATACATGAATTTACCATTTTTAATTCCCCCAGTTTTGAATTCGCCCACTGACGATGAGGGCGAAATGAGCAAAAATAAAACGGGGGCGAAAATTTCACAGTGTTCAGTATGTCTTTTGATTCTTATTACATCCTATTCTAAAGATACTGGCCAATATTTTTCACTCTGTTTTGGACAGCCATTTTCTATGCTGTTGTTAAACAGATTGGTTGAGGTCAGGTTAATTGAGAGATGTAAAATAGGTTTATAAATAATATCTATGGGTATATGTTATATTGAAAAGTACAGCCAGGATTCAGGTGAAATCTCTACTGATAGATTACTCTTTTTTCAAACTCAGCAAATTCCATTTCCAAAATATTTTTTGGAGGTTGGGTTTATTTAAATCTGGTAGAACAACATGATCAGTTAGTAATTTTGTTATTGATTACTATTATCCCTATCTTTGTTGTCATTTCAATGTTATCTTTATCATTTGAATGTATAACATTTCACAGATCACAAGAAAGCATCATTTTAAAAGGGAGATAACTCAAATACATAATGACTACAAATCATACTATGTATCAAGTTACTAATCTGTCATCAAATTTATACTTAAAACTCCTAAAGTATTCCCGTGGGACTTATATGAAAGTTCTCATTATTTATGAGTGTTGATCAGGTCTATAGCAGAAATATAGTTTGTTAGAATCATTATCAAAATGTCCAATGAATTATTACAAAACTATTAACAATTAACAGTTACAATGAACAATACCTAAGAGATCATCACTGCAGTCCAAATTTTTATTGGTTGAGAACCCAATTACAATGTACCTGGGAAGACACCACCAGCCTTCATCAGGTAAACTGGCAAACTTTCCCACAAAAATCAGCTTAGCTTCTAATGGGACATGAACCTTCGCTGGTTCAATGGATGAAGCTCTGACCACTCGACCACGGGGGGCCCCAGGAATTTAAGAATTTCTATGCCTGTGTATACATCATTTTTGTTATCTTATATCAATCTAAGTTGCAAAGAAGGAAAGAAAATGTTTGAAAAAAATATATTTTAAAAAAAAACCCACATACACAGTTTATGTCCCTTCAGACTTCAGACTATTTTAAAATATGTTTTTGTAGTAAGACTTTTTTAAATAGCATGTTATAGGAAGAGCAAGTTTCTGGGATTTCAGACATGCAACTTGGCAAAAAAAATTCTGACATTGCAGTGTTTAATTTTATCCCTGACTACACATGATATTTTATGTTTTGTTTGGTTTAGCATCACATATATACATATAATAATGTATTACTAGATATAGGTACCCATACATTTTAAAAAAAGAATGCAATCATAATGTTATATTTTTTCCTTTTTCATATAATCTTTAAAATTAATGAAAAGGGGAATTATTATCTTTGACTTCAATAGTTCATTGAATGTATATTTTCTATCCAGAATCAGGTTTATGCGGTACAAAAAAGTATAAAAATTCATGGTATAAACATTTGAAATCATATAAATACAGTAAAACCTGTCTTAGCAACCACCTGTGTATAAAGACCACCTGGTTACAAAGACCACTTTTTGCTGTCCCCAATAGTTCCATTTGTGTACAAATCAACCTCTATATAAAGACCACCTTTCTATTAAGACTGGTTTTGTTTTGTCCCTAAGGGGGACTCTATATACAACTTTCACTGCATTTGGATTAACAATGTGTTCACAATGGAAATATGATTATAACAAATTAAGAAATGAAATCATATTTCAGATCAATCAAATATTAAAGAAAATTGTATTTAGAAAATGCAGTGGCACTTGTCTTGAGAAACCACACCATCAGCCAATGAAATATGGTCATTCAAGACAGACGGTCACTCAAAAAAGGTTTTATTTAAATGGGCGTCAGCTGTGTTTACAAAACATGTTAAATAAAATTTGTCTTCTTTTATTACTTGTACATGATGTACAATAACAAATTAGACATCTAATATTCCTATATATTTTGTTAAAATAAGGTCAAGGCCAGTCTCGTATTCATATAGACATATAGTAGGGTTGAGGTAATCAATTGCAAGTGAAAAAGTGCCAAAATTGGGTGTCTTGAGCAATTTCACAGAATGTATAGGAATTAAAGAATTTTTATGCCTATGTATATTTCTTTTTTGTTATTTTAAATCAATTTAAGTAGTAAAAAGGAAAAACAATATTTGGAAAAAAGAACACAGCTAATGCCCCTTTAAATGATTATTTTACCATGTGTTTTCTTAGAATGTGGCCTCAAAAGACAGGTGGTCTTTCAAGACAGGCCCCACTGCATGTGACATGATCCATTAAGCTTCAAGTCAGGTACTTGAGATGAATCACTCTGTTTTTATTTTTAAGTCAGTCACTTATATCTAAGTTAATACTACAGCAATATAAGTTTGTTTGTTTGTTTATTGTTGTTTTTAAAAAACGTCCCCCCCACTCAAAGCATATTCAACTCATATAGATGTCACCAAATGCCGGTGAAGGGCTTTCAAATTTTGGCCTAGGCTCGAGCACTTTATGGCCATTGAGCGTGAAGGTTCTTTAATGTGCCGACACCTACTGTGACACGCCGACCTCCATTTTACCTGTCTCCATCCAAAGACAGGAAAACCAGTGGCACGGGAAAGAGCGAAGACGGGGTAAAGCACGGCCGCGCACCAAAACTCTTCTGAATCAGTAATGCAACGTGGGGGGGGGGGGGGGGGGGGGGCCAAATGTAAATGAAGGATAGACAAGCCTCCCCATAGATGCCGAGAAAAAAGACGAGGTAAGACAGGAAATAGGCCAGTCAAAGCACATAGACAGGAAGAGGACAATTTGAGTTTGTTTCGGGGGGACAGATAGCATAAACGGGGGGGGGGGGGGGGGGGCACACACAACATATCGGGAATAAGTAATAAAGCACTAAACCCATCGATGTGAAAGGGGGGGGGGGGGGGGGGGCGAGTCCCAAAGAGAGGAACAACAAAATATATATATCAACAAAAGGGTCCCACCCCAGACGGTGACGGCGATAAACAAAAACTTATAGTAAGCCGGATATGTCACACACTAACGAGGAGTACAGCAGTACAGAAATAAGTGACCAGGCAGCAACACACGGACAAAAACTAAGACCGAAGGAAAAAAAAAAATCCGAGACGGGGAAAACGTAGACGGGCCAAGGACGACTACAAGAAGACAGCGGCAAACCTCGCACAAACGTTGGGGGGGGGGGGGGGTGGGGGTAGGGGGGGGGGGGGGGGGGGGGGGGGGGGGGGGGGGGGGGGGGGGGGGGGGGGGGGGGACACGGGGGGGGGGGGGGGGTGGACAAAACATGGAAACACAACCAAAAAGGAAAGGGGGGGGGGGGGGGGATAACACAATATAAGAAGAAACAAATAGATCCGCAAACACAGGCCTAGACGTTTAATCACTAAATTGAACAATACAAACCAGACCTCGAAAACGGTGCGTAACCACCAGAGTGGTGAAGACAGGTGAAGAAGACTAACAACAAGCAAGGGGGGCGGGGGCCCCAAAGAACGAGAACAAGGTGGCAAAAGAAACCGCAACGAATCCCGGGGGGGGGGGGGCGGGAACACAAAACAAGCAACCACGAAAGAGCGCACCCACAAGCGGGGGGGGGGGGGGGGGGGGGGGGGGGGGGGCATAGACAAGCTAAGGAAATACAAACAAGGAACTAATGCACTAGAAAAGACATTTCAAAGTACCCGCCCCGCTCGGCGATGATCGGGTGGGGCGTGCACTCTACTCAAACAAGACGGGCGGACAAAGAGCAAGGCAGCTAAGATGGACACAACAAAACAGACCACTCAAGAAACAGAGGAATAAAGAAAACCAGGGGGACCCCAAAAACACACCCCAGGGGGGGGGGGGGGGGGGGGGGGGGGGGGGGGGCCACCCCCCTCACCAGGGAAAAAAACAAAACAAGGGGGCCCGCAAACAAAAACAATAACGCCGAATAAAAAAGTATAAAGGAACAATATAAGTTTGTTTGTTTGTTTATTGTTGTTTAACGTCCCACTCAAGAATATTTCACTCATATGGAGATGTCACCAAATGCCGGTGAAGGGCTTCAAATTTTGGCCTAGGCTCGGCACTTATGGCCATTGAGCTGTGAAGGTTCTTTAATGTGCCGACACCTACTGTGACACGCGACCTCCAGTTTTTACTGTCTCATCCAAAAGACAGGAAACCAACCTGTCATTGGCGGGACTTGAACTCACGACATCACGATCCACAGTCGAGCACGCTACCGACTGAGCCAGGCCGGCTCTACAGCAATACAAGAGTACTGCAGAATGTATAACTGATTTTGGCAAAGCATGTGATCATCTAGAAATACAGGTGTTTCAAAAGCAACCAGAGCGTATTCCTGATATAGCTGTTAGTGGTGGAGGGTCCCAGTCAAAATATCTTACAGGCAGCATTCTACTGACATCTCTATAATGTTTTCATATTTTGACACGTCTCTGTGTATATTGAGTTTGAATTTGTAATTGTAAAAAGCATATATATGATAAATATAAGAGGTTTTGTAAGGTTGATGCATATATCACTGTAGTGCAGGCCATTAAAATAATTGAAAATTGATGGAGGTTTGCAGTTTGTTATAAAGTAAGCAATAACTGGCATTAGAAAAGAGCATCATAGTTAAGGGTTAGAAGGGGATTAAGTTTGTTTAGTTTTGTCAGGTACAAGTGAGTTACTGTTTCTGAAATATCTGATAATAAGTTTGTGTTAATTAAATCCTTTTCTGTTATTTATGTTACTACACTATAAAAATCACATTGTCAGAATGTTGTAGATTGCTATCTATGTCCTTATTACAGGTATAAACCTTTCTTTTTACAATTTCACAAATTTACATGAAGGTATGCCTATTGAATGTTTTGGTTTGAGAGAGAGATGAACACAAACTTACATGTGTAAAGGTACAGAAATAAAAAGATGTATGTAGAAAGATAGATAGACAGACAATATGACACACTCCATGAAAATTTGTGATGAATAATTACAGTCCTAAATTGTGTATTTTAAGCTTTGTTTCTAACAGTAATCAATCATTTTTTTTCTCAGTTTATGATTCTTGATTATATTTTGTCCAGTAGATATAACTGTGTTTAATATGACACCAGCAGGAGGTTCTTGGTTATATTTTGTCCAGTAGATAACTGTGTTTAATATGACACCAGCAGGAGGTTCTTGGTTATATTTTGTCCAGTAGATATAACTCTGTTTAATATGACACCAGCAGGAGGTTCTTGGTTATATTTTGTCCAGTAGATAACTGTGTTTAATATGACACCAGCAGGAGGTTCTTGGTTATATTTTGTCCAGTAGATAACTCTGTTTAATATGACACCAGCAGGAGGTTCTTGGTTATATTTTGTCCAGTAGATAACTTTGTTTAATATGACACCAGCAGGAGGTTCTTGGTTATATTTTGTCCAGTAGATATAACTCTATTTAATATGACACCAGCAGGAGGTTCTTTGTTATATTTTGTCCAGTAGATAACTGTGTTTACTATGACACCAGCAGGAGGTTCTTGGTTATATTTTGTCCAGTAGATAACTCTGTTTAATATGACACCAGCAGGAGGTTCTTGGTTATATTTTGTCCAGTAGATAACTCTGTTTAATATGACACCAGCAGGAGGTTCTTGGTTATATTTTGTCCAGTAGATATAACTCTATTTAATATGACACCAGCAGGAGGTTCTTGGTTATATTTTGTCCAGTAGATAACTGTGTTTACTATGACACCAGCAGGAGGTTCTTGGTTATATTTTGTCCAGTAGATATAACTCTATTTAATATGACACCAGCAGGAGGTTCTTGGTTATATTTTGTCCAGTAGATAACTGTGTTTACTATGACACCAGCAGGAGGTTCTTGGTTATATTTTGTCCAGTAGATAACTGTGTTTAATATGACACCAGCAGGAGGTTCTTGGTTATATTTTGTCCAGTAGATAACTCTGTTTAATATGACACCAGCAGGAGGTTATTGGTTATATTTTGTCCAGTAGATATAACTCTATTTAATATGACACCAGCAGGAGGTTCTTGGTTATATTTTGTCCAGTAGATAACTGTGTTTACTATGACACCAGCAGGAGGTTCTTGGTTATATTTTGTCCAGTAGATAACTGTGTTTACTATGACACCAGCAGGAGGTTCTTGGTTATATTTTGTCCAGTAGAATGACACCAGCAGGAGGTTCTTGGTTATATTTTGTCCAGTAGATATAACTCTATTTACTATGACACCAGCAGGAGGTTCTTGGTTATATTTTGTCCAGTAGATAACTGTGTTTACTATGACACCAGCAGGAGGTTCTTGGTTATATTTTGTCCAGTAGATAACTGTGTTTAATATGACACCAGCAGGAGGTTCTTGGTTATATTTTGTCCAGTAGATATAACTCTGTTTAATATGACACCAGCAGGAGGTTATTGGTTATATTTTGTCCAGTAGATAACTGTGTTTAATATGACACCAGCAGGAGGTTCTTGGTTATATTTTGTCCAGTAGATAACTCTGTTTAATATGACACCAGCAGGAGGTTATTGGTTATATTTTGTCCAGTAGATATAACTCTATTTAATATGACACCAGCAGGAGGTTCTTGGTTATATTTTGTCCAGTAGATAACTCTGTTTAATATGACACCAGCAGGAGGTTCTTGGTTATATTTTGTCCAGTAGATAACTGTGTTTACTATGACACCAGCAGGAGGTTCTTGGTTATATTTTGTCCAGTAGATAACTCTGTTTAATATGACACCAGCAGGAAGTTCTTGGTTATATTTTGTCCAGTAGATAACTCTGTTTAATATGACACCAGCAGGAAGTTCTTGGTTATATTTTGTCCAGTAGATAACTGTGTTTACTATGACACCAGCAGGAGGTTCTTGGTTATATTTTGTCCAGTAGATAACTCTGTTTAATATGACACCAGCAGGAGGTTCTTGGTTATATTTTGTCCAGTAGATAACTCTGTTTAATATGACACCAGCAGGAGGTTCTTGGTTATATTTTGTCCAGTAGATATAACTCTATTTAATATGACACCAGCAGGAGGTTCTTGGTTATATTTTGTCCAGTAGATAACTGTGTATACTATGACACCAGCAGGAGGTTCTTGGTTATATTTTGTCCAGTAGATAACTCTGTTTAATATGACACCAGCAGGAGGTTCTTGGTTATATTTTGTCCAGTAGTTACTCTGTTTAATATGACACCAGCACAAGATTCTTAATGTTTAGCTGGATTGAAAACTGGTGCTGTCAGCATCAAGTCAAAATCATGATGTTTTCCTGCTTATTAGTAGCAAAAAAAGAAGTCATCATAAGTTTTTCATATTCAATTAAGAAATCTTTTGCCAACTTGTATTGCAACATCAATTAGAGGTTAATTAGATGCTTCTTGAAGTGATAAAACTGTATACAGAGATCAGGTATACTGCTGTGGGAGAGAAATTTTGACTGTGTTCCTCTAGATAGACAACCTCAGGAATGAAGTTAAAGATATTGGTCTTTCATCCCTATTGGCACTGTCATTAAATCATGGTTTTAACAAATTGATTACTTTAATGTTTGGGTTTCTCTAAATGCAGAACAAACATAGAAATAAATGGAGTATACTATACTGATGGCAATCAGGTAATGAGGATGCCAGATGCAATTTTAGATTAGGTGAAAACTTGTGCTCTTATCTCTGGGAAGTTTCACACATCAAAGTTCATCTTGTCCACTTAACACAGTTTAGAGATTTGACTGATTTTATAGTACTTGTTTTACACTGAATATAATGTTAGAAATTCTCACATGTATCAACAAAGACAGGACACTGAGATGGGAACCAAATATTGGCATGTTTCAAGGCATATAAAAGATAATTATGAATTTCATACCTCAGGTATATATAAAATTTCTTGAGTCACAAGAATTGTAAAGAAATTTGAAATATGAGTTACCAGTACGTTTTATGGGAGGTAGAAATCTAAGGTGAGTTCTGAAAGCAGTATAATGTAGATCTGAAGTGAGGTTAATGGTACAAAGAAATCTTTGGTGATTTTCATAAAAGTAGAAATCTAAGATGTGTTTCATAGAAAGAAGAAATCTGAGATGAGGTCCTTAAAAAGTAGAAATCTGAGATGTAATTCATAAAAAGTAGAAATCTGAGATGAGTTTTATAGGAAGTCAAAATCTAAGGTGAGTTTCACAAGAAATCAAAATATGAGTTGATTTCATAGGAAGTAGAAATCTGAGGTGTGTTACATAAATATTAGGAATCTGTGATGAGTTTCATAGGAAGTTGAAATCTGAGGTGAGTTTCATTGGAAGTAGAAATTAGAAACCTTAGATGAGTTTCATAGAAAGTAAAAATCTGAGGTTTTCATAGGAAGTAGAAATCTGGGATGAATTTCATAGGAGTTAGAAAGCTGAGATGAGTTTCATAGGAAGTAGAAATCTGAGGTTTTCATAGGAAAAAGAAATCTTAGCTAGGTTTCATGGGAAGTTGAAATTAGAGGTGAGTTTCATGTGCTTTAAAAATCTGCACTGATTTAACGTCTTTGTAAAGGGGAATTGTATTTACCAGTGTAAGATTTATATAAAGCCTCAGTCACAACCGGCCATACTTCCACACTGTGCCAAGGAATGCACAGACCTCGCTACACTTTTTTCTATCAATATGACCTCTACAGTGAAAAATGCAGAGGATTTAAAAGCCCATGCATCCAGTTGTGACAAAGTCTTTACTGAAGAGACACATTAAAGACACAGGAGATACCAGTTACATGAAAGTGATCTTTCAAAGATTGGTGTTGTTTCTTTAGCTTGCTTTTTTTTAAACTGTGAGGGATAAGGCTCTGATATTTCACATATATATCTCTTATGACCATAGCCTTGATTTGGTACATTGACTTTTGACCTAGTGAATTGAACTTGCCCTTGAACTTTCACCTACTTTTCAAAATGTTTAACTTGAGCTGAAGGAATCCAAAAATTTACCAGTCCTTTGACCTTAAAACCTGACAGCTGTGGGTAAAAATATTTATTTTGAAAATTTACAAACATTTTGGTAAGCTTTGTTGTCTTCTGACAACACTTGTTTATCATTATTTTCACCTTAACTTATCTTTTTGGATATAACTTGATGATTTGAACATCATGAAATAGATTAAAACATAAATAGACTTAAAACAAGTTTCATAATTAAATTCTGTTATCTGATCTTTTTCATATGTGCTTTATAGGCCTATATATGTAAGTGAACTCACAAATTCTGTTTGGTGGTCTGGCACTTTTAGTCCCCCACACATTTAACTGGGGATGCAATTTAAAATTATGCAATAAATAATAATTTTAGTAAATAGAAACATTTTATGATACAAAAAACAAAAACAAAAGACAAAACAAACAAAAAAAACCTAAAATTTTATGGAATGAGATGACAGAGCACCTCTATTATACTTGTTGTAGACACTGTGATGTTGTTTGTTGTATATAACATCCTTGTCTCTAGTAAAACTGCACTGCACATTAAAGGTGGGTGTAGGATATCCAATTACACCCAAATCCTTTTGACATTTATCACCCTTTCATCACTCTTGAATACAAATGCTTGACAATAGCATACTATCAAGAAAATCTGCACACAAGCAATTCCTTAGTGTTATAAGTCATTAACTGATACAGGACAAGAAAACCATACAGGTGACAAAATTATCAGTAAAATTTTCTGACCTTTAAAGGGTCAACAGGTTTCCATAGAAACCAAACCACAAATATTGTTGTTTACTGTGTAAGTTAACTGTGATTGTAATCAAATGACCCAGTGGCAGGGTAAATAATAACACAATATTGAGATTAGATATTGTATCACAACTCTTGTCGACAATATGACACTTATAGCATGACAAAGAGACATTACGAACAGAAGAAAGAGATACTCTGTGGTGTACTCTCACTCCAAAGCAGATGTTCTTAACATTTTACCCAATACCCACAAAATACATACTTCTTATGCTGTCAGATGAGAAGCGTCAAATGAAAACCATGTACTTATTTAACATCCACATGTTCAGTAAATGAATACTGTCTTTACGTGTCTATGTGCTTTATATCATATGTAGATCTTTTTGGGGATTTTCTTTTGTTTTTATATACTGGACTCCTTTACAGATATGTTATTTAAGAATATCAGTGATGAATAGATTGGTTTGGGAAAATAAAAGCTTAAATTTATACTTATGCTCCTGTATCTGTCCATAGATGCATCACTCATTGAATAAATATTTTACAGAATTTCCACAAATTTTATCTCATAATAAAATGGAAAACTCTATGTCTTAAGGTCAAAGACAGAAATTGTTGCAAAATACCCAGTGCATAAAAATATGCCTGTAGGCTGGAGTTGTGTTAAATTTAGATCATAATGTGATATATTGGAACATGCACAATTATAAAAATTGCAACAAGTTAGTTTTAAAATGAAAGACATTATTAATTCAATTATTATATAATGCTAAAGAAAACTTGAATTGCAGACAGAACTGGTTCATTAAACACATTATTTTACAGAAGAGAGTCTCGAGAACTTTCCTACATAACATCATCTGGTCCTTTTGTAAGGAGTTCAACCTGTTTCCTGTTGGCATAGATCTACAAACATAGTTTTGGAACTGAATCAAATGCCCAAAGTGTTTATATAACCAGTCATTCCCTGTTTATATTTTATACACAAACAATCATCACTATGCATAGCCAGTGCTACTAGTCGATTCAGATTTCACTTTTTCCATTTAGGATGGTTTCAATCAAAAGTCATGTGGTTGAAATCACAGGAGAATTTAGCATTTTTTTTTTTAATTTCTGGTGTGAGTTTAATATCAAACATTATTTATAGTCTGAGTAAAAATCAGTTGTTTTTATGAACTGAATTGCTTTTTTAGTTTCTAATTTCCTGTTAGGAAATAAGATGCATTAGAGTAATATGATATTGAGTTACATATACATGTAGATTCAGTTAACACACACACACACACACACACACACACACACACACACACACACACACACACACACACACACACACACACACACACATCTGTGAGTAAAATTTTGTAGATAACTTAAAAGTAAAAGTAGCTATTTAGCATTTGTTATTTTTTATAAACATGTATAAGAAAGGTCAAATTTGGTTTCAGTGATACATGTTATTTCATTGATAAACCAGACATGGGTGGGTATTGAATGTCAAATGTTCTAACAGTCAGTTCTGATTCATTATCAACATGTATTTTTCAAATATTTTGGAGACTACTGGTACATGTAGATAATACATACTTTTATTTCATCAATTTTATTTTTGTCATAAGATATAAAAATGTGACCTGCTAAAATTTTATTTGCACACACACACATGTATCTGTGAGTAAAATTTTGTAGATAACTTTAAGTAAAAGTAGCTATATAGCATTTATTATTTTTTATAAAAATGTTTAAGAAAGGTCAAATTTGGTTTCAGTGATACTTGTAAATGCTTTTTTTCATTGATGACAAATTTTTTTTTGTCATAAGATATAAAAATGTGACTTGCTAAATTTTATTTTTACATGTATATTCACTATACTTAATTATGTTTTAAAAATCAGGATACGGTCATTAAAGAAAAATCGGTGCCACCTCCCCTCCCTTCAAAAAGAAAAAAAAATACAAACAAAAAAACAAAAAAACCAGAAAGAAACAAAACACATCGACAAACAAACTGAGCAAAAACAAAAGGCCTACCGAAACTAAAAAACAAAAAAGGCATTGTATTTAGCATGCACATTGAGTTTAGTGGGTGCTGGGAGTGGAGAGGATGGAGTTAATGGGCTGAGAAATTTAAGTGCATTTTTTAGAATGTTTGTGTGGATATGTAGCCTACATGAGAAATTACTTGAAAATATCAACAACTTGGGATGTGTGATGCACCTTGTGTTGTCAGTTTTGTGTAGTAATAGTTTTGTGTGTCAGTGGTTTTAGAGGAATGTTTTTTTTCTGTGAGAGAAAACTTTCCTATCTATATCTAATTTTATTGTCATGTAGCAAATACCTTTAAATGTTTACTAATTCTAGAAAATTTAATTTGAGAAAATAGTATATGAATGATTTTGTAATATTGCACAAAACATGTAGTAGTATTATTAGGAAGTTAAAGAAACTTTAAAGTATTTGTACCTTATAACATTTTAATTCCATCCTCTTTAATACGAAATCAAAACAGGAGAGAGTTTTCTTTTGTAAATTATTCTACATCATTTGTGAAACTAGTCATACTCAAGTTGTCATGATAAAAAGAAACAATTGAATTAATCTTACATATTTTAATCTTACTTAGTTAAAGATGTAGATATCAAACAAACTTTATTTCTCTTTTTGATCATTCTTTCATATTATATATATATATATATATATATATATATATATATATATATATATATATATATATATAGTTTACCATTGACAGTAACAGACCAGTCAATACCAGTTGGCTCTAGCAGTGGTAAGATGTCCTACTGTGGACACACTGGCACCTGCTCAGAGTTTGGCTATTACCACTGACAGGAACAGACCAGCCAGTAGTAGTTAGTTCCACCAATGGTAAGGTGTCCTACTGTGGACACACTGGCACCTGCTCAGAGTTGGGCTATTACCACTGACAGGAACAGACCAGCTAGTAGTAGTTAGTTCCACCAATGGTAAGGTGTCCTACTGTGGACACACTGGCACCTGCTCCGAGTTGGGCTCTTACCATTGACAGAAACAGACCAGCCAGTACGAGTTACCAATGGTAAGGTGTTCTATCCCAGACACACTGGCACCTGCTTAGAGTAGGGTTCAACCCCATAATTCAACAATATTATCATTGCAGATACTGCCAAATAACTGTGTTAATGACTTTTTTAAAGAAACATTGTTTTCAAATAATGGCTCAAAAACTGATCAGAAACAAAGAATAATGAATTTTCAGAATAAAAGAGGAATCTTTTATTTAAAATGAAAAATATTTTGCAACTTGTCAGTTACATTTATGTTTAAATTTCTGGAACATTGACACAACCATGTAAGTACTGGTGTGTCTGCTACCAAAGCACTCTAGAACTCCAAGAAGCCCAAAATGCTTAAATGTACAATATGCTCTTATGTATCAGTTTGTATTTATGGTTTGATACAAAATCTAGTTGTTGTAGCGGAATGTAAATCTGTAACAGAGGTATGATTTGTAGATATACTTTTACCATATGTATGAAATCATCCTGTCTATAGATGAATGATATTGATAAATAATTACAAAATTTATAATAAAATTATTATTTTATAGTGTTTTGGGGTTGAACTTAAAGTCATTCAAAGATTGTTGCCCTTTAGCAAAATAAGTCCACCCCCCCAAAAAAAAAAATTAAGTATTTATTTTAAGTATATTTTTCCCATCAAAAATGTCTATCTAATATTGTGTTAAAGTTTTCACAATTAAGAAGTCAGGGAAACTGTGAATGAGGCCAAGAAATATCAATGTTATAGACTTAAAATCATCAGCAAACCTGAACCAAACAACACTATAAAAGACATGATGAACATGTATATTGGCAGTTGGTAACAACCATTTTTTTCATGACTTTTTTTTCATACTGTAATACATAAGTAAATCTTGAACTAAAATCTTAATTAGTTTCATTTTATTTTGCAGATGGTTAAATTATTATAAAGTATTTATTGTGTTTAACTGTAGAATGATGTTATCACTAGATGATTTGTTATTTACAAATAAAATATAATGATAGAGTTTATAGCTCAGGGCTTGTGTGTGTAATACACTGTTCATTAAGATATAGTGATAGGGTGTGAAACTCAAGGCTTGTATGTGTAATGCGTAGTTCATTTATATTTTGATATAAGGCAACAGTTGTGAAAATGGCATATTATCAAATTAAGAAATAACAGGAGCATCAAAATGTCAAGCACATGTGAAATTGGTAGGTGCCAAGTTTGGAGATTAGAATACACAAACATCACTCTTCTGAATCAGTCTACAAATGGAGTCCATGTGCTGTACATTCTTCAACACCGTTTTGATTTATTTTTCTTTCAACCATTTTGTTTCCCTGGGTGAAAATTTGATTCCACCAGGGAGAAAATTAAGTACCGGAAAATTTGTGCAGGTTTTTTTTTCATTTTTTTTTATATAAACCTTATTCTTATTCATTTATGGTTTTGAGACATAACACATATATTCACAAAAAATATCAATACAGGTACATTTTATATATACATGTATATTTACACACAGACTATTTCTCAAAATAAGTCATAGGGTTATTCATTATCTCACAGTATGAAATCTGGCTTTTTCTGTTATAAATCACTGTATAAAAGTAATGGTTTATAACAGTCCAGTCAGAGTATTTTATGATAAAGAGACATTGGCTACTACAGGGGAAGTTTCAGAAAATCAGACTTGTTCTAAGGACATATGTAAAGGGAACTCCTGTCACACTTTCTATGAAAGCTTTCCTTTGAGTCCCGTGTAGAGACATTTTCTATTTCCTAGTTGGCTTTTAAATGTAAGTTGCTATGTAGATGTGTTACCTTAGTTATGTTTTCTACAATTACTGGGAATTACATAAAAATTACTTGCATTAAGATATGATTGCTATTGCATATTCTAATCAGTGTAGTATATGATGTGGCAAATTAAGGAGGGCAAGTGTTTGAACTGCCACCTGGTGATAGTTACATGTAATTACAACAATATGTCCTTGATTTCATTACATTCACCAGCCAATAAGTAAGTTGATATATCATCTTTACCTTTGCATCCCTTGCATCCAGGTTTTGTATCGAGTAAAACAGAATTAATTGAAGTAGTAACAGATATATAGAGGTACATAAAAATGTATGTCATCTGGTTGTAGTCATGAAATAAATAAAACTGCATGTTCATGTTAGACTGGATTAAAGTAAGATGTCTAAACACACTTTTAGTGTAGGAAAAATTGTTTGCAAATTTTTTTGCCAAAAAAAAAAAAAAAAAAAAAAAAAAGAAAATTCAAATATGACAATGTTGTTAAAGACTAAGTTCTGAACAAGGTTACTGAAACTCAGTTATATTTTTGACATCTTTATTTTGTGTACACACCTTTTCAGACCGATGTGCATGAATTTGCTATTTTAAATCTGCATAAGACTTTACGGTAATTTTGTAAGTTGTAATTGGTACAATGGAACTTGAGAGATCACATTTCCTGCCACTGAAATGTGGTCTCTCAAGACAGGTGCTCTGTCAAAAAAAGTTTTATTTAAATGATTATTTCACATGTGGTTTTCAGAATAAGGGCATGCAAAAAAGTAGGGAGAGTGGTCTGTCAAGATAGGTTTCATTGTACTGTTGAACATGAATATAAACAAACATATGTATATCCTGTATGACAACATAATTTTTCATATCAAGAATATGCATTATTGCCATTTTTGAATTCCACTTTTAGAAATAAAGGATATATTGCAATTCTGTGCCTACTACAAATTTTACAGAAAAATAATTACACAGAGATTTGAATAGAAGATAAAGGTGTAATACAGACTTTGATACATATATCTGCTGGATATTAAAGTTCGTGAATAGGTCCCTTCATAAATTTACGCAAATGTTAAACTCCTATGAACAATAAAAGTGATTTGTAGTAATCAGTATATATGTTATTACCGGTAAGTAATTCTAGAACATGGTAAATCAGAAATTTGTTAATTATAATTATAATCATAATAACTATGTAAATAAATAAATACAGGTAATCAAAAAATAGAATTCAGAACAAGAGAAAAAATTACGTTTTTAAAGAAAATATGTGTGTCTAATTGTCTGATGATCTTAGAGTTAAAGTGTATGAACTGTTAAAAAACTGAAATTAGAATTATGTACTCCATAGTTGAGGTCAATCTCCATCTACCGAAGTTGAAAGATGGTCTCTTGTTTCTTATTCTGAATATGAGGTATCCTGTATCACTGCAAGAAGATATTATCTCCTGGATCAGATAAAATATCTTATTGTCGGTTTGCCCCTACAGGAGACATTGAGTCTGTCATAGACACACAGTATATACCTTGCCTTTTTAAAATTCATTAATTCAGAGTTTTTAAAATATATACTTATGTTTCTTTTTTGGATATAAACATTGTTCATGTTGGTATAACATGGAATATTTAGCTTTATTTTTCTTTTTTGGATATAAACATTGTTCATGTTGGTATAACATGGAATATTTAGCTTTAATTTTTTGTTAAATGTTGACTATTGTTAACTTTTTTTGTTTGAGTATTGTTATCCATGTAATAACATCATAATATGTTTAAGGATTGTCACTCCTTCTATATGAGTGTCCTCATCCAAGTGCATTTTTTAAAAGTACATGTATGTTGTCACCCCTGCTATGCAAATGTCCTTGTCCTAAGACAAATGTCCAAATAATGTATACAGTCAGTGTAAAACCATAAGATGTATCTGTGGTCTAGTTACTAGAGTATCATGCTGTAAGCCATGCAGTCTATCACCTATAGTCAGTATGGGGACCTTTTATGTATCTGTGGTCTAGTTACTAGAGTATCATGCTGTAAGCCATGTACATGTAGTCTATCACCTATAGTCAGTATGGGGACCTTTTATGTATCTGTGGTCTAGTTACTAGAGTATCATGCTGTAAGCTATGTAGTCTATCACCTATAGTCAGTATGGGGACTTTTTATGTATCTGTGGTCTAGTTACTAGAGTATCATGCTGTAAGCCATGCAGTCTATCACCTATAGTCAGTATGGGGACTTTTTATGTATCTGTGGTCTAGTGACTAGAGTATCATGCTGTCAGCTATGTAGTCTATCACCTATAGTCAGTATGGGGACATTTTATGTATCTGTGGTCTAGTGACTAGAGTATCATGCTGTAAGCCATGTAGTCTATCACCTATAGTCAGTGTGGGGACACTTTGATGTATCTGTGGTCTAGTTACTAGAGTATCATGCTGTAAGCCATGTAGTCTATCACCTGTAGTCAGTATGGGGACACTTTGATGTGTCTGTGGTCTAGTTACTATGTGATCTATCACCTGACTTATAGTCAGTGTGTGCATTGTGGGGACACTTTGATGTGTCTGTGGTCTAGTTACTATGTGGTCTATCACCTGACTTATAGTCAGTGTGTGCATTGTGGGGACACTTTGATGTGTCTGTGGTCTAGTTACTATGTGGTCTATCACCTGACTTATAGTCAGTGTGTGCATTGTGGGGACACTTTGATGTGTCTGTGGTCTATTGAATAGTGTATCATACTGTAAACCATGTGGTCTATCACCTCTAGTCACCATATTTTTTAACCCTGTTGGAACAAAAACTGATTGTGTTGGTATAATTGTGAAAGGCTTTAAAATAATCTTTTTTAAGAACTTGTAAGACACCACGTAAACAAGTTTTTTTATCTAATCCCATATGTCATAATTATCAAATAAATCTAAAACCTCAGTGTATGTCATTCACACTTTATAAATATCAAAAACCTAAAACCACAAAATTGATTTAGTTTTAGTGAAAAGTCTTAGGTACTTAAAAAATAAAGTAATGGAGTAATTGATGTCATTCTGTTGTCTATATTCAGAAGTATGCAATTCTGTATAGAGTCTGAAAATACAGTCAAACTTGCATTAAATACCACCTCTGTATAAAAGGTACCTGCCATCAAATCATTCAAACATAGCATTTTGTTAACTTTTTATAATGAATAAACCTTTTTATAAATGTCTATAGTGGCTACTTTTGTCTGTTACGATAGACGATATAGATAAGTTTTACTGTACATAAAAATTTAACTTGGCAAATTGTACAGAAGCTTTTATAGTAAAATTTGCTTTAGCGACCACCTGTGTATAAAGACCACCTGGTCATAAAGACCATTTTTTGCTGTCCCCTATAGTACTATTTGTGTACAAGTCAACCTCTATATAAAGACCACCTCCCTATAAAGACTGGTTTTGTTGCTCCCCAAAGGGGGTCATTACATACAAGTTTCACTGTATATATAAATACATACATCGTATGCTACACAAACTATGGTAGAATGATCTTGAGATATAAGATTTAGAGTAGATATAATAAATTACAAGATAAGATATTTAAAAAAAAATACATTCTAGTTTTTGTGAAAAAATGTAATATGTGCTGTTATGAGATCTGATAATTTGCACAAAATAAAGAATATAATTTCAGTAAAAATATATAAAGCTGAATCTTTTATGCTTGATATACAGCTGATATTATAACAACAAATTTAGTCTTGCTCACTCAATTATCTGTTACATATAATTTTGAGTAAATTAAATTTTACATTTAATTTTGAATAAAATTGCATACAATATGCAATAAAATTCCATATACAGATATCTTTGAGCAAATTTGCATAAGATTTTCAGTAAAATTGCATATGATTTTGAGTATAAATTCATATAATTTTTAGCAAGATTGTATATAATTTTCAGTAAAACTACATATAGAATAAGAAAATAATAGAACAAACATAAACCTGAAATGCATAAAGATGTTTGATTAGAAATTTTGATTCATCATTGTTGTTAGGGTTATTTTAGTTTTAATTAATTTAACTAATTTGTCTAGATTAGTTTAAGTTAAGATTAGATCATTGTCTAGATTATTTTAAGTTTTGATTAGATCATTGTCTAGATTATTTTAAGTTTTGATTAGATCATTGTCTAGATTATTTTAAGTTTTGATTAGATCATTATCTAGATTATTTTAAGTTTTGATTAGATCATTGTCTAGATTATTTTAAGTTTTGATTAGATCATTGTCTAGATTATTTTAAGTTTTGATTAGATCACTGTCTAGATTATTTTAAGTTTTGATTAGATCATTGTCTAGATTATTTTAAGTTTAGATTAGATCATTGTCTAGATTATTTTAAGTTTAGATTAGATCATTGTCTAGATTATTTTAAATTTAGTTTAGATTGTTGAAAAAGTTATTTTAAGTTTTTGATCTTATTATTATATCATTTTATTGTTCAGTTTAATAAATAGATTACAACAAATTTTTGCTTAAATCATTATACATTACACACGTTCATAATTTTTTAAAGTTTTTGTTCAGATAATTGAATATTTTGTTTGGTCTGTGGTTTGATTATTATAATTTTTTAACATACATGTGTAGTGTTAGGGTAAAATTATTTAGGTATCTATTTATGTTACTGTAGAGTTTTAATGCACTATACTGGGGCCTCCGTGGCTGAGTGGTTAGCGCTTTAAATCACAAGGCCTCTCACCTCTGGTTCGAATCCCGCTAGGGTCATTTCAAATTAAGTGGGAAAGTTTGCCAGTTTTCTTGCGGAAGGTCGGTGGTCTTTGCCCGGGTAACCGGGGTTTCTCCTCCACCAATAAGAACTGGACGCCATCATATGACTGAAAGATTGTTGAGTATGGCGTAAAACAAAAAATCAAATCAAATGCACTATACTAAGTTTTTTTTTATAAATATGAATTGCTCTACTGGAAACCAAACATGAATAAAGGAGTCCTGAAGAGATTCATCACTGCTTTATCTGCCATGTTGGCATGCAAATATATATGAACTTAAGATATTTTAGAAAAGTTTTCACAGAATTTGATTAAACATTCGCTTTATCATTATTGGTCAAGTACATTGTAGGAGACCATAGTTTTTGATTGCCTCTGATTGTAGATATCAGGATTTTGCAGCACCTTTTATATTCTGGCTGGCTCGCTTCTTCTGTTGCTCCATTTTGAAATACAAAACTTCTTTTCTTCTCAACATCTTTTCATTGGAATTCAAAGCGTTGTATAAAATCATTTATTACAGATGTTGATAAATCTAATCATACATTTCTATTTTCAAGGTTCTTGTAAAAAAAATAAATCATTATTCATAAATATGTCACCTGGGTACACCTTACTAATTGTTTGCATTTTCTCATCTTTTGAATAGATATATTTTTCCCGGTAATCTTTCCAAAATCATTTTGACCTATTTTTTTTGTGTTCTAGATTTAAAATTAGAATACACCAGGTCATTATATAAGGTATTATAAATCTATTTTTCTAGTCAGTATCTATGCTATTGAGATATTTGATACTAGACCTATAATATTTACAAGTGTCAATTCATTGTGATAAATCTAATGTCAATCTTTTTTCCAAACAGTACTATAATAGATAATCATAAGGATATTTATTTAATGGCTCCACCTTTACCTTTCAAAGGGCCTGTCATGGTTGGAAAACACAGACATTTTGGCGATTTAAAACAGAAAATGAACAATTGTAATATTAATTGGAGGAGGGAAATTTAAAGCCTTTGCCTTGTTGAGATACAAATTGAACAGCTACAGTTAATATTAATGGTGACTGTTAACTGAGTGTTAATTTTATAGACAAGGTCAGCGTAACCTATTGCTATCAGGCTAAAAGGCTATCAGTTTATTATTATTATAATTGAAAAATAAAATGAATTTAACAGGTAACACATATACACACACTGCAAATGAGATGTTCCATGGGAATCGAGGCAAATAAATATATAAATCAATGAAATAATGAATAAATGATTACTATATATATATATATATATATATATATGTGTGTGTGTGTGTGGTGTGTCAGGTGTGTGTGTGTGTGTGTGTGCATTAGTGAGCAGCGAGATCAAATTAGTGCAGCAAGATAAAATAAGAATATAAATTAATGAAATACCAAATAAATAAATATGAAAAATGTATGTGTGTGTTTATGTACATTACAAACATAGCCTACTTAATGGTAGTTGTGTGCCTGACGCTTAAACTTTTCCTGCCGTGCAAAAATTTCCTCTGCTGCCCACGAGAAAATTCATTTCCAACCTTTTGCATTGTTTAGAGGTACAACAGATTGCTTAGTTATTGTTAATAATTTTCTGCTATTTTTGTAAAAGAATTGTAAATAATATTTTTTTTGTTAAATTGTAAGTCATAAATAAATTCTTAGACATGTCATGCTCTCAAACCCACAACATTACCTGTGCCCTTGATTTTCATTGTGTGTTAGGCCTATATGTTTGTGTTTTGCATGCATGCTTGTCTGACAACATGCTGGCCCTTTTTCGGGTCTTTTGCATTTTTCAATCCTTTACGTATATGCAAATTGCAAATTTAGGCAAGTTTGGTGTACATGTATCTTAAACTCAGTCATCTTTTCTTTTTGGGTTTCAATTTATTAAGTGCATATATTCAAAGAAAAGAACAATTATTTCAAAAGAATTACATTTGAAATATACAGGTACAATGTATATTTTGTACTTTACTGTAGCAACAGAAGCACTTTTACCACATTTTGTGGGAATTGCAGTGTGCAAAAATAAAAAAAACACATAGAACATGTCACTGGCTATTTAAATAGTGTGAAGTTGTATTAGTCAGTCTATATATCTAATTTCACTCGTAGAACATCCCAAAGCAAAAATAGATGAATTAATGGTAAATAATCTTTCTGAATAAGAAGAGGGTTTAATTTAATATAATGTGATTTATATGTTAAGTACAGGTATATACACTGGGTACATGCATTCTAATTAAATTTGAATACTGCACATGGTTATATCACTTGTGTTCTGGGTTTCCTCAGCTGATTTTACTTCACCTACTTGTACTTTTAGAGTACATCTTAATTGTTGCTATATAATAGAAACAAAAACTTCAAGTTAAAGGATTTTTGCTTCTTTTTATTGAACTACGTCACCACCTCATCACCTCGTGAGAACACTCGGACCATAACTCATTTATAACCACAGAATCTTGTTCTCCTCTTCTGTATCCCAAACACCCACCTCTTTTGGTCAAGTCAGTGCATACATCTAGTCAATAATAATCAACAGTAAAGCAATAGATATGAGCTTTAGATATCTGTGTAGTTTATACAATTACATTGTACTTGTAAAGAATCTCTCTCTTTTTTGCCTATACATGTATGTTCTATCTGTGATCAGGCTTAGTATCAAAGGGAAATTTTCAGATCTGCAATCTTTCATAATGTAATGATAAAGAGTTTCATGTTTTGGGTACACCTTCCATAGATTGGCCTGATCAAAAACACTTGCAGCACAAATTGGATAAGATTGAGGAAGAGGGACGACTCGGATAGGTGTAATCTGACAAGAAGTGTGCACAATGCCCCAGTAAATAAATGGTATACACTGGAATGTTTTAATCCACGTGCCTCTAATTACCATAGTGATAAAGTGGTAGACATCCATCCTTGGTCTTTCTTGCATGAAATACAGAAAGCAGCCGTCAGGAGCACATTTAGTGAAATGATTTCATTACGGCACATGTTCACTTTAAAACACTTACATTGGATTTTTTTGTGTTTGTGTAAAATTTTATTAGGACTGACAGCCATTTCCTTCAATTTTCTTGCCACTTACAACTGTTTAGCTGTACTTATCCTCTTCTGCTACTACTTCTCTTGAAATATAGTTGTCTAACACTTTTCTGGTTCATTTGTAAAGGATAGAACAAAATGTTACAAAGATTAAGAGTTTTGGAAGAATGACATAGTATTCCTTGGCTAACAAGCTGTCAACACTGGGATACTCTTCACAAGTAACATCATTACCTGGTCCTACCTTCAGCAACAGGAAGCTTATTTCAGTTTATCATAATTAAAATAATGGAAAATTCGTCTTCTTATTTAGATAACAAATTTCCAAATTAGTTTTACTGTTTAGATCTATTTGGAAATTTTTGCCCTTATCTAATTTTTGCCCCTAGATTAGAGGGCAAAAATTTCAAGCTAAATAACTGAAGCATGCACATACATTTTATACATGCTATACATGTAACTATGAAAATTCAGGGTGAATTGTTAATAAGATGGGGCGATTGAATTTTCTACTGCAAAAGGGTCAAACTATCCAATTATACAAAGTATATTGTATGAAATATGAAGTATAGAAAAAATTAAGGTTTTACACATTTTTGGCCAACTTTTGGGGGCACACCTCACCTGAATACACTCCTAATCTGTTGATTTGATACAAAATTCTGACCTTTAAAAGTGATTAACAAGTACTACAAGAATACATAATATTAGGGATCACAAGGGTCTATTTAGACATGGGTGTTTGTCATACTTGAAATTAATCTGCAACCCTCAAATTTAGATTTTCTCCCTGACCCTTAAGATATTTCAGTGTCAGTGCTTGTCATTGATTAAGTGTTTAATTGATTATAGTCATTGAATTTTGTTATTAATTAGAGGTAACGTTTTCATGTCTTATTTGTTTTTTATTTATACACCATAAATCAATTGAGAGAACCCTCATATTGTCCACCCAATACATATCTGCCACAGTTGACTTTCATGCTTTGGTCAAATGAACCCCAGACTTCTGCAAGTAAACTGACCAACTTTCTCGCAAAATCAGCTTAGGATCCATTGGGACCAAACCACACTGATCTGAGCATTTTGTTGTTGATTTTAATCTTTCCATAAGAGGATACTGAAGAGGGTTTGTAGATGAAAATTTAAAACAATAGAATAAAAACAAACATAAAAATGGACAATTTTACACGAGTGGTTGGTAGGACAAATTGTTTGGGAGTTACATAAACATGTTCAACTTCATTATCATAAAACAAACTGTTATTTCCCTTCAAATTTTGAATTATGTATAATGTAGCATATAATCTTTATGGATACACAAAACAATGTCTTCTTTTCAGATTTCCTCAGAAAGAATGTTTACATGTGCAAGTAAACACTCATGCACACACACACACACACACACACACACACACACACACACACACACACACACACACACATACACACACAAGAAAAACAAATTGTCAAGAGTCAAGTGTGTAGACTAGGTTTACATCTACAAAGGTCAACATTACTTTATTTTGACACTTTTTAGAAGCACAAGAAGTACATGTGTAAGTATATAGTCTTAAAATAAAATCATTGGAGAAAAAGTATTTATAGGATCAACTTTGTATGAGTGTGTTGGTTGCTTGTGAGATACATCATTTCCTGATCATCTTTATCTATGTGTTTAATGAGTTTTTATTTCTGGAACAGTGTGTCCAAAATGTAATAAATACCCAGTCATATTTTGACATCTATTGAAGAACACATATATATTGAGGTTAAATATTGGATGTACTCCACAGATAATAGATTCATACCATCATTAAATAGTTGTGTATTGTATGTGAAAAAAACCAACAATATATCAACTAACATTTTCTCAATTTGATATGTCTGAAATCTGGTATTGATCAGATCGCTTCATGAATCTTAAAAGTGTCAAATCTGCCACCATTATGTATCACTTTTATAATCATCAGGATAGACCCCTATATTTAAACTCATTTGTCACTTAAAGCAAAAAAAAAAAAATGTGCTGTTGCTTTAACGCTTGAACAATACCTAATCCTGCATATAGATGACATCATATGCCTTGCGTTATAAACTTCCAGAAAGTACTCCTTGTGATTCCTGTATTGTCCAAAATACATGTTTATGATTTATGGTCATACATGTAGATAGAAATAGTCATATCAAGATAAAGAAGTCTTTTCAACTGACACTTTATGTTACTTAAATTGGAGTTGATTACTGAAGATGATTGAACGGACATAATTACTCTGGCATCTTCTAAATACTTTTGCACTTTTGTATTTTTCTCTTCTCAAGTGAAGTTCTATGGAAGTGGATACTTGAACTGCCATACAGACAAAATCTTGATCATCTAGCCATTTGTATAGTCATGATTTCAGATAATGTATGATATAGATTAAACACCAGAACTGCTATGATATCCATTTCAAGTGCATGTACCAATGTACAATCCCTCTAAAGTTGAAATGATTTTCAAACTTACTGGAATCAAAATATAAATTTCTAGCACTTTGCCTTAGCTGTATTATTTGCACATTTATGCCTGTAAGCAAATTTCAGTATAAATCATACATCAAAGAAAAAAATATGCACATACACCTTCCTTATACATATAATTATCAAAATTATATTACTAAACTAAGATTTCATTCTCGATCTGTTATTTAATTAATTATATAATGAGGTCATTTTTAGTTTTTTCTTAAGCTTGCCCATGAAAATATTTTTTTTGTTTGTTTAAAAATTAATTATTAAAATAGGAAAATATGTTGAATACCTCTATCTAATTTCTGAAATCTCTTACATGAGTGACTGTTTTTTTTTTGTTATTTGAAATAAGATAAAGATTGATAACATGAGCACACAGTTATATTTCTGTCTTCAATCAGTTTATGTCATCAATGATAGATTTAAACTAGAACTTCCCAAGGGATGGGGTTCTGATGGATAGGAACAAATGATTTGGAAAGATTTACACATACATTGTTAATGAAATGATCTTGTTGAACAAAAAAAAAAACAAGGAAAATATGTGATAATAGAAAGAGTATTTTATTTGGAGAATGTAGGACATGTATGTGTGTGTATGTGCAGGTATGTGTGTGTATTAAGCACAGTTTGGAATGTGAAAAATAATGTTATGTTGGATAGATACATGTACTGTAATTCAAATCTCTAGAAATGACCCTCACTTGAAGCAAGAAAAAAGAAACAAAACCTAGAACTCAACATAAATCTTGAATGGTATACCAACCTACGTATGTAAATACTGAGGAGGAGTCAAAAATTTTCAGGATATAAATAAAAGATAAGATAAATTTAGAGAGATTGCTTTTAGGTCAATAAGAATATAAATTTAGTGTTGTTAAATAGATTCTCAAACAACCTATCTGACAATAGGTAAAAAAAAATCTCCCCAACACATTTATCCCTAAAGACACATTTGGACTGGACTAAGTCATTGATTTATAGAAGAGTCCATTGATTTTCAGGTTTGATGAGTTAATTTATACTATAATAGTTTTGGAGTCCTTTACTGTTAAACACAATATTGATAGTATCATAATGGAGGATTGAAGGTACTACATTGTCAGATCACACAGGGGTTATTGTAATGTCATCAACATGTGGGTCTTGTAAAAGGCCCCATTTCCAATGAAGAATCTACTATATCTTTTCCCAGTTTTGAGCAAACATTTCCCAAATATGTTCACCATTTAGCTCACTTTTGGGTATACAAGTAAAATTTTATAGCCTAAATTATCACTCAGTTAAGTGAAACATAAGTTTTGTATTATTATTAGTGAAATTACCATAGTTACTTGTTGATTTATCAAATTTAGTCCATTCCCATGTAAAATTCACAATTGAAAGGGATACATTGAGAGGGGGGATGTTGTAGTGAAAGTCAGAGATTGCTGATATCAGTGACATTTTGAACATTTTATAGATCAGCCAGTATAAGCCATAAACCAAAAAATGAACCAATTTTATCAGAATAATAAAATTTGTCAAAATGGCATTGAAAATATATTCTTTGCTCCAGTGATTCTTAAAACTTGATTCAAAATTCAAAACAACATTTTGATATTCAGGAAAAAACTTCACTATGGTGCTTTCACTGCTTTGTGTCAGTTGTAAAGTTTCATCAAAACTTTATAATGTTTTACTAAACAAGCAAATAAAGAAAACATGAACTTTATGTACTGTGTTAGAATTTGAATATGTGAAATTTTGAGCAAAAATATGTTTAAAATGTTAGTTTTTGGTGCATGGGAGAATGAGATTGATAAATGGAGTGACTTCAGTGCGTAAGATGTGTGAGAATTACTAGGATGAGTTGTAATGAGGCATTATTATCCAACAGTCAAGAGGCGAAGTGGGAAGATAATAAGCTACTGGAAGATGACACAATACAGCTGTTTGACTGGATTTTCAGATGCTCCTCATACTAACAGCAGAATATCATATGTAATATTCTAATGTCAAATTATCTTACATGTCTGTGTATGTAAATCATGTTGAAATAATAGACCATTATAAGATTAAATAAAGACTCATACAAAGTTGTATCTGACTGAAAACAAATGTGCACACTTAAAAACGCAGAGGTTTGCAACTAAATGTAGTTCCTGTATGAAAAAAATCAGTTACTGCATAGACATTTAGAATACAAGTATATATATTCAGAATGAGTTTGACTAGAAGGTAATATCATCTGTACAAAAAGATTAAAGGTTATAGGGTTAAAAGGTGAAGGTCACATATTAAAATGTGACTGTCACAGGATAAAGAGATGAAAGGCACAGATGCACAATTTCTATAATAGGCTTTTAAGATGTATTTGAAACTACTTAATATTGAGCAATAAAACTGGTGCAAATGGTTTTACTTCTACATACTTTTTATGTCACAACTTTGAAGGTCATGGTCATACACACAGATCTTTATGGAAAAAAAATGTGCATACACATACTTTAAAAATGCATAGGTTTGGAACTAGTTTTTGTCTAATAACAGTTACTGGAGGCTTAGAATATACATGTATTTCAAAATGAATTTGACTTGTAAAGTTTTACAGGTAATGTTACCTCTACAAAAAGGTTGAAGGTCAAAGAAAAAAAGGTGAATGTCACAGGGTAAAAATGAGAACATCACAGGTTTAAAAAGTGAATGGCACAGATGCACATTTTATTCAGTAGTCTTTCAAGATATATTAAAAACTATTTAATATTAAACAAAAAAATGTGTGCAAATGGACCTCCATCTATATGTTTTATGTCAAAACATTGAAGGTCAAGGTCATACACACAAGTAATTATCTAATTTTTAGTTACTAACAACAAAACAGCAAGGACATGAATTGATGACATATAAAAATCTAGTCATCATACAACATTTTAAAGACTTTAGTTTGTCCAAAAAATTCAATGTTTTAAAGACTCTAGTCTGTCCATAAGACATACAAAGTTTTGAAGACTTTAGTCTGTCCAAAAAAAGACTTCAATACAAAGTCTTAAAGATTTTAATCTGTCCAAAAGACTTAAATACAAAGTTTTGAAGACTTTAGTCTGTCCAAAAAAAGACTTCAATACAAAGTCTTAAAGATTTTAATCTGTCCAAAAGACTTAAGTACAAAGTTTTGAAGACTTTAGTCTGTCCAAAAAAAGACTTCAATACAAAGTCTTAAAGATTTTAATCTGTCCAAAAGACTTAAATACAAAGTTTTGAAGACTTTAGTCTGTCCAAAAAAAGACTTCAATACAAAGTCTTAAAGATTTTAATCTGTCCAAAAGACTTAAATACAAGGTTTTGAAGACTTTAGTCTGTCCAAAAAAAGACTTCAATACAAAGTCTTAAAGATTTTAATCTGTCCAAAAGACTTAAATACAAAGTTTTGAAGACTTTAGTCTGTCCAAAAGACTTAAATACAAAGTTTTGAAGACTTTAGTCTGTCCAAAAAAAGACTTCAATACAAATTCTTAAAGATTTTAATCTGTCCAAAAGACTTAAATACAAGGTTTTGAAGACTTTAGTCTGTCCAAAAAAAGACTTCAATACAAAGTCTTAAAGATTTTAATCTGTCCAAAAGACTTAAATACAAAGTTTTGAAGACTTTAGTCTGTCCAAAAGACTTAAATACAAAGTTTTGAAGACTTTAGTCTGTCCATAAGACTTAAATACAAAGTCCTAAAGACTTAAGTCTGTCCATAAGACTTAAATACAAAGTCTTAAAGATTTTAATCAGTCCAAAAGACTTAAATACAAAGGCCTAAAGACTTTAGTCTGTCCAAAAGACTTAAATACAAAGTCTTAAAGATTTTAGTATTTCCAAACGATTTATATACAAAGTCCTAAAGACTTTAGTCTGTCCAAAAGACTTAAAATGCAAAGTCTTAAAGACTTTAGTCTGCCCATTTGGTTTTTAATTTCATATTCAATTATTATATTTTTCAGACATGACCTTCATTCAGTATACCCTAACAAGTTTGTACAGAGAGAGGAACACCAATCAAGATTTCGGATTTTCAATACCCTTTATGATCTACCAGGTGAGTATTTTGTATTTCTATAAATAAATATAACACAACACTCGGTCTAGCATATGAGTCTCAAACAAATGTACCTTAGTAGATCAATAGAGAGTGAAAATCTGCTGAACTTCTCCGTACATGTAACCACAGAAAAACACTGGAATTGAAAATCAAAAAATGAGCTCTTAACCTAATCCATGACATAACTTAATAAGGCATTTCCATAGTTTATCAGATCAAGACATCAACTAAAAGTTAAACAATATGTACATGTACCAGTTATGAGCTATAAGTAAAGTAACGAGATGCCGCACATGTATCAGAGTGAGACTCACTGTAAAATGAAAAAGATAAATCATGTCTTGTACCTCTGTATAAACTAGTGGAATTTACAGTGTAAAATATTTGTATCATTTTTTTACCTATTTACCCCTAAAGACAGATTTGGACTGGTCTAAGTCATATATTACAGAATAGTCTATTGCTTCTCAGGGGGTTGATGAGTTTAACACATTGATGCATCAGTATAATTATGCAGAAAAGTATAAAATATCCAATACAGTTAAAATCTAGTATTATGAAAAACCTATTTCCTGCTTCATTATCATTTCCAATTTTTTATTTTTATATGGTAAGAAGTTTTCCAAAATTTGATAATTTATGATACATTGATGATTTTCTTATAACGTTTATCCAGTTTATAATCAATTGAACATACAGTCAAACTTTAATCTATAAAGGTCACTCAAGGGTAGCCATTATAGACAGGTGGTTTATTCAATATAAAAAAAAATAAAGGATATGTTTGAAAGACCCTTACAGACAGGTTCCTTTTATACAGAGGTGGCTTTTAAATTATGTTTGCTGTTTTAAATGATTTTTTATCTGAAGTCTTCATATTGCTTTGACAAGCTGTGGTGTTATCATGATGTGCTATTATCAGCTAATCTAAGATTAATGAAATCAAATGACTAATTTACGAGAAGCCTTATCTGAAGTAATTGAGATAAGGTCAAATTGTTTAATATCTTATTTTATTAGGCCACCTGAGTCAAAGAATCAGGAGCCCGCCTGGCTCATTCGGTAGTCGCTAGACTCTTGATCATGAGGTCGTGAGTTCGAGTCCAGCCGGCAGCAGTCATTGTCATTGTTAAATATAGAACAAATGAGTCAGCAGATATTTTTTATTTAATGCATGTATCTCCAAAATTATTAAAGCTACTGAAAAAAACATTAACTTATAATGAGCAGCTTGCAAAAATCTACCAATATGTTATTTTGGTGGAATTGACTGGTCAACCCTTATGAGAGTTATTACCCCTTTTTGTGGATATTTCATGTTTTTGGATGTTTATTGACATTATCTTGAAAAGTATAATAGCTAGAGTAAAAGTGAAAGAATAAAAAATGATCAGCATGAAAAGATCTTCATATAAGTCAACAGGGCAGAAATTGTCAGGTCACCTCTTATGAGAGTTATTTCCCTTTTAAATTGATTTTTCATGTTTTTGGATGTTTATTTACATTATCTTGAAAAGTAAAATAGCTGGAGTAAAAGTGAAAAAAGCAAAATTGTTCAGCACACAAAGATCTACAAAAGAAAAAAAAAAGCCAATAGGGCCAAAATTGTCAGGTCACCCCTTATGGGAGTTATTACCTATTTAAGTTGATTATTCATGTATTTGGTTATTTATTTACATTATCTTATAAAGTATAATAGCTCGAGTAAAAATTGTTCAGCATGCAAAGATCTACAAAAAAGTCAATAGGGCTGAAATTTTCAGGTCACCTTGTATGGGAGTTATTTCCCCTTTTAAGTTGATTGTTCATGCTTTTGAATTTTTATTGACATTGATCTTGAAAGGTATAATAGCTCGAGTAAAATTGAAAAAAAAAAAGTTCAGCATGCAAAGATTTACAAAAAAGTTAACAAGGCCGAAATTGTCAGGTCCTTGCTAATGGGAGTTATCTCCCTTTAATTGGATTTCTTATGTTTTGAAAATTGATTCTGTCAATAAACAGTCCACTAGAGGGCGATTGAATTACACTGGGTACAGTACTATACAGATGGCTTAATAACTAAAAACTGATTGATTTTCTGTATACAAAATGTATCAAAATGTTGCTAGGAAGTATCTAAGGATCATTTTAACATAATTTCAAGATCATGGGATCAAAGGCCAAGTTCACAGACACCTAAGTAAAGAGAAAATATGATTTTTTTGTTTTTTGTTTTTTTATTTTTTGGGGTTTTTTTTTGGGGGGGGGGTTGTCTTTTTTTTTATTTGTCAAAAGTTAGACATTTTCGACTTCTCAAGAACCAGTTGACTAATTTTAACCAACCAAACATGACAGAAAATTGTTTGCAGGTGACCATTAAGGCCCTTTGGGCCTCTTGTTTTTTAAATTTCCATACTTTTTGATATGTTTGAAATAACTGCTGAGGTTACACAGTAATGTAAACTTTCAGAAGTCTACATATTGCAGGCATATTTTTGTTTATTGTGAGTCAGATATCATAGAAGTATTAATTTTGTACTGCCATAAATTTTGTTGTCCAAAAGTTTTGCCTTGGCCACACCTCAATGTATGATCATGCTTAATTCATTTAGCTTGAAAATTTTCTTTTCATTTTAAATTTGCCCTCTCATCTAGGGGTGAAAATAGTGAAAATTTAATATAAAATGGACTCCAGTATAGTAATGTGACAGGTGTAAGTAACTTTTTTGTAAGTAAGTTTTTAAACAGCGGTCTTAAGCTAGGGCACATCATATACAGCTGTTAAAAAACCAGGGACTTTCCACCCTATAATTGTTGGTCGAAGTAAAGCCACATTCCCAATGCAGAAAAAAAAAAATGCCTTTTTTTTGCCAATTTGGAGTTGAAATTTCCCAATTGGAGTCAATTACAAACAAATTTTAAGAAATAGTTGTAATTTCAAACAGTTTTGTGTATTTTCATATTTCCAAATTTCTATAAAATGTTGCTAAAATTCCAAAATCAAAAGTTCCAGGTCCCATTACAAAAAGAGAGAAAAAAAATCCCTGATTACCATGCATATGAAATGTGGAAAAAAAACCAAACTACATATAATAGCAACTTAGAGAGTTTAATGTTTTCTGAATATTTTGCTGTGCCTTATATTTTATGTGTACTAATTGTGAGGTAATTTATCATCAGTACATGCATTTCTACTTTTATTTACAATTTCATGTTCTGCTTCACTGATTTATATATATCATATGTAAATTCTTTGTCCTTGTCACTGGTGACAGCTTCATGTTCTAGTTATATTTTCTGATTTAAATCAATACTTGTAAGTACTTCCTCGTATGGAAACAAAAATACTTTTTTTATTCATCATTAAAATTCACAACAATCTTGATGAATTTCACAAAATATTTTTTTTTTTTTTTTTTTTTTTTTTTTTTTTTTTTTTTTTATTGGTTCCCAGACAATTTTTAACTCTCGGAGGTGCTAGAGTTGGGATGCTCTAGATTCACCACCTTACATATAGTGTGCCTTTTACTTAAATTATAATTAGGCACTTGATCTACTAAATTTCTGGATACCGTTTTGAATACACAATACAAGACAAGACAGACATCACATTTACACCCTCCTTTCATACTATTGTTTAAGTTTTCATGCATATTGCATGTTTCCATTGTAAGTATAATTATAATATACTTTGTACATTATTATTTCAAACAATGTTACCTGTACCTTCAATTTAATAATACATATTAAATTAAAACAGTTTCCTAATTACTATGAATGGTGCAAGCACCATTTTACTGAGGCTTTTTGTAGAGCACTCATAACTGCAGTATAATGGAGTTTAAGAAATATAGTTTCTAATGTAGCCCACCTCCTATCAAATATTTCCATTTCCCCTCTTATTTTATACATATATTTTTCAATTTCATGATATGCTTTTAATTGAGATTTTATTTCTTCAAACTCCAACACCTTATTAAGAAATCTTTTCTTGTAGATATAATTTTTAATAAAAATTATACAGGTATTGAATGCCCTATATTTTTTAACAGTTTTTAGAAATAATATATCTATTAGTGTAAAAGCAAAATATTCATTATTATTATTAAACCAGTTTTTTATGTCATTCCATAATCTTTTTACACAATGACATTCATAAAATATATGTTTAATAGTTTCTATTTCAATGTTACAAAAACAGCAATTAGGATCATTTTTTATGCCAATTTTATGTAGAAACTTATTGGTAGCTAAGATATTATGCATTAGTCTGTATTGAAACCAAATCAGTTTAGTATCTTTTGTATTTATAAAAGCATTGGTATATATTCCTTTCCAATCAAAATTATTATCTAAATTCAACAAGTTTTGCCATTTTATTTTGGCTTTCACTTTAAATTCAAGATTATTAAGAAAAACATTGTATATTGATTTGGAACCTTTCTTATCTTTACATATTATTTCAACAAATTTTGGTTGATTCGGTCCAATTTCTTTATTAACATTATCCTTTAGACTTGGAAATTTTGTGAGGAGGAGAGTTTTAATGCCCCCAAAAATTTCACAAAATATAGTACTAGTATACCTGCATATGCATTTTGACAAATGAATTGACAATACATGTGTATTTCATGTTAGCTTAATTAGCTACTGGAAGTGTTCTTGTTTCCAGTTCCATCATCAATGAGGTCTGGTCAATTTTGTCCAAAGTATCATTTTTTCCCGACCAATTTGTCTCATTTTTGCCAGTTTGTTCCAATTCAGGACAAATTATTCCAACACATAGTTTGGCTATTCATGTTGAATGCCACATGTGCACACATACATGTACTTATACATTAGTATAGATATACATTTTTATGTAAGTTAACTATTTTAGACAAAATTTATTATTTGGACACTGCATAACAAGTTTTCTTGTATGATATATTTTTTGTGGATGGGCTTTCTGTTTTCTCTTTTGTTATTTTTCCCGTACATTTAATTCTGCATCACAACAAAGTAGTTGAGAATCATTCTGCTCAGCAATAATTAATTCCTACATGTACATGTACTTACATCTAGATGGTATTTTGTTTAAAATGGGAATTAACATTTTCACCTATGGCACCCTGTCAGGTTTGTATTTATCCCACCTGTCTTAATTATGACAACTTAAATTTTACATCAAAACATATTCTATTTTACCTGTCACTTGTCCTTATAAAGGGCATTCTGGTAAGATAAATGCATTTGTCACTACCTTTTATCGTCCGATTCACCTAAGATGGTAGGGCCGAGTTTTGATTATCATACGGATGATTCTACTCACTTTTCGGTTATGACAAGCTGTACAGGAAAAACTTTTTATTCCTCACTAGATACTCCCTTATGTATGATGACAAGTAGGATTGATTACTCTGGCCAGTGTAATGTTAATGTTATATTGATTTTACTATACCTGTATGTTTATAGACCTTTTCACAATGACTGCGATCCTCTAACTTTGGATGGCAAAATGATTCTGATTCACTCCCAAAAATAGACCTTATCAAAGAAACTGGTTGTTTCCTGACTTCATTTCACGGTAATCTGTTTCATTTTGCCATCCAAAGTTACAGGACCATGGTAATGGGGAAATATCTACAGTAAAACCTGCTTTAGTGAGCACCTGTGTATAAAGACCACCTGGTGAAAAGACCATTTTATGTTGTCCCCAGTAGTACCATTTGTGTACAAATCAACCTCTATATAAAGACCACCTCCTTATAAAGACCAGTTTTTTAGTATCCCTAAGGCGGTCGATATATAAAGTTTCACTGTATTGCTTAATCATATTGTTTTTGGTCTGGTTATCTGTTTGTATTGAGAGTCTCTTTCCTCAAATAAATTTCAACCATATTTGGCACGATGCTTTGAATAAGTGAAACTTAGGATGAAATCAGCTATGGCCAACGTTTGGTAATATGTGCCAGAGTTATGGGACTTTATTAATTACTTAGCTCACGGTGGCATTGTTTTTCTCAGATACATCTTGTCATCTGTTGGTGATTTTTTTTTGCACTTTATAGTGTTGTAGCTACTTTTTATCCCCTGCTTTCACCGAAACTGGGGATATCAATTTGGCATTGTCCTTCTGTCTGTCTGTCCCTCTGTCTGTCACATTTCATTTAAACATGGTAACAAGGTTAAATGCTTAAAGGGCTTGGCCAAGTTTGATCACCACTTTGGCTCGACCAAGTTCGATCGCACTTTTAGTGCATGTTAATTGGTGGAGTTATGGCCCCTTTATTAAAGAAAAATGTAATTTTCTAAAACCTAATCTCAAAATAGTTTATCTACAATAAGATTATCCCTTTACGAAAGGGAGAAAGTGGGGGAAATAAATTCTATGAATTAGCTTGTTGTTTTTCATTTGTATACTTTGTTGTTATTTATGTATATTTCATTCTCTGTTGATTAACTTGATTTGTGTATACATGTAAACAATGATGAACATAATTTTGGGGTCCCAAAAGGGGGATTCATTGTGATTCATTTTGATACTGTTGGGTATATTTGCTCTGTCTTAGTTAACTAGTGTAAAGCTACATGTTTATTACACACCAAAGAGATTGATGCTTGTATTATGATTTGATAATTGTGATTTACTTGAAATGAATCTATCAGAGGGATATATTAGACTTGCATGTCTATCAGAGAGATATAGATAATCTGTAATTTTTCACTTCATTTAAGGTTCAGACGCAGTATTTGATCACAAGACTCTTTGATTTATAACCAAACATCATATATACTGTAATGTCTGTCTGATAAAATGAATCTTCAAACACAAAGCAGTCATGCTGTAGACATTTATGAGACTTCAGTATTTTTTAAAACAGGATTCAAAATTTCTAGAAAGGTGATTATATTTGGTATATTGGTTGATTTTAGTTTAAAACTTACAAAAATTTGTTGTTGCATTTAGGAATAAGCTTTTTGAAGGTTATGATTGAGATTTAGCCTCACAACTTTGCTAGTTTGACAATTTTTAAATCACATGAATCACTCATTTAGACCATATGACTTGGCTAGTTTGACAATTTTTAGATCACATGGTTCACTCTCTGGGACTGTATGACTTTGCTAGTTTGACCATTTTACAGATCATATGAGTCACTCATTTAGACCACATGACTTGGCTAGTTTGACAATCTTCAGATGACTTGAGTTACTCATTTAGACCACATGACTTGGCTAATTTCACAATTTTTAGATAATATGAGTCACTCTTTGGGGCTGTATGACTTGGCTAATTTGACAATCTTCAGATGACTTGAGTTACTCATTTAGACCATATGACTTTGCTACTTTGACCATTTTACAGATCATATAAGTCACAGATTTAGAAAATATGACTTTGCTAGTTTGATAATTTTCATATCACATAAACCACCACACGACTTGACTAGTTTGACAATATTTAGATCACGATTCACTATCTGGGACTGTATGACTTTGTTAGTGTGACAATTTCTTGTTCACATGAGTCACTGATTTAGACCATATAACTTTGCTGGTTTGGCAATTTTAGATCACATGATTCACTCTTTGATATTGTATGACTTGATTAGTTTGACATTTTTAGATCACATGAGTCTCTCTTTGATATCGTATGACTTTTCTGGTTTAACAATTTTCAGAACACATTAGCCACTCTTTGGGACTGTATGACTTAGCTAGTTTGACAATTTATAGATAACATGAGTCACTCATTAAGACCAGATGACCTATCTAGTTTGACAATTTTTAGATCATACATGTATAAGTCACTCTTTGGGGCTGTATGACTTGGCTAGTTTGACAATCTTCAGAGACATAAGTCACTCATCTATACCATATGACTTGGCTAGTCTGACAATTTTTAGATCACATGTGTCACTCTTTGGGGCTGTATGATTTTGCTAGTTTGACAATTTCTAAATCACATGTGTCACTCTTTTAGACCGTATGACTTGGCTAGTTTGATAATTTTTAGATCACATGTGTCACTCTTTGGGGCTGTATGACTTGGCTAGTTTGACAATTTCTAAATCACATGTGTCACTCTTTTAGACCGTATGACTTGGCTAGTTTGATAATTTTTAGATCACATGTGTCACTCTTTGGGGCTGTATGACTTGGCTAGTTTGACAATTTCTAAATCACATGTGTCACTCTTTTAGACCGTATGACTTGGCTAGTTTGATAATTTTTAGATCACATTAGTCACTCCTTGGGGCTGTTACTGACTTTGCTAGTTTGACAATTACTAGATGATATGAGTCACTCTTTAAGACCATATGACTTGGCTAATTTGACAATTTTTAGATCAAATGAGTCACTTTTTGGGGCTGTATGACTTTGCTAGTTTAACAATTTTGACAATTCGCATATGTAATTCTTTTAGACCATATGACTTGGCTACTTACAGATTTCAGATCAAATGAGAACTACTGTTATATGATGATGTTTGAATGTGCATTGTGTATAAAATGTTCACAGATATCACTGGACAAGTTCTCATCAAATTTGACATTAAACATTTCTAAAATAAAGAAAACAAAACTTGTGAAGTTCTGTACTCTTGGAACAAAAGTTTTGTAGAATTGTTGAAGATTCAGGTTTAAACCTTAAAGGTCACATTTTTTGGATAGTTGTAACGTGTTTAAGAACCCTCACTGATTTGGCATCAGTCAATCATAACATAGATCACCGTGTTGACATCAGTCCATCATATCACAGATCACCGTGTTGACATCAGTCCATCTTAACACAAATCACTGCATTGGCATCAGTCCATCATATCACAGATCACTGTGTTGGCATCAGTCCATTATAACATAGATCACTGTGTTGGCATCAGTCCATTATAACATAGATCACTGTCTTGGCATCAGTCCATCATAACATAGATCACCGTGTTGACATCAGTCCATCTTAACACAGATCACTGCATTGGCATCAGTCCATCATATCACAGATCACTGTGTTGACATCAGTCCATCATATCACAGATCACTGTGTTGGCATCAGTCAATCATAACATAGATCACCGTGTTGACATCAGTCCATCATATCACAGATCACTGTGTTGGCATCAGTCCATTATAACATAGATCACTGTGTTGGCATCAGTCCATTATAACATAGATCACTGTGTTGGCATCAGTCCATCATAACATAGATCACCGTGTTGACATCAGTCCATCTTAACACAGATCACTGCATTGGCATCAGTCCATCATATCACAGATCACTGTGTTGGCATTAGTCCATTATAACATTGATAACTGTATTGGCATCAGTCCGTCATAACATAGATCACTGTGTTGGCATCAGTCCATTATAACATAGATCACTGTATTGGCATCAGTCAATTATAACACAGATCACTGTATTGGCATCAGTCCATTATAACATAGATCACTGTATTGGCATTAGTCCATTATAACATTGATCACTGTGTTGGCATCAGTCCATTATAACATAGATCACTGTATTGGCATCAGTCAATTATAACACAGATCACTGTGTTGGCATCAGTCCATCATAACATAGATCACTGTATTGGCATTAGTCCATTATAACATTGATCACTGTGTTGGCATCAGTCCATTATAACATAGATCACTGTATTGGCATCAGTCCATCATAACATAGATCACTGTGTTGGCATCAGTCCATCATAACATAGATCACTGTACTGGCATCAGTCCATCATAACATAGATCACTGCGTAGGCATCAGTCCATCATAACACAGATCACTGCATTGGCATCAGTCCATCATAACATAGATCACTGTGTTGGCATCAGTCCATTATAACATAGATCACTGTACTGGCATCAGTCCATTATAACATAGATCACTGTGTTGGCATCAGTCCATCATAACACAGATCACTGCATTGGCATCAGTCCATCATAATATAGATTACTGTGTTGGCATCAGTCCATTATTACATAGATCACTGTATTGGCATCAGTCCATTATAACACAGATCACAGTGTTGGCATCAGTCCATCATAACATAGATCACTGTATTGGCATCAGTCCATCATAACATAGATCACTGTGTTGGCATCAGTCCATTATAACACAGATCACAGTGTTGGCATCAGTCCATCATAACATAGATCACTGTGTTGGCATCAGTCCATTATAACATAGATCACTGTGTTGGCATCAGTCCATTATAACACAGATCACTGTATTGGCATCAGTCCATTATAACACACATCACTGTGTTGGCATCAGTCCATTATAACATAGATCACTGCATTGGCATCAGTCCATCATAACATAGATCACTGTGTTGGCATCAGTCCAATATAACATAGATCACTGTATTGGCATCAGTCCATTATAACATAGATCACTGCATTGGCAGCAGTCCATCATAACATAGATCACCATGTTGGCATCAGTCCAATATAACATAGATCACTGTATTGGCATCAGTCCATCATAACATAGATCACTGTGTTGGCATCAGTCCATTATAACATAGATCAGTGTATTGGCATCAGTCCATCATAACATAGATCACTGTGTTGGCATCAGTCCATCATAACATAGATCACTGTATTGGCATCAGTCCATTATAACATAGATCACTGCGTAGGCATCAGTCCATTATAACACAGATCACTGTATTGGCATCAGTCCATTATAACATAGATCACTACATAGGCATCAGTCCATTATACCACAGATCACTGTATTGGCATCAGTCCATCATAACATAGATCACTATGTAGGCATCAGTCCATTATAACATAGATAAAGATTTGTGGCACTTCACTTATAACGAATGATATATAACTTGAGATGATAATATTTAATAGATTACTAGTGTTGATAAATCCATAAATTTAAGAAACAGTGAATAAGCTTTTGATACTCTTGTGTATATATATATATATATATACAGTTCACCACCGATATACAGCCACCTTTTGTTTTCCTGAATTTTGTGGTATAACAGGTTTGGCAACATATCGAGGTTTACTATTTTCGAGGTGTGGTTGATTTTATCTTGACATCTCATTAATCCCTGTTATAAATCATATCCTGTGTACAACACACTATCGTAAATTTTAATATTTTGTCTATTGTTTAAATTTGGACAGTTTGGCCACCCTGTTAAAATGGCCAAGATTAAACCGTCCAAAATATGTATCAGTATATGATCGATGCCGGAAAATCTAGATCTGTTTCTTACATTACCCCGGAAACATTTCTAATGTTAACTTTCACCCTTTTTGTTTAAAATAACTCTTTGACTGACAGACCATTAATACAAAAGCTTTAAGTTTATATATCTTATCTACTCATAATTATTTTTTGACGTGTTGTAATTGCTGTGTAAACATACCGCGGTTGATTTTTCCAACTGTCACAGAAGCGTGACATGCGTAAGCTGGTCCCTGTCTGACTTCTATACTTTGTTCCTACAAACGGATACCAGTTTATGAAACTCAATATTCAAATTATCTCCCTTTGCAATTGAATTAAGTAAACAAGCTGCCATCAGCTAACAATTTTACTCACACCTGTTTTGGTCTGGCGATATATTCAAGGGATTTAATATGTATAAATGATCATTTGTACCGGAGAATTGGCAGCGGATGGCATTATGTGGGTTTTGGCATTACAACGAGGGTATCATATGGGAGGGCATCCGTTCTTCAAGATATATATATATATATATATATATATATATATATATATATATATATATATATATATATATATATATATATATATATATATATATATAAGCCGGCCTGGCTCAGTCGGTAGCACACTCAATTCTTGATCGTCAGGTCATTAGTTCGAGTCCCGCCAGTGGCAAGTCGTGCGTATGTGCATGTTTGTTTGTTACAGGTAGGCTTTGCAAGTCTACTATAAATTTAAGCTACTTCCAATCCTCAAATTCAAAAAACAGCTATCACTCCAGGATAGAGTAAAATTTGAAAATTACAAGCCCTGGAATAAAACTCCTGTACACTAGATGAAAAATTCTTAATAGAACATATTAAAACAAAGATAAGACAAAAGGAAAAAAATTAGACTCAGAACATTGAAAAGTATTTAGTGAAGCCATGTCTTAGATATAATGGTAAATGAAACATCAACATCAAATCTTTGTAAAAATACATAGTTTTGCCAACAAAAATGAAGGTAATTAAATTAAAATAAAATAGATCAATTTGAAACAATATAATGTAATTGTGTAATTTTATCATCAGAGAACATATAAAATGACCATATTAATTTCACTGAGCAGCCCGAGGTGATCCTAGATTACTGTATCAAAGGATGGGAGTCATTATTTACTGTACAGTATATTTGACTGCCTGTCACCAAGGGACACTTTAAACAAAGATTACATTAATGAGAATCTATAAATATATCAAACATTTCTACAGCATCTTATGAATCTTCCGCTAACAGACATTGGTTTCCATTTGCTTGGTAATTGGTTCTTTTTTATGACAAGAATAAAGAGATAATCTTGATTCCTATCCTTAAATTGAAGATAAACTTGTATATCTTAAAGATTTATACATATCATCAAGATTGTTAACTGAGCTTTGTACCTGTCAGTGGGCATTCAATTAGTGTGAAATTTCAAAACTTTATGAGACTGTCTGTTCCAAATCTTCTCCATGAAGGATTAAAGCAAAGATCTAGAGATGTGCCAAATGTTAGACTAATGTTTCTCGGAGAGATAGATAAGGTATCGGAGGTGCAAGTAATTTGATTCAAAATCCAGTAACTAATGTTGATTTTGTGAAATGATTCAGCATCTTGTAACTTGTTTTGATTTTGTGAAATGATTCAGAATCTAGTAACTTGTATTGATTTTATTGAAATGATTCAGAATCTAGTAACTTGTGTTGATTTTATGAAATGATTCAGAATCCAGTAACTTGTGTTGATTTTATTCAAATGATTCAGAATCCAGTAACTTGTGTTGATTTTATAAAATGATTCAGAATCCAGTAACTAGTGTTGATTTTGTGAAATGATTCAGAATCCAGTAACTTGTGTTGATTTTATGAAATGATTCAGAATCCAGTAACCTGTGTTGATTTTATTGAAATGATTCAGAATCCAGTAACTTTTGTTGATTTTGTTGAAATGATTCAGAATCCAGTTACTTGTGTTGATTTTATGAAATGATTCAGAATCCAGTAACTTGTGTTGATTTTATGAAATGATTTAGAATCCAGTAACCTGTGTCGATTTTATTGAAATGATTCAGAATACAGTAACTAATGTTGATTTTGTGAAATGATTCAGAATCCAGTAACTTGTGTTTATTTTATTCAAATTATTCAGAATCTAGTAACTTGTATTTATTTTATGAAATGATTCAGAATCTAGTAACTTGTGTTGATTTTATTGAAATGATTCAGAATCCTGTAACTTGTGTTGATTTTATGAAATGATTCAGAATCCAGTAACTTGTGTTGATTTTATAAAATGATTCAGAATCCAGTAACTTGTGTTGATTTTATTGAAATGATTCAGAATCCTGTAACTTGTGTTGATTTTATGAAATGATTCAGAAACCAGTAACTTGTGTTGAAATGATTCAGAATCCAGTAACTTGTGTTGATTTTATGAAAATAATCTAAAACTTTAATAAAGAATCACCTTATCTAACCTGGAAACTATACTAGAATATGCAAATAAGTTTAAAATGATTCAAATTTTTGGTACACTTGTACACTGCAGTGTGTGTGTGTGTGTGTGAGAGAGAGAGAGAGAGAGAGAGAGAGAGAGAGAGAGAGAGAGAGAGAGAGAGAGAGAGAGAGAGAGAGAGAGAGAGAGAGAGAGAGAGAGAGAGAGAGAGAGAGAGAGAGAGAGAGAGAGAGAGAGAGAGAGAGAGAGAGAGAGAGAGAGAGAGAGAGAGAGAGAGAGAGAGAGAGAGAGAGAGAGAGAGAGAGATGAGTGAGTGAGTTAGTGATTGAGGCCTTTCTTACTGAATGGTCAGAGCATCACAGTTTAAACCATGAAACAGGATTGATTCCTGCTGGAATCTAAAGTGAATTTGTGAGAAAGTTTGCCAGAACTTGCAGAAGACCAATGGACTCTTTCTTGATACATTTTAACTAGATTCTCTCCTTTGCCACTAAAAACCTCTCCCCATTATATGACAAAATATGCAAAAGATTTTGCATGAAACAACATTCAAACAAACTTAGGATTGTAATTTTCAAAACATTGCAATGAAAAGTTTTGTTTCAGTGAATAGGAATGTTTTACATTGGAAAAATAAATGCTTTTTTTGTGAATTGTTACCTTAAAATTCTGTGTCTTTGATTGAAGTACAGTCAATATCGCTATTATATTGGCCTTTATAAAGAGGTTTATTCATTGTAAGAATTCATTAGTGTTGTACTTAGTACTGAGTAGAACCAGCCTGGCTCAGTTGGTAGGGCGCTCAACTCTTGATCATGAGTTTGAGTCCACCCAGCAGCACGTCAGATTCCTGTCCTTCCATAGAGACAGTAAAAACCGAGGTCCTGTGTTAAGGTTTGGCTTGGCACATTAAGGATCCCTCACTGCAAAGATTTAAGTCCTAGCATAGGTAAGAATTTATGCAGCCTACATCAGCTAGATCCACCACGATATAACTGAAATACTGTTGAAAGTGGTGTAAAACACCAACAAACAAACAAAAAAATAGTACTGAGTATAGATGAATGTTTGTACTGATGTACCACTATGGCCACAATTATATCTGGTAAACATATCATCAAGAGATGGAGTTTTATGTGAGCATCTAGATATTAATGGTATGAGAGCTCACTCATGAGTGATTGTCCATCATTAAACTCAACAGAATTATTAGGTATAAGAATATTCTTAATAACTTGTCCTGCCTAATAGATAAATTTCAGGAACAGATGAATTTAATAAAATTCTACAATTTAAGTAATTCTGAAAATTTATGAAGGTGGGCCTCAAAATTACTACAATGTGAAGTCATTGTCCAATATATTATTTATTGACTACAAAATGTTAGTGAGCCAATCTGGCTCAGTCAGTAACAATGCTCGACTGTTGATCGTGAGTTTGAGTCCAGCACACATGTGTTGGAGAAAGAATTTGTTTTAAATAAACAGTCATTGTAATGTGGCACCATTGAAGTGTTTCAGGCATCAATACAGTACAGAAGTGCAGGGAAATTTCTAAATGGCACTTCAAAGGAAGAGTAGGCAGTAAAAACATAAACTGCTCACATATTGTTGGAAGTTCTTTACATCTTTCTGTATCATGGTGTGGGGTAAAGTTTGCATGTGCATCACACACACACACACACAAAAACACACACACCACACACACACATACACAGAGGCACCCCACACACATACACAGACACCTGCACACAACTACTCCTTCAGACACACACACCTACACACACATACATACACAGATACCTACACCTCAATCCACACAAATACACACAGACACACCTATACACACAGACACACACACACACACACACACACACACACCATCCCCACACATACATACACAGATACTTACACACACACATACACACACACATACACTCACACACTTTTCTTTAGAATTACTCATAGTTTATTTAGAGGAATTCTTTTCAGAGTATGATGTTCTTAAGACAGTCGTACAATTACCATATGTGCTATCCTCTTTACTGTAAGGGTTTTCCTCTTACTTTAAGTGTAAACAAATCAGAAGTCTGAAATTACTACTGGAAATATAGATTTTACATGGAAGGAAATTAGTTTGAATAAGCCTGAATAAGTTCCAAAAACAGGAAATTATGTTAAACACAAAATCATTTAATGTTATTGACTGTGTTTATATTGTGAAAATGTTCCTTTTTGTTCCAGTTTCATTTTAGATATGATCTACAGGCAGTATTTGTTGACAAAAAAGTTTCTTACGTATGTTTTGTTTGTAGATTTAGATAAGTGTCTCTTTAGTTAGGGAGAAAAAAAGTTTTATTTTCATTTTTGTTATTTTTGTATATGTACTTCACATGATAGTTTCAGTTTAAAGATAAGATATTGTCACTACAGTAATTTGACACTTGTCAATGGAAATATTATTGCCTGTATACAGTAGGCACTGATGTAAAAGAGAACTTTGCTCTCAATCATCCAGGGATAAAATACATTGATAGAGTCAATATAAAATGCATATAGCAACAGGACAAAAGTATTTAGACATTGTCATTTTTTATTGTATTACTTTTTCATATAAAGCCACATTTTCTAAACAAGAGGCCCATGGGCCACATCGCTCACCTGAACTTTGTTGGTATCTTACAAATATGGGAATCTCAAATTTACAAATTATGTTAACTCTCCTTAGGAGTGGATGAGACTTAAAAATGAATGAAAATGACAAAACTGGGAAAGATGTCAAAAACATGAGAAAAATTAGTTTCCCAATTTATTCCAAAAACAGGAAACTGAATCATGCATCATCTCTCAGATGCAATTAGTTTTTCAATCGATGCAGCAGTTCTGGAGAAGAAATTTGAGTACTTGCTTTCTATAAAGTTTCATCAAAATCCCATCAGCGGTTTTGGAGGAGTAGTCAAAAATGTGAAAAGTTTACGGACAGACAGACGACGGACTAAAGGTGATCAGAAAAGCTCACTTGAACCTTCAGTTCAGGTGAGCTAAAAAAATATTGTGAAGCCATTTCTTATCACAATTCAATAACCATTAAACAAAGATTGTTTCCAAATTTCATTGATTATTTTAGATGTGATTTTCTAATTTGTAATGTTAAAGATTTGACAATTTAAATAAAAAAGTAAAAAAATTGATGTCACAATTATACTCCATATACAGAGTTTTAATTGCATAAATTAAATTTTCTAAACAGAAATCTTAGATAACTCTTTAAATTTTTAATTTAGAAATTACAAATTAAAATTTATAATGAAACTGGATGTAATTCTTTGTTTAACAATAAAAATTATGTGATCAGAAATGCTTCTCAATATTTTTTTGAAAAACTCGCTCTTATATGAAATATATACATATACGAGTTTTGATGGGTACGGTATGACCATAACCCAAATGTTGAACTTAATCATCTGAGGTTGCCTTGAATATTACACAACTTCGTTTGTATTTATTGTCGTTAGAAGTAAAAATCATTTTTTGATCTTCAAACTCAAATTACTAGAAAACAGAGAATCACTTGGAAGCGTAATTAAAAGGAAAATAATAACTTTATATAAGTATTTTGCAAATCAAATCATTTAAAACAATATTAACAACCTTGGTGAGTGTACACCATGGTCATGGGCCTTTGATTGTTGTGTGTGATGTGATTATAATGATGAGTAAGAATATGATATTGAGCAGTTGTTAGTTTACTTGTGTGAAGATGTGAATTGCTTACATGTACCACCTAGCTGTCTAAAAAATATATGACTTAACACTCACATGCTTTTCTTTAGAATTACTCATAGTTTATTTAGAGGAATTCTTTTCAGAGTATGATGTTCTTAAGACAGTCGTACAATTAAGCCTGAATAAGTTCCAAAAATAGGAAATTATGTTAAACACAAAATCATTTAATGTTATTGACTGTGTTTATATTGTGAAAATGTTCCTTTTTGTTCCAGTTTCATTTTAGATATGATCTACAGGCAGTATTTGTTGACAAAAAAATTTCTTACATATGTTTTATTTGTAGATTTAGATAAGTGTCTCTTTAGTTAGGGAGAAAAAGGTTTATTTTCATTTTTGTTATTTTTGTATATGTACTTCACATGATAGTTTCAGTTTAAAGATAAGATATTGTCACTACAGTAATTTGACACTTGCCAATGGAAATATTATTGCCTGTATACAGAAGGCACTGATGTAAAAGAGAACTTTGCTCTCAATCATCCAGGGATAAAATACATTGATAGAGTCAATATAAAATGCATATAGCAACAGGACAAAAGTATTTAGACAATGTCATTTTTTACTGTATTACTTTTTCATATAAAGCCACATTTTCTAAACAAGAGGCCCATGGGCCACATTGCTCACCTGAACTTTGTTGGTATCTTACAAATATGGGAATCTCAAATTTACAAATTATGTTAACTCTCCTTAGGAGTGGATGAGACTTAAAAATGAATGAAAATGACAAAACTGGGAAAGATGTCAAAAACATGAGAAAAGTTAGTTTCCCAATTTATTCCAAAAACAGGAAACTGAATCATGCATCATCTCTCAGATGCAATTAGTTTTTCAATCGATGCAGCAGTGCTGGAGAAGAAATTTGAGTACTTGCTTTCTGTAAAGTTTCATCAAAATCCCATCAGCGGTTTTGGAGGAGTAGTCAAAAATGTGAAAAGTTTACGGACAGACAGACGACGGACTAAAGGTGATCAGAAAAGCTCACTTGAACCTTCAGTTCAGGTGAGCTAAAAAAATATTGTGAAGCCATTTCTTATCACAATTCAATAACCATTAAACAAAGATTGTTTCCAAATTTTATTGATTATTTAGATGTGATTTTCTAATTTGTAATGTTAAAGATTTGACAATTTAAATAAAAAGTAAAAAATTTGATGTCACAATTATACTCCATATACAGAGTTTTAATTGCATAAATTAAATTTTCTAAACAGAAATCTTAGATAACTCTTTAAATTTTTAATTTAGAAATTACAAATTAAAATTTATAATGAAACTGGATGTAATTCTTTGTTTAACAATGAAAATTATGTGATCAGAAATGCTTCTCAATATTTTTTTGAAAAACTCGCTCTTATATGAAATATATACATGTACAATATAAACATATACGAGTTTTGATGGGTACGGTATGACCATAACCCAAATGTTGAACTTAATAATCTGAGGTTGCCTTGAATATTACACACCTTCGTTTGTATTTATTGTTGTTAGAAGTAAAAATCATTTTTTGATCTTCAAACTCAAATTACTAGAAAACAGAGAATCACTTGGAAGCGTAATTAAAAGGAAAATAATAACTTTATATAAGTATTTTGCAAATCAAATCATTTAAAACAATATTAACAACCTTGCTGAGTGTACACCATGGTCATGGGCCTTTGATTGTTGTGTGTGATGTGATTATAATGATGAGTAAGAATATGATATTGAGCAGTTGTTAGTTTACTTGTGTGAAGATGTGAATTGCTTACATGTACCACCTAGCTGTCTAAAAAATATATGACTTAATTGCTCGGAGAGGATGAAAGGTCTCGAAGAATTTCTGAATAGTTTTTGTAACTTGAAACATTGTTATGTTTAATTTTACTATGTATGAAATAAATTTTTTATGCCAGCAATCACATTTTTGGTGGAAACCACAGAATTTTCTGCATTTGAAAAAAGAGTTGAAGCCTATTGCACCTCGTAAACCATTCGTTATATAATTATTACTACCAATCACGCTGATGAAGAGTATGCCAACTATGCTATGTTTTGGAATTGTTCGGAGTAATTTGGATTTCTTTTTTTGAAATGATACATTCATTAATCACTAGGACACTTTGGTATTCTTCTCTTATACTATGTAGTAAAGTTGAAGTTCATGTAGTGTATTTATAAGATTTCTAGTTTGTCTCCCTAACACACAGAATCAAATTTCACATACTCATGATACTGTGTTTGACCTATTGTATGATTGATTCAGTGCCGTGTATAGTTGTAGTTCTAATTTCTCCTGTGTCCTTAGTACATAAGTAAACTATACTAATGATAAGTGAATGATCACTTTATATTTTAACAAGATGTATTTGAGAGCTAAGTCAGTCAAGAAGTCCCATAACTCTTACAAATATGGTGAATCATCAGTATGAAGGCCACCTTTCTGATTGACTCAAAGTGGTCTGATAATTGAGGTAGTCGCTTAAGTGAAGTTTTCTACACATTAGATATTTATTAAGAAACTGAAAATTCATGGTCTGAAATGTGAGATGGTGTCCAAAACGAGGTTGTGTTAAAGGGAAGTTACTCTGTATTACCAGCTATGATTTAACTCATTCTAGATCACATTAACATTAAGTAACATACCAAAGTAGGATAGAGTTTGAAGAAGACTGGCAATTAATACATTGAGTTTAAAGAAGACTGGCAATTAAAACATTGAGTTTGAAGAAGACTGGCAATACATTGAGTATGAAGAAGTCTGGCAATACATTGAGTTTGAAGAAGTCTGGCAATACAGTGAGTTTGAAGAAGTCTGGCAATACAGTGAGTTTGAAGAAGTCTGGCAATACAGTGAGTTTGAAGAAGTCTGGCAATACAGTGAGTTTGAAGAAGTCTGGCAATACAGTGAGTTTGAAGAAGTCTGGCAATACAGTGAGTTTGAAGAAGTCTGGCAATACATTCAGTTTGAAGAAGTCTGGCAGTACAGTGAGTTTGAAGAAGTCTGGCAATACAGTGAGTTTGAAGAGGACTGGCAATACAGTGAGTTTGAAGAAGTCTGGCAATACAGTGAGTTTGAAGAAGTCTGGCAATACAGTGAGTTTGAAGAAATCTGGCAATACAGTGAGTTTGAAGAAGTCTGGCAATACAGTGAGTTTGAAGAAGACTGGCAATTAATACATTGAGTTTGAAGAAGACTGGCAATTAATACAGTGAGTTTGAAGAAGACTGGCAATACATTGAGTTTGATGAAGTCTGGTAATACATTGAGTTTGAAGAAGACTGGCAATACATTGAGTTTGAAGAAGACTGGCAATACAGTGAGTTTGATGAAGTCTAGCAATACAGTGAGTTTTAAGAAGTCTGGTAATACAATGAGTTTGAAGAAGACTGGCAATACAGTGAGTTTGAAGAAGACTAGCAATACAGTGAGTTTGAAGAAGTCTGGCAATACATTCAGTTTGAAGAAGTTTGGCAGTACAGTGAGTTTGAAGAAGACTAGCAATACAGTGAGTTTGAAGAAGTCTGGCAATACAGTGAGTTTGAAGAAGACTATCTACTTTTTATGATGTAAAACTGAAATGAAAGTTTAATTTTGGTTTTAAAAAGTTGCACCAAAGAATTGATTTCCACATCAAAACAGAGACAACTGATGATTCTTTTGTTCTTTTTCTTGTTTTACTGGTAATTGTATCTTATTTTGGTGATAAATTACAGTCATTATGCATGTAAAAACAGTATTTTTGACCCAAACATGAATAATGCAAATTTTTAAGTGACCCTAATCTTTTGTGCCAGTGAAGTTTTATAGCCCTACAAAAAGTTTGAAAGAAAAAAACAACTTGTGATGGATTTTGTTATGTTCAGTGGCCAGAATAGTGTTAAGGTTACTGATAAAAAAATTTGAATCAGGAAAAAGAAAATACTATGAATTAAACATGTAAACATTCATGAATTATGGTTATTATGTACTTGTTTACTCTATCAAGGTAAAATCTTTTGTGAACTTTGACCTTCTTATAACAACATCATATGGTATTTATTTCTCTGGAATGATGTAAAAAATGCAAACAATTCTGGGAAAGAAAAACAACAACAACATTGGAAAAGAAAAAACATTACCAAGTTATTATAATTAATTTGGTAAATTCTTGTCTGTCAAATAAAAATCAATTCATATTTGTCTATATATTTATTGTCCTAAGATTTAAGTCTATGATTGTTAATTTATTAACTTTTCTCAGTGAAATGGCATCACATATCTAAATAAATGTTAATACATGTAATTGAAAATTTACTGAAGTGACAGCATGAATATTTGCATGTTCGAAAGCAAAATTACATACTTGAGATACATGTATTCTTGATGTTGAATGTTTGCAAAGCTTTTTCATCAGTGCCAATATGTTTCTAGTGAGCATTGATTCAAGTCAAAGGATTCATTGCCAATAACTCCATCAGGAGACAAGAAATGGGATCTCCGTTCAAGAGTCATTAAACATAAGTATTATTTACAAAACAAATGACGCACTATAACTGTGTTTACTATAACGTGATTTCTAATGAGTGCTGGTCAGTTACCGATCCACTGATCTATCAGACATCATAGTACATATATTTCTCCAATAACAGGACTTCTGTATTGCCAAAAACAATATAAGATCTCCAGATAGGTTTCAACATCTGTTTTCACCATTTTGATATTGACGCTTGTTGTTGTGTCTTCAGTCCAGCGCTACATGTGCCAGTGATGACATGAAAATTGATCTATATTTATTCGTGTTAAAACAGCTCAAGCAAAAGAAAATGACAATGAATTAACAGATGTTAATGGGAAAAATGGTGTTGGAGGAAAATTTGAGGAAAATGACATTGACGTTTGATATTTTCTTTTGTAATGACACCTGGTGAATGCCAAAGAGTAGATATAACTTAGTACATGCATTTACATTCTATCTACCCTTGTATATTAGTAGATATAACTTAATACATATATTTACATTCTATCTACCTTTGTATACTAGTAGATATAACTTAGTACACGCATTTACATTCATTCTATCTGCCCTTGTATTCTAGTAGATATAACTTACAATAAAAAGAATATTGAACCTGACTTAATTTGGCCCAAAATCACAATATTCTCATAGATGGCATGCATATCCATGCTTCAAGTATTCAGCTTAAAAATTTTGCTCTCATGTAATGGTGAAAATTGCAAAAATTATCCAGGAGGGAAAATGTTGAGGTATGCAATATTTACACTGTCACCTGTAACACTGTCTTACTTCTAATGTTGGTATGCACCAGGATTAAACCTTTGAACATTTTATATATATTCTTAAATCATTAACCCCTGAAAAGAACAGACTCTTTTGTTAACCAGTGACTTAGACCAGTTTAAATGTGTCTTTAGCAGTGAATAGCTTGAAACTTGATTATCCAGCTCTCTTCATATTTTGAAAAGGATATCGATATGGTTAGTATAACAAAACAATGAGTTTCATAAACATGCATTTTTGGTTGAAAATTAATTGTTGCCTTGGTAATTGTTGTGTTTTTTTCTTCAAATGACTGTGCATACTGAAATATTTTGAATTTGTAAAACCTTAGCACTGGCGAGTGTTGGTATATGACAAGAATTGGTTCATGGAAAGAAATGGTCAAAAAGATGGGGACTCCAGCGAGTGTCAAAACAATTTTGGTAGCCATCAATGAACTGGTCATGAAAACTATAGTGTACCTACTGTGTATAGTAATTAAAGCATGTGCATAGCAATGATAGAATCATTTTTGACCATTACAAGTCTGAAACACAATATCAGGGCCCGAAGTCACCAAAAATACTCAGTACTAAAGCTCAACGGACTTTTCATGATTTTCAGGTAAATTCAGACAAAATATATTCTGTAACTGGACATGTGTGTATATTGACAGCATACATTGTAAATAATGATAAAAAGTATTGCTCATTTGAAAAAAACTTCAGATATATCAAAAAATTGTTTGAGTACATACTCAAATTTTGAGTATCGTACTCAACACATTTATTCATTTTTTTTTTACAGGAAAATCATTTATGTGATGCAAAAATTTATATGTAAATGATAAAAAAAAAAAGTATGTTTCCTCATCACTCAAACCCAAAAAGTTTTACCAACGATTATATAGTCAAAATGGTGAAATTAAAGTTGAGCTTGAGTACTGAGTAAATTTGGTGATTTCTGCTCCTGACGATTATGTACTCTTCTACTATTCATACTGCCAATGAACTTTGATGAATCCTGATCAAGGTTCAAGATTCCTCTGACAGAAATGAATACTCATGTGAACTTTATGTACGACAGACAAATACAGCTACTTATCAATGTGTAGGGTCCCTCTCTCTTTATTTTTTATTTTAGGGTCAAATTTTCAAAATATAAAAATCTGACTTCTGTACATCAGAGATTGTGGAAACTGATACCTGATATTTAATCTGATGTTTTCATTTTACTGACCTTTTACTTAGTTTAACAAAGTTTAAGTTTGTCAGTCATTTCAAAGTATGAATTGTTCCCATAGTAATTAGTGTAGCGGAATAATGTAGGGAATTTAATATTTATATAAAGTATATTATAGTGCATATATAAAGTGTATTACAATGCACATATAAGAAATATTACAGTGCATATATAAAGTATATTATAATGCATATATAAATTATTTTATAATGCATATATAAGAAATATTACAGTGCATATATAAAGTGTATTATAGTGCATATATAAAGTATATTATAGTGCATATATAAGAAATATTACAGTGCAAAAAGTATATTATAGTGCACATATAAAGTATATCATAGTGCATATATAAAGTGTATTATAGTACATATATAAAGTGTATTACAATGCACATATAAGAAATATTACAGTCCATATATAAAGTATATTATAATGCATACGGTATATAAAGTATATTATAATGCATATATAAGAAATATTACAGTGCATATATAAGAAATATTACAGTGCATATATAAAGTGTATTATAGTACATATATAAAGTGTATTATAGTACATATATAAAGTATATCATAGTCCATATATAAAGTGTATTATAGTACATATATAAAGTGTATTACAATGCACATATAAGAAATATTATAGTCCATATATAAAGTGTATTACAGATAAAAACTACGGTACAAGTTTATAAGGTTTTAGTGCACCCAAGTTACTGGAGTTATTGTAATCAAAGCCCAAAGTCAGCAAATTTTCTTAATACTCATGCTCAACTTAATTTCATGGCTATAAGATGAAACTGCAGAGTATTTGCTACAACTGGAAATTTGAGTTTATTTGTGACATTAAATTGTTAATTATGAAAATCATTACTCATTTGAATATGATAAATAGTTTTGATTACATTTTTGTATTATACTCAAGGTATTTTTCATTTTTTATTTAAAAATCATAAACCTCACCGAATGTTTTTAATGTGAAAGAAAAAGAAAATAACGTGTTTCATATTCAGTCATATCAACAAGTTTTATAAACAACTGTCAAAAATAATAAGCATGTATGTTTTTGTATATTCATAAGTCATGATACCATTTTATGGAACTTTCTGAAATAATCACATGAATTTGATTATATTTTAAAGAGGTGAGCAAATAGTAAGCTTTTAACTAGTGGGCGGGCACCATTATGCTACAGTCAAGGAAAAAACTGTATCCTAACAAGTGTAACTTGTCATATACCACTAGTTTCCACCCTATGTGAAAAGATCTGGTCTTTATCAGCATTTTATTTTTTCAGTATACATGTATAAACAGACTTTATATGAATTTACATCCAATTTATTTCTGTTAGGGGAATGTGGAACCTTCAGAGTGACCATATATTCTAATACAATGATAGATTGAAGCAAAACATGGCCACAAACTTTTAAAGTGACCATATATTCTAAAACAATGATAGATTGAAGCAAAACATGGCCACAAACCTACAAAGTGACCATATATTCTAAAACAATGATAGATTGAAGCAAAACATGGCCACAAACCTTCAAAATGACCATATATTCTAAAACAATGATAGATTGAAGCAAAACATGGCCACAAACCTTCAAAGTGACCATATATTCTAATACAATGATAGATTGAAGCAAAACATGGCCACAAACCTTCAAAATGACCATATATTCTAAAACAATGATAGATTAAAGCAAAACATGGCCACAAACCTTCAAAGTGACCATATATTCTAATACAATGATAGATTAAAGCAAAACATGGCCACAAACCTGAAACTGTAGTATATATACTACAAACACTATATATAAGTGTTTATATATACAGTTCACCCCCGTTACATTGCCCTCCGTTATAACACAAACCCCGCATAACACCGACATTTCTTGAAGAACGAATGTCTTCTCATATAATTCCCTCATTGTAATGCCATAACCTGCATACCGCATCCGCCGTCGATTCTCCGGTACAAATGGTCATTTATACATGTTAAATCCCCGAACATATCTTCAATAATGATGTAAAAAAAAAAACAGGTGTGAGTAAAACTGTTAGCTGACGGCTCAGTAGCCATCAGCTAACAGTTTTACTAACACCTGTTAACTTCATACTTCAACCACAAGGGGAGATAATTCAGATATCGAGCGTCATAAACTGATAATCCGGTTGTATGAACAAAGTATAGAAGTCAGACAGGGACCAGCTTACAAGTGTCACGTTTCCGTGAAAAATCAACAGATAGTGTGTTTACACATCAATTATCAAACTCTAGAAATAATTAAGAATAGATGAAATATATAAATTTAAAACCTTTGTATTAGCAGCCTGCCAAAGTGTTATTTTAAACCAAAATAATGAAAGTTTAATGTTTCCGGGCTAATGTTAGAAACAGATCTAGATTTTCCAGCCATAGAACATGTACTGCTTCACCTGAGATAAATGCTCAGAGTGACCTATTGCAATTGTCTTGTCTGTCTTCGTACGTCATCTGTTGTTAACATTTACACATTTTTGACGTCTTCTCAAGAACCAGGAGACCAATTTTAACCAAACTTGGCATGTATCATCTCCATGTAAAGCTGCATAAAGTTTGCAAATGAAAAGGGGCTAGGATCTATAGGGGCCCCAAAAGGGACCAAAAAGGACCAAAACTTGATACATGTTTAAAAATGTTCTTCTCATGAACCAGTGTTCAAAGTTTTTGAACGAAAAAGAAATCTGTCCATAAATGAGCCAGTAGGGGGTGCTTTAGTAATATAGGGTACAATTGTATTACAAATTTTTAATAACTGAAACTGATTGACTTTTTGTATACAAAGATAAATATGAAATTTGTTGTTAAGAATGATCTAAGGATTATTTTGACAAAGTTTCAAGGTCACAGGGTCATAGGTCAAGTTTTGTTTGTTTGTTAGATTTTAAACATTTTTTATTATTTCTCCAGAACTATAGGATCAATTTGAACCAAACTTGACAGGAAGTATAGCCATGTGAAGTTGCGTAAAGTTTGTGGATGAAAAGGGGCTAGGACCAAAATGGCTGACATGGCTAAATATAAAACAAATGAGTCAGCAGATATTTTTTATTTAATGCATGATAAAGCTAGAAAAAAAATGTTACCTGAAAATGAACAGCTTGAAAAAATATACCTATATTTTATTTTGAGTTATTTGAGTTATTTCCCCTTTTTCGTGGATTTTTCGTGTTTTTGGATGTTTTTTGACATTATCTTGAAAAGTATAAAAGATAGAGTGAAAGTGAAAGAAGTTAAAATGTTCAGCATACAAAGAACTACAAAAAAGTCAGTATGGCCCGAATTGTCAGGTTGCCCCTTATGAGGATTTATTTTCTCTTTTAAGTGGCTTATTAGCCCACCATCTACAGATGCCGGGTTATTTATATGTCCCTACATCTGCAGTCCATCTGTTGTCTGTTCATCCTGAACAATTCTTGTTACCGCTAGTTCTCAGAAAGGACTGAAGGGTCTCCTTGAAATTTGACATGAAGGTTCCCCTTGAGGTCTAGTTGTGCATATTACATTTTCAGAGAGATCGGAATCCAACATGACCAACAGGTAGCCATCAAAGATTTTGACCAAAGGAAGTTTGTTACCCCTTCTTCTCAGAAAGGACTGAAGGGATCCCCTTGAAATTTGACATGAAGGTTTCCCTTGAGGTCTAATTGTGCATGTTACATTTTCAGAAAGATCAGAATCCAACATGACCAACAGGTGTCCATCTTGGATTTTGAGCAAAGGAAGTTTGTTACCTCTTCTTTTCATGAAAAAGGACCTAATGAATCTCCTTGAAATTTGACATGAAGGTTCCCCTTGAGGTCTAGTTGTGCATATTACATATTTAGAGAGATAGGAATCCAACATGGCGACAGGCAGCCATCTTGGATTTTGATCAAAAGAAGTTTGTTACTGCTACTTCTCAGAGAGGACTAAAGGAATCTACTTGCAATTTGACATGAAGGTTCCCTTTGAGGTCTATTTGTGCATATTAGGCAGCCATCTAGGATTTTGACCAAAGGAAATTTGTTACCCCTTCTTCTCAGAAAGGACTGAAGGGATCTCCTTGAAATTTGACATGAAGGTTTCCCTTGAGGTCTAATTGTGTATATTACATTCTCAGAGAGATCAGAATCTAACATGGCTGACAGGTGACCATCTTAGATTTTGACCAAAAAAAGTTTGTTACCACTACTTAAGGGATCTTTTTGAAAATTGACATCAAGGGGTTCCACTTAAGGTCTAGTTATGCATATTACATTTTTGAAGAGGTCGGAAACCAACATTTTCGACAGGCAGCCATCTTGTATTTTGACTAAAGGAAGTTTGTGAAGACTACTTCTCAAAAAGGACTGATGGGATCTCCTTGAAATCATAACTGACAGGCAGCCATCTTTGATTTTTGACCACAATATGTTTGTAACCACTATTTCTCAGAAAGGACTAATGGGATCTCATTGAAATTTGACATGAAGGCTCCCCTTAAGATCTAGTTATACATATTGCATTTTCAGATAGATTGGAATCCAATATGGCCCACAGGCAGCCATCTTGGATTTTGACCATAGGAAATTTGTTATTGATATTTCTCAGAAAGGATGAAAGGGATTTCCTTGAAACTGGACATGAAAGTTCCCTCGTAAGGTTTAGTTGTGCATATGACATTTTCAGAGAGATTGGATTCCAACATGGCTGACAGGTGGCCATCTTGGATTTTGACAATGGAAATATGTATTTCTCAGAATGTACTGAAGGAACTTCTTCAAAATTGATTTTTGAGGTTCCCCCTGAGGTTTAGATGTTCATATTACATTTTCAGAGAGATCAAAATCTAGTTTCGCTATAATCTTGTGAAAAAAATATATCACAGAAATATGGATTTAAGTTCAAATTCAATGTTGAGACACAAAATAAGAAAAAAGAATAGATTGTCATAGATCAGATATAGAACATTCTATAATGGACTCCAAAATCCCTCTTGGATCTCTTGTTCATGGTTTAGACTTTTTTTCCTATTATCTTGAAAAGTATAATAGATAGAGAAAAAGTGAAAGAAGCAAAAATGTTAAGCATGCATAGGTCTACAAAAAAAGTCAAAAGGGCAGAAATTGCTGGGTCGACCCTTATGAGTTATTTTCCCTTTTTAGTAAATTTCTCATGTTTTGGGCAGTTTTGTGCTATTATCTTGAAGAATGATAGAGAGAAAGTGAAAAAAGCATGCAGAGATCTACAAAAAAGTCCAAAGGTCCGAATTATCAGGTCACACCTTATGGGAGTTATTCCCCTTTTATTGTTAAATTTGAGACATTTTTTAGTTCTTCTCAAGAACCAGTGGGCCATTTTTAACCAAACTAGGCATGTATCATCCCCATGTGAAGCCACATACATTTTGCAAATGAAAGATGAGAAAGTTGGTAGGAAATATCTAAGGATTATTTTGAAAAAATGTCAAGGTCATTGGATCAAAAGTCAAGGTCACAGACACCTAAGTAACCAAAAAGTATTAGGTTATATAAAATTTTAGACATTTTCAACTTCTCAAGAACCAGTGTACTAATTTTAAACAAACTTGATTCAAAATTTTTCTCAGGTGACTGTTAAGGCCTGTTTGGCCTCTTATTTCTAGATATATACATATTTTTTTGACAAACTCAAACCATCTCTTAAACCAATGTGTTTTTCTTACAATTTCAGTTATTTACATGCTGGCTTGCTTGGTGGATTTTTTCTCTAACCACGATGATTACACAAGGTATATATATATTTATATGTGGTCAGGTACATAGTTAACATTTCTGATTAATGAACTTTAGCTAAATTGACTTTGAGATCAAATTGGTGCATTTTCTCCTTTTATGTCCCCTCATCTGTTACAGACCATGGCAATCTAGTAGCTAATGGCAATCTCATCATCTGATGAGTTTTTAACCCTCTTTGAAAATCCTCTTCTCCAGAACCACTGCATTAATTGAAAAATGGATTGTTTCTGAGGGATCTACATGGATGTATGATTCAAGTTTGTATTTTTTGACGAAATTGAACTATTTCTTTTTTATGTGTAATTGAGGTCTTTTCAGACTTTGTCATTTTTATTCATTTTTGTATGATTTCTTGGATTGTCTTAGTTATTAGCTCACCTGACCCGGAGGCTCAAGTTAGCTATTGTGATCACTCCCGGTCTGGTATCCATCCATATGTCCATCCATATGTAAACTTTTCATATTGTTTATTTCCTCTCTGAAACTACTGAAGGGTTTTTGATAAAACTTGACAGGAAGCAAGTTCTCAAGGTCCTATACCAGTTTGTAGTTTTCAGCCAGATTGGCCCAGGAGTGCATCCAGGATGGGGCAGAATAGGGCCCTGAAGGTACCGCTCTTTAAAAATCTTCTTCTCCAGAACCGCTGCATGAATTGAAAAACAGATTGTTTTTGAGTGGTCTACATAAAAACGTTTGATTCAAGTTTCATAGAAATTGGAACATTAATTTTTGACATGCTCTTGATGTCCGTTCTTGTTCTTCTTTTCACATTTGTAGATGGTTTTTTAGGTTAGCAATTGAGGTCCTCTTGTATTTACTATGATGCATTCATTTCATGTGTTTTACTTGTATATAGGCGAAGAAATAATTTTGATATTTAGATATTTTTGTAAATTTCTTTATGTTTCTTGGTCAGATCAGCCCACATATTCTTCTTGGTCTTCTTTTCACATTTGTAGATAGTTCTCAGGTAAGTGATTGAGGCTCTGTTGTTCTTCATGATGTCATTTTCTGTGTCTAAAAATATCATGATAGTTGTATCTCATGGCAACTCTTTTTGATGTGTTTATCTTCATGATATCATCTCTTAATCAGTAGGGAACTGTCTTAACCATATATGTCATGACAATCCTTAAGTGACATGTTTATCTGCATGTTATATCTATAAAATATCATGGTAACAAAATATGGTAGGGGAAGATCTTCACAGTACAACATCTTAATATCATGCTAACTGTATATCTCTTCACAACCTTGAAGTTGTATATTTATTTTTATGATACATATTTATATCTGTAAAACTGCATAATAATAGTGGATCTCATGACATGTTTATCTTCACAATACCATAACTTCATCTGTTGTGTATTATAATAGCCTTTATTATATAAATTAAAAATAAACGATTTCTGATTGGATAAGTTGGAATTTTACCTCTCAAAATATAACTACATATTCTATGGAAAACCAGTGAATATCATTTCTAAAATGGAAATTCCCTTTTGCACTATTGGAATTACTCTGATTGTTACTTACATTGTATATTTGTATATACATGTACATGTATCTATATATTCATAAAATTAAACAGTTATGAACTTTTGAGTGGAAGAATATGGTGTAATATTGACCGGTAAAAATATTGCCTCGGTCAGTATTGATTTTCAGGTCAATATTGTACCATATTCATCCACTCAAAAGTCCATAATTGTATATTAATATCTCATGGCAACTCTCAAGTGTCATGTTTATCTTCATGATACCATATCTTTATCTCTAGTGTATTGTAATAACCATATATCTCATGGCAACCCTCAAGTGATGATTTTATCATCAAGTTCCATGCCATATATCTCATGGTGACTCTAAAGTAATAAAGTGTCCTGATTTTCTCAGAGGAACCTGATATTCATATGTTTGTCCCCATGGTCCAGTTTTTCTTTTGTTACATATTATTTCTGACATGAATCTCATTAGGATGAATTCAAGTTAACCTGGCCTTTTGAATTGACTCATGGTCTAACTCTATGGAAGGCATCATGAATTCCAGTTAACCTGGCATTTTGGATTAACTCATGGTCTAACTCTATGGAAGGCATCATAAATTCAAGTTAACTTGGCCTTTTGAAGAGACTCATGGTCTATGGAAGGCATCATGAATTCAAGTTAACCTGGCATTTTGAACTGACTCATGGTCTGTGGAAGCCATTGCATGTTTCAGTCCTCTCTTTGTTGGCATGGGTTCAAATCTAAAATTTAAATGTTTTTATCAAGTGCTGATTTGGAGTTTCTTTTGGCTAAAATATTCTCATTGGGATGTTAAATTGCAATAAAGCAATTCTGTTTGTTTAGTTACTCAGCCTTGAAAGTCAAGGTCATTGCATACCTTTACTACTGACTCAAAAGTAGCCATCCTTACCTTATTTCCACATGTACCTGTAATTACTGAATGTAAGGTGGTCAATTTATGTATAAATGTGCCCTTACCTTAGTAAGAACTTTTATCAATGAACTATTGTAAATTGGTGAATCAATTTGTTTTTTTTTTTATTTTAGTATCTGTTGATTAACCACTACTTATTTACTGTTTTCATTTAGAAAAATAATACATATGGACCACCATATTGTTCTGCCATGTGCTGATAGATTACTTTGTCTGTTTTCAATTTCTAGCTTTATCAGGAAGTCATAATGCATATTTATGTGTATACTGAAGCTGTATTTAGACTTTATTTTCAATTTATAGCATCACCAGTACCAGGAAGTGATATAATATATATGTATATGCATAGAATTTGTATTAAAGCGATATGAGCTGTCTTAGGTGAAAAGTTTTACATGGCCATTTTTTGTGATACTGCATCTCATATATATTCCAAAGAGACCATCTCGGGGTAGGAATAACAAATGCATGTGTAAAATTGCAACAATCTTTCCAAACATAACCTGTAATATCAGTTATTTTTGTCCGCCATACTTTGAGACTTGCAAATTAACTTTTGGTAATTTTTTACGAATATTACCAAGTGACCAATAAACATATGCTATTTGCAATTCTATTCTTATTACCCTTTGCATTTATTTTTGTACATCATCATTTCATACCTAAATCAGGCAAAGTTTATCTTTTTGGTCATTTCAAAACATTCGTTTCTGAAATTGTCCACGTGCCCGGTATATCTGGTGATCTCAACCCATTTTTAACTCGTCCCATTTCATTCTCAGCTTTATCATTCTTGACACATACGATCATGAACTGCCCAACTCCACCGGACATGGCGACACGATTGTAAAATATTAGGTACACATACTTTTCACAGTTATGCATTTTATCAATTTCAGCATTCAGGGTAAATTAAAGATCGGAAAAATTTCTTTTAGTGATCCGATATATTTATTCATATATATTCATCGGATTTTCTTCAGGTATTTAAAATAAGGTTGAAAACATATATTTTACATAATACATGCACTTTCCAATAAAAATCACGTCCTGTATTTTAAAAACAAATATAAAACAGATATAAATCAGCTGACTTTAACATAGTTCGAGCGCGTAAAGGACCTAGATCCCCTGAATGAATTACGAAGTACATTTGATATGGCAAAAGAGTTTATCTGAAAGGTTATTGCATACGGAAATACAGCTGGATAAATTTTAAGGTATGGGAAAACTTAAATTCTAATAAAACAAATAACTTCGAAAAGAATATCTTTAACAATGTTTTACGTGTTTGATAATGTATTTGAACACACATTTTATCATATTCTCGACTATATGTCAGGAAACAAAAATAACCATTGTGACAGCTTATGTGGCTTTAAGGGAGCAATAGCTGTGTTTTTTCCAAATTTTTTTCTTTCTTTCATTACTGCTTAGATTGATGCACAATAACAAATAAGAGAAATATACAGGCATAAAAATTCTTGAATTCCTATATATTTTGTGAAAATTGCATAAGAAACCTTGGCAAATATTTGTTCGAAAATGATTAATTCAACCTTACATTGTACTATTTGTATATTCATACGAAACTGGACCTGACCTTATTTTCACAAAATATACAGAATTTTTATGCCTGTGTATATCTCCTGTTTATTATTGTACATCAATAATTTAAGAAGTAAAAACTAAAATACAGTGGAACCTAGCCTAAGACCACCTCTTAATTAAGACCACTTTGCCTAGGATACCACCTCACAATTAAGACCACTTCGCCTAGGAGACCACCTCACAATTAAGACCACCTTGCTTAGGATACCATATCACAATTAAGACCACTTTGCCTAGGATACCACCTCACAATAAATTTAAGACCACTTCACCTAGCCACCTCAGGATTACCACCTTGCTTAGGATACCATATCACAATTAAGACCACTTTGCCTAGGATACCACCTCACAATTAAGACCACTTTGCCTAGGATACCACCTCACAATTAAGACCACCTTGCTTAGGATACCATATCACAATTAAGACCACTTTGCCTAGGATACCACCTCACAATTAAGACCACTTTGCCTAGGATACCACCTCACAATTAAGACCACTTTGCCTAGGATACCATATCACAATTAAGACCACTTCGCCTAGAATACCACCTCACAATTAAGACCACTTTGCCTAGGATACCACCTCACAATTAAGACCACTTTGCCTAGGATACCACCTCACAATTAAGACCACCTTGCTTAGGAGACCACCTCACAATTAAGACCACTTTGCCTAGGATACCACCTCACAATTAAGACCACCTTGCATAGGATACCACCTCACAATTAAGACCACTTTGCCTAGGATACCACCTCACAATTAAGACCACCTTGCTTAGGAGACCACCTCACAATTAAGACCACTTTGCCTAGGATACCACCTCACAATTAAGACCACCTTGCTTAGGAATACCACCTCACAATTAAGACCACTTCGCCTAGGAGACCACCTCACAATTAAGACCACCTTGCTTAGGAGACCACCTCACAATTAAGACCACCTTGCTTAGGAGACCACCTCACAATTAAGACCACCTTGCATAGGATACCACCTCACAATTAAGACCATCAATTTCCAGACTCTTGCTTAATATTCAATCAGTACAGAACCTCACATACGAGACCACCTCACTAATCAGACCACTTCAAGTCAGTCAGTTAGGTTGTCTGAATAGGAAGGTTTATTTTTTTATTTTTTTTTTATTTATACATATTTTTTTTATCATTATTATTATTTTTTTTGGGGGGGGGAGGAGGAGGGGAATACAGCTATTACCCCTATACTACTCTGTTCTCAATTTATAGCATCTACAGTACCAGGAAGTCATTATACATGTACATATGGATGTGTGTACAGAAGTTGTACTGTATTAAGACTGAAATCTTCAGATGATAATTTTGTCAATATGTGCAAATGTTTTATAATCATTAGTGGTCAGAATTCACAATCATGTTTAGATACAAGCTGCATTTCCTGTGTATAATTTGCACACACATAAATTAGTCAGTTACATTGTACAAGTTATCAAAGGTTTTACACACTTCCTGTAGTAAACATGGAAATACATAAATAACATTAAGTTACGTTCAGTTTTCCAAGACTGCTCAAAATCAGTATATCACCATAAAATCCTACCATCAGGTGGTGTCAAAAATTCACTCACTCATTATCATATTGAGAATAATAGAGTGCTAAAAAATAATGCAGTAGTTAATCTTTGTTTCTCTTGGTTTTGTGTGTGTGTGTGAATGTGTATGTGTGTGTGTGTGTGTGTATATATATATATATATATATATATATATATATATATATATATATATATAATATATATATATATATATATATATATATATATATATATATATAGGTTTCACCTGCCACATGAAGATCGTGAATATACATTTACAAATATGAATGGGAAGTGCTAATACAAGTAATAGAGATGATAACACAAGCAAAAACAAACTGTCAAAATGTTCACTTTCTAAAATAAACCAACAATAAGGGATAGCCTTACCATTGTGATCAGTGAATCAATAAACAGGGTGGCTATCTACCAACAATCATAGATCCTATCAGGAAATGACACTTGAAATCTCAATCTATCATAAAAATATTTGTGTGTAAATATATATTATTTGTATCAGATATACCAAATTTTAAATGTTTGTAGATGGAGAGGAACTTGCTGATAAGATAAGGCTACTCCTTGGAGAACTCTGCTACATAATGAGAGCTTGAGTTTAGGATGATTTACAAGCACAGATAAGCTATCATTTAAGATGTGTAGCAAAAAATTACATCTGAGATAGTTGTATGATAGCCTCTGTGTTCTAACAGATAAACTCCCCATAATCACAGCGATTCCATTTCAATTAAACATGTTGTGAAACACAGTAAGTGTTAACAAAACTAATTAAAGTGAAAACTCTCAAGATGTGCGAGTGATAAATAGGTGTCCGTATCAAATCATATGAAAAAAAGATACTACAGGAAATAATTTATGTTTATATTTAATTCAAAAACAAAAAATGGAATTAAAGCTATATTTAAAAAGTCAAATCTTCAAAGAAATTATTTTTGTACCACCTACTTATTTATATAATTTGTTGCCTTTCAACCCTCTAGAGTATTCCCAGCATGTCTTCTGATCTTCTTTTCTTCTAAGCAGATTTTGAGACATTACTGAATTTATATATAAGAGGGGGCCTCTGTGGCTGAGTGGTTAAAGCATCATGCTTTGAAACTATGAAGTCCCTCACCTCTTGTCAGTGCAGGGTCGAGCCCCGCTAGAACCTAAGCTGAATTTATAAGAAAGTTTGCCAGTTTACTTGTGGACAGGCTGATGGTCTTGTCTTAGATACACTTTAATTGGTTTTATCTTCACCATTAAAAACTGGCCACTAGTGTATAACTGAAAAATTGTGAGATTTAGGGACCACAACATATAAACAAAACAACAAAAAAAGTAGACAAAGAAAGAATATGTCCTGCTTTTGAAAGAATTTATACATCTTTTTCAAATAGATAAATGATTCTGTATATTAAATGACAATAATATGCTTCATCATAGCCTGTCCTTTCTTGCTAAATAAAATGTTTTTACCCAATTTCGTACCTGTCAAATCATTGTCAAAAATGTAAGACTAACGCTACTTTAAGGGGCATTAGCTGTGTTTACCAAAAAAATTATTTTGATTTTGTTTATATACTTAAACTACTTGTACTTGATGTATAATAACAAATAAGAGCTATACACAGACACACACAATATTATATTCATATATGTTATGTGAAAATAAGGTCAGGTCCACTGTGGTATTCATGTACAAATAGTAAGGATGAGTTAATCAGTTGCAAGTGAAAACTTGCCAAACCCGAGTTTCTCAAGCAATTTTCTCAAAATATGTAAATCTTTAGTAGTAAAAAAGGAGAAACAAAATTTTGAAAAAAACTAATGCCTCTTTAAGTCTTAAACCATACTTGCACATACATGAAACATGTATGGCTTACCTGCTACATTTACAAAAATGAATTATGACAAGTTGCACCTAGGTTTTAGTCTATGCACTGTGGTCATAAAGACAAGACCTGATTTGGTTGTAAATCACAAGTCCTAATTCTTTATAAAGTGATCGGAAGTCGTGGGTCCAAGTCCAAATTTATGACTAATGACCTGTCATACAATGAGCCTAGGGACCTCTGGGTCAGAGATTTTATAGATAAGATGGGTTCTCAGAGGGCCAGTGAGGCCCTTTTATATTGTTATTAAATGAAAATCCATTTTGAAAGTCAAAACCGTGTTAACAACTTTGAATTTCTTGATTAATAGTTATAGTGTTCTGTTCTTGTAAAGTGACTGGTTACCTGTTCAAATTGTAGCAGATCCTTCAAATGTCTGTTATTTTATTATATACAATGAGCAGAAGTTGTGAAAATCAAAGGTTTTGAGGATCCCTTCGTGGTTCTTTTCATAGTAAATGTTTATGTAGCACATATTAGAACATACTCTCTTTTAACAGAAGTTCATGGGTGTTTGGATGAGAATAAAAACCAAGGTCCCATGTCATGACTGGTGTGGGATGTAAAAGAACCCTCACTACATTAGCATATATCCAAAGTATAAGTCAAAATTTGTGGCACTTCACCTAACGCTTATGGATGTGAAACAATAAAACAAAAACAAAAGTTTATATTATAATTTAAAATTTGTAACAATTAAGCATTAGCTGATAATTTTTTATTTGGTTTTTTAACATATTTGTGTTGTTTTTTTTTATTCTCTTGCTCGTTTTATCATTTTTTGTATCTCTTTATGTGATTTGATACCCATATATTTATAATCTTCTCAAGGCTTAAACATTTTTAAAAAAACAAAATATAACATGAAAATTCATTGGAACATCCAATCTTTTTCAAGTAGATCAGTAATCTTTTTTATCAAAATTTCAAAACAAATTTTACTGATGAACAAGATGGATTTTCAATTGAAATGTCAAGTTATGTTTTCGTTTTTGTTGATGTAAGATCCCTGTTGTATAGATTTACCTATATGCCATACAACATTGAAAGTGAAATCTGTTTGTCCTTGTGAAATATTTTGAGTGTTGGTATAGTTTTTAAACTTTGTGTATCAGATCATTACACTAGTTTACTACAACTCTATCAGTTACTGATCAAACCTGAAATTTGATAAATATCTTTTACAGGATGGAGAGAGGTGTCAAATCAGGGGACATCACCATGACCTATCAATCAATCTACCAGGATATCCTTGAGGCTGTAGATTATGTACACAATAAAGATGTAAGTCATGTAGTGCTTTTTACAAAGTTGCTTAGTACATGTGTAAAATGAATAATTTTAATGTAGAATTTGATTATTTAATAGGGTAAGTTGAACTCATGATAGAGGAACTACAAGTAAAGTAATAACATTAAGAGATGAGTATATTTTAGGGTAATACAAAAATGAACATTTTAGGGTAATATAAAATTTAACATTGCAGACAAGATAATCAAACAAAAGTTTTGTAAAATTACAGGTTAAACATACTTATTAACAAATGTAATACTGGTAAAATATAGTGTCAGACATACAATCAATATACACAGTACTAGAAGAGACATAATCATTTTAAACACTACAAAAGTCATAATCAGTTAAACAGTACATCAACTGTCATAATCAGTTTAACAGTACAACAACATTCATTATCAGTATAAACTGTACAACAGGTCATATTCAGTGTAAACATTATAACAACAGTCATAATTAGTTAAAATGTACAACTCATAATCAGTTTGACAGTATAACAACTGTCATAATCAGTATAAACTGTACAACTCATAATCAGTGTAAACATTATAACAACAGTCATAATTAGTTAAAATGTACAACTCATAATCAGTTTGACAGTATAACAACTGTCATAATCAGTATAAACTGTACAACAGGTCATAATCTGTCAAATAGTACAACAGGTCATAATCAGTGTAAACAGTATAACAACAGACATAATCAGTCAAATAGTACAACTACAGTTATAATCGGTTAAACAATACAACAACATTTATAATCAGTTAAACTGTACAACAGGTCATAATCTGTCAAATAGTACAACAGGTCATAATCAGTGTAAACAGTATAACAACAGACATAATCAGTCAAATAGTACAACTACAGTTATAATCGGTTAAACAATACAACAACATTTATAATCAGTTAAACAGTACAACAGGTCATAATCAGTAAAACAGAATAACAACAGTCATAATCAGTAAAACAGTACAACAATATTTATAACCTTTAAAACAGTACAACAAGTCAGAATCAGTTGAACAGTTCTAGTCATAATCAATTGAACAGTACAAAAACATTCATAATCAGTCAAACTGTGAAACAACTTTTATAACCAATAAAACAGTACAACGTGAGTCATAATCAATTGAACAGTACAACAACAGTCAGAATCAGTATAAACTGTACAACAGGTCATAATCAGTGTTAACAATATAATAACAGTCATAATTAGTCAAACAGTACAGCTACAGTCATAATAAGTTAAAAAGTACAACAACATCCATAATCAGTGAACAGTATAAAAACATTTATGATTAATAACACAGTACAAGTCATAAACAGTTAAACAGTACAACAACAGTCATAATCAGCATAAACTATACAACAGGTCATAATCTGTCAAATGGTATAACAACAGTTATTATCAGTTGAACAGAGCAACAAGTGATAATCAGTTGAACAGTACAACAAGTCATTATCAGTATCAACAGTACAACAAGTTATAATCAGTTGAAATGTACAAGTCATAATCAGTTGAACAGTACAAGTCATAATCAGTATAAACAGTACAACAAGTGATAATCAGTATAAATTGTACAACAAGTCATAATCAGTACAACAAGTGATAATCAGTATAAATTGTACAACAAGTCATAATCAGTTTAAACAGTATAACAAGCAATGCTTGGTATTATATTTAGAATATTATCTATAGTCAAAGTAAGTTTTAGTATGACAATTATAATTACTAGAAATATGAAGCATTTTATTCCTCCAAAAAGTCAACATTCAATATCATATGCCATTATCATGGCTTTCCTGGCAGCTGTCTTAACACATATGGCTATTGTAAGCCACTTCAAATAAAACAATATGTCATGCTAAATTTATTCTGTTGGAAAACAGGCAGGTTAGGGTTAGGGATCTCATGTTTATTTGTCAATTAGGAATATGCTGATGTCTTGAGATTTATAGTTTTCTTCTTTTTCAATAGGAATAGACTTCTGTAGTTCCAAATGATAAGTGGCCCCAACACATTTTACTTTTTAGACTTTCATTAGTCAGAATGGATCCTGTGTGTCGTAGTAAAGGCCCATCAGCTGTGTTTACCAAAACAAATGTCAATTTTGTTTTAGGAAATAGGAACTTAAGAACTTTATGTCTATGTATATCTCTTATTTTCTTATTGTACATCAATAAAGTATAATGTAGTAAAAAGGGACAGTTGTTTAATGAAAAAATCCACAGCTAATACCCCTTTATAACCTTTTAAGTGTTAGTTCAAATACTTCAACTTCATTCTAAAGCAATAAGGAAGGGATCACTATGAGGAATGGATGATGTTTTTAAGATTATTTGCATTTTTTATGTAATGCTATGTTAAGAATCATTTAAAATGCATCCTTAACTTGGGTTTAACTTTTGTTTTTAAATTTTATTTTTAATTCATGTACATCATTGATCTGTAAATGATTTGAGCTTTAGACCAAGCTAATTTTGACAATTGCCTAAGCCTTTTTCACAAATATGATTTTGTTGTTTTGTCTTGGTTGTTTTTACCTAGGTCTTGTTTTGCTTTCTTTGATGTTGTTAATTTGTTTGTTTTGTATTTGTTTGTTTTGATATTTATTGCTCAACACATTGTATCAGAGGTCAAGTTAATCCAAGTGGTTAGAGCATTATATTTTGAACCACAAGTTTTTACCTGAAATGTAGAAGGTTCAGGTCTAACTAGCATCTGTTTTCAGAAAGTCAAAGAAAGACATACATCAAGTGCTGTGTTATTAATAGTTCTTCTTAACCAATAATAATTGATGTTAGTTAATATTTCTTCTCAACCAATTATAATTGATGTTAGTGAATGATAGAACATATTTGACACAAAGTACAGATTAACAAAATCATCTTTCTTTACCTATTAATATCTTCTATCTCTACCATCTATTTGTACCTATATAAATATATATGTATGTATGTATATTAGGTTTTCAACAAACAACGGATGATGGAAATTCAAGTGCAACTGTAAATTGAGTTGTCAGTTTCCTTCTATGTATTTTAACAGAACAATTACGCTGGATAATTAAAGTCTGATTGACAATGAAGTGTAGTCATATATTTAGATGTCAAACATTTGCAAAAACAAAGGATACTACTGATGGCTTTCTGTAACAATGAGTTCTAAACCATTACTTAACCTACAGTGCAACCAGTCTTGAGAGACCACCCTGCCGGCCACTGAACTGTGGATAGTCTCTCAAAAGAGGTTTTCTGTAAATGGTTTTTTAACAAAATTGCATTCAATATGTGGTCTTATAGGACAGGTGGTTGTTCATTAGGGTAATATCACTATACAGGTTTCAGTGCACAATAATATGTTGTGTATGCACCAGTGCAGTAAGGTCATTGATGTACATTTGCCTGTTCATGTATACATTTGTAATGTCATAAGAATTATCTGTATGGGATTGGCACACCTAATAACATAATTGCGATGTATGTGCCAGATGATTGGGTGGGAGTTGGAATGTGTACATAAAAAATCTGTCACGATGTGTCAGTTTTTGCCAAGATTCATGCATGGTAATGATTATGGTGATGAAACAGACATACATGTAGAGTATGTGATACACTTGTAGCAAATCATTGGTTATGTAACTCTTCATACTGTCTAAAAATCAGGTAGAAGAGTAGGGCCAAATATCTATTGTAGATGTGATGTTATGAGGAAGTGTCAGACCTTTTTATTAACTTCTTATTATACTAGACAGCAAGAATTCATTTAAAGAGACATGAAAGCAGAGATAATCTTTTTGAGGAGAATATATTTCACAACATCAGTCTAGTTGAAGATAATCTATTTCACAACATCTGTGTTATCACCAGACAGCCAAAGTATCAGTCTTTCAACTCCATCGTTTTTTGTTCTGTATTTTTTTTTTTTTTCAAGTTAGCAACATCACTTTATCAGGTCCTCCAGGTCGTTAGGTTTATCTGTTGCTATCATATACATTTGTACCTTTTATACATCATAATTCATGTCCCTCTCTGTCTGTCTGTCTCTCTCTGTCTCTGTCTGTCTGTCTGTCTCTGTCTGTCTGTCTCTGTCTGTCTGTCTGTCTCTGTCTGTCTGTCTCTGTCTCTCTGTCTCTGTCTGTCTCTGTGTGTCTCTCTCTCTCTCTCTCTCTCTCTCAACAAGTAACATCGTTTATTATGTGTATGTGTAATCATACAGATACAATACAGAGGTCAATACTTCTGTGCAATACGTAATGTTGGAAATTTCACCAGAGCTACTTTTCTAAATAGCATTCATGTCATCCAAAATATTTGATGGCGTTGTTAAAAGCAGAATGAATTTTAAATTTGTGTACACATATAGATAAATAAGGGAAATAAATACAAATAAATACAAAACTACACAAATAGAAACATATGTGTAGTTTGTATATTTGTTATTAAGTTTTTTTTAATATTCCTGAATTGACCAATGCTCATGTCATGGTTGGACTTACTTCTATACTCTCAGCATCAACAAAATTGTAAGTGCGTATTCCAAAGTTCTATAACAAAGGTGTAAAGTTATCAGTCTCTTACCAGTGAACCTGGGGATTGGGACTTAAGGTTTACCATTTCTGTGCTCATCCCTGGATCCATCATGTTAAGACTTTTGTAAAAGTTTTTGTTATGTAGTTTATCTAAGTCATGATTCTTGGTGCAAAGCAGAAAAAGATGCAAGTCACATGGATTTTTTATTCATATGGCCCTGCATCCGTGGTTCGCCAGTCATTAGTCTGACATCCGTCCGTCCTGAACAATTCTTGTTACCGCTAGTTCTCAGAAAGGACTGAAGGGATATCGTTGAAACTTGACATGAAGGTTCCCCTTGAGGTCTAGTTGTGCATATTACATGCATCCGTGGTTCGTCAGTCGTTAGTCTGACATCCGTCCGTCCTGAACAATTCTTGTTACCGCTAGTTCTCAGAAAGGACTGAAGGGATATCCTTGAAACTTGACATGAAGGTTCCCCTTGAGGTCTAGTTGTGCATATTACATATTCAGAGAGATCGAAATCCAACATGGCCGACAGGTAGCCATCTTGGATTTTGACCAAAGGAAGTTTGTTACCGCTTCTTCTCAGAAAGGACAGAAGGGATCTCCTTGAAATTTGACATGAAAGTTCGCCATGAGGTCTTGTTGTGCATATAACATTTTCAGAGAGATCTGAATCCAAGATAAACACCTGTCAGCCATGTTGAATTCTATTCTCTCTTAAAATGTAATATGTTCACTTCAAGTTCAGTTTAGCTATAATCTTGTGATAAAGGTATTTCACAAAAATATGGATTTAAGTTCAAATTCAATGTTGAGACACAAAATAAGAGAAAAGAACAGTCTGTCATAGATCAGCCATAGAACATTCCATGGTGGGCGCCAAGCTCCCTTGGGATCTCTTGTTCTTTTAATGATACATTGGTCTTTTCAACCCCACATACCAAAAAAAAAAAAAAAAAAAAAAAAAAATGGCCTACTACAACAGAAAAGGCATACCATAAACATGCTGGGGGCAGTTAAAATGATTAAAACTTAGCCTGACAGAAAGCAGTAGTTGTCCAGATGTCCAGTTTTCTAGATTTAAGTCCATAATGTTACTGATTTAATAGACTAGTCCATAATATAAAGAACAATATATAAAACCTTACAAACTTTATATTGCTGGTATAATGTTGCATCAGACAGGGTGAAAACAAATTTGAAAAATTACTCGTCCTATGGGAGAGAGATTTTGAAAATCACTGGTCCCTAGACACCTTCCGCTTGTCCCAGTCTCTTTATAAACTTTTATGGAACCATTGAGACTTACTATTCTTGGATTTCTCTGTATGGAACTAAATTAAGATATCAGAGAAATATGTGTCTAAATTAAAATGCCAAAGGATTTCGAAATCATCATGTCAACACAAAGTTTTAGTCTACAAAGTAAGAAGTTATAGAGCTAGAAGGAAAAGTAACACATCACTGGGGACAAATACCCACCCCGAACTACTGGTCCCTATGCCATTTTCACTTGTCCAGGATGGATGGGCGAGTTCATTTTTATCAACAATTATATGCTAGTGTTTGAAATATTCTGAAATCAAAGAAAGATTTGGATAAGTGATAATTTTGCTACAAATTGTCAAATTTGTTGGTCCATATTTTTCTTAAAAAATAATGCAGATAGAAAACTTGAGTATTACAAGTATAATTTTATATCACTACAATATCTTAAAACATGAGTCTGCAGTTTATTACTACTAATATCAAAATTAGAAAAAAAGTTACTTAATGCCACAAATTATAAATTTGTACAACTGTACAGCTCCTTTCTGTCAACTCTTGTCAGAAATCTAAATATTTATTTTATTCAAGTCATAGGACTGTAATATATAGCCAGAACGTGTGGCAAAATGATAAAATATACATGTTAGAAATACAAACATGTCTTTTTATCTGAACATCAATTTATCTCATATTTTTTTAAACAGTTTTATGATTTCAATATCCTGAAATAGATTCTTTATGCATTGAATGACAGTTTAGATTTTACAGATAAATATTTTAGTCATGTCTCCATTAAATTTCAAATTCTTTACAGCATTGACCGAGAAAATAGTGTTGTCGTGTGGCATTCTCCTCTCATACACAAGTTAAAAAAATAACATTTTTGCACTATGATTGAACCAAGTATTCTGAGGTGTTAAAAGACAGCAGGTTGTGGCTAATGATGTCGCATACTTCAAGGTCACAGGTTCAAATCTGATTCTTCACATGTTTTATCTTATTCTTTATATGCTTATGTGGTATTACTGACTTGCTGTGGTCATTTGTAGAATTATGCAGATGAGTCAAATCTAAATAGCTCACCTGACCTATAAACCCAGCTAAGCTTTTCCTGACTTGTCCAACATCTGTCTTTCGGTCTGTCCTTCTTCGTGTATTTTTAACTTTTTCTCAATAACACATGGATAGCTATTCCAACCAAATTGAAGGACTTTGTCCTCTCTGTGGAGAAAAAGTTCAGAAAATGTATAGTGGCAATAATGTGTGAGTAAGGGATGGGGGGGGAGGGGGGGGGGGGGACATAACAAGACTCCTTACCCGGTAGATAAACTGGTCAACAAATCTGTTGAACCTACAATTAACTATATCAACATAAAATAATATAGATAAAATGGATATATATATATATATATATATATATATATAAATATATAAATATAAAATTTGGCTTTTTCTTGCTATAAATATAGCTGATTTTCAACCTTTTGCACCATCACTGTGATCCAATACTTTTTAATAAATGCAATATAAATAACTAGAAATATTTGATGACAAGAAAAATAACGAATATTTCTTACCTTCTTTCATGTAATATTTGAAGTGTTAATTGACCAAGTTTAGGTTACGACACTTTTCATACAAACATGGAACATGATAATTGTTACAGGTATCATGCACATCTAGAGTTCTACAAGACTCCTTACCCGGTAGATAAACTGGTCAACAAATCTGTTGAACCTACAATTAACTATATCAACATAAAATAATATAGATAAAATGGATATATATATATATATATATATATATATATATAAATATATAAATATAAAATTTGGCTTTTTCTTGCTGGAGTTTAAATGCTATAGCTGATTTTCAACCTTTTGCACCATCACTGTGATCCAATACTTTTTAATAAATGCAATGCAGATATCTCTAGTAACTAGAAATATTTGATGACAAGAAAAATAACGAATATGAAATTCTGTGAAGATTACCTTCTTTCATACAACATGTAATATTTGAAGTGTTAATTGACCAAGTTTAGGTTACGACACTTTTCATACAAACATGGAACATGATAATTGTTACAGGTATCATGCACATCTAGAGTTCTACAATTTTTTGTGTGCTGTATCTAGTCACTTCAACTACTTGTCAAAAGATTTTTTACCCAAAAATGGCCTGTTTCAGATTACTCTAATAATGCTGCTTTGTTGAAGCAATTACTTGTGTCAGATCTTCTTTTCTTTGCATATGTGATCATGGCCGCTTTTGACCCATTGGTCTTTGTTTTATACATTTAAAGCTTGGTGTTTAAGATCTGACCATCTGTATTTAAAGCCATGTTTATAACAATTTTTCTTTTCCCAAATTAAAAGATGATATATATCTATTTTTGTAAGGCAGCTGTATTTAGTTCTGTACATTCAAATTGTTAAATTTATATGAAATATGCTAAGAAAGATAACTCTTGTTAAATTTTTACACACAGTGAAATTGTTCAAATGAGTGTGTGTGAAAACATTCAGTCACCCTTAACCTTTGTTTCCCCCAGGGGGAATTTTGGAGGTTGTGTTTTCTGAAATCTTATAAAAATGTTACAAATTTAGCCATATTAGCACTCTGGCCATTGGGGCATTTAGGAGTTTTGGGGTAAAAACCATAGAAAATTAACAGAAATCACTGAAAATTGAAAAACCTCAATTAATCCTTCATTTATTGCCACTATTTGCAATGAAAGTACTGCTTGTAGATATCTTAAATGACAGGTATTGACCCATTTAACAACCATTATTTATCAAATTTGGTGTATTGCGATAAAAAAAAATCAGTTTTCTAAACAGAAATATGTGAAGAAAGTATTAAACATTAAGCCACTTATAACCCCAGCTTTTACAAAAATGCTACAAATTGAGCTTTGCTAGCACTCCTGCCACTTAAGAGTTTTGGGGTAAAAACCATAGACAATAAAAAAAGAAAATCGCTTAAAATTGGAAAAATATAATTAATTCTTCAGTTGAGGTCTTTTTTGTAATTAAAGTAATAATTACATGGCAGGTAGCTTGAACGATAAGTATGAACACAATAAACAATGATTTGTTTTATAAAGTTGGTGTTTTGGACTAAAAGCCATGAAAATTAACAAAAATTGTTGAAAGCTGGAAAACCTAAATTAATCCTTCAGTAATTACCTCTGTTTGAAATGAAAGTAATGGTTGCATTGTAAATATTGTAAATGATAAGTGTATTGACCAATTAAACAACCATTGTGTATCAAATTTGATGTTTTGGGGTAAAAAAAAAGCAATTTTTAAAACAGATATTTGTGAAAAAAGCATTAGACTTATAACCCCAGCTTTTACCAATATTGTTTTTGGAGGGTACACAATGTATGTTTAACAAAAAGCTTATCAAAAATGCTATAAATTGAGCTTTGTTAGCACTTTGGCCACCTAGGATTTTTGTTTATTAGTACCTGTTTTCACACACACATGCACACATACACACACACACACACTCATTTGAACAATTGCACTGTGTGTTAAAATTTAACAAGAGTGTGTGGGGGGGGGGGGGGGGGACAAACACATTATTAGCCAGGGAACTAATTGGCATAATGGCAGTGCACCTTTTTTTTTTAACCTACTGTATTTGACCCATTAAGAGCCCATGTGCCTATAAGCGCCCCTCCCTCCCCCTCTTTTTTTTTTACATATTGAACTTTTTTTTTTACATACAATTGAATCTGTTCTAGCTGGTGGACATCAATACTATTTTAAATACCTGAACCAGATTGGATGAATATATGAATAAAAATATCAGGTAACTAAAAGAAATTTTCCCATCTTAAGTGTTACCCTGAAATGAATGTTGACATTGCCAAAATCAAAACAATATAACTGTGAAAACTACGCGTACCTCATGTTTTACAATTGTGCCACCATGTCTGGTGGAGTTAGGTCACTCATATGTGTCAAGATTGATTAAGCCCAGAATGCAATGGGATTATTTAAAAATGGGTCGAGATCACCAGATATGCCCGGCACATGGACAATTTCAGAAATGAATGTTTTGAAACGATGGGAAAGACCAACTTTGCCTGATTTAGGTATGAAATGATGATGTGTGAAAAGAAACACAAAGGGTAATAAGAATAGAATATACATGTATATGCAAATTGTATGTGCTTATTGGACACTCAATTATCTTCCTAAAAATTAGGAAAGTTAATTTGCAATGGCAGTAAAAAAAAACCCTGATATCATGTGTTATGTTTGGCAAGATTGTTGCAATTATACACATGCATTTGTTATTCTAACCACCAGATGATCACTTTGGGATGTATTTGAGATAAAATATTACATAAAATGGGCAAGTAGCATGTTTCATCTACCACAGCTCATATCCCTTTAAAATCTTTAAATGAGTTTGATTATGGCCAACATTTGGCAATTTTTACCAGGGTTATGGGACTTTAAATTCTCTAGGAATGGCTTAGCTCTCAGGTGTAAAGTGTTTCTCAAAAACATCATGTAAGATGAAATTGTAACTTTTTGTGATCTTTACAGGGTCCCTTGAAACAAGAAACATTGAAGAATTTGGACAAATATGTGATTAAAGATGAAAGACTTCCAGTTCTATTAGACAGGTCAGTACATGTATATTGTTGAAAATTATGAATTATATCTCCACATAGAAGAAATGGGAATACAATTTGTTTAAAAAAATCCTTTTCTTTTTTCATATAATATTTTCCAATACTGTTTATCTGTAGACTTGTGAAATATGTAATAATGGGGACAATAGTAGAAAATAGTATGGTTTTAAGTGAGAAGACCCACGTCCCATGGACTTGTCTCAGAAAATTGGTCTAGTCGAGGGAGCTTGTCCAAAAAATGGCATAATTTAACTTTCATCATACATATATAAATCTTGATAATGATCATGGTGGGTTTTGATTTGTGGTAAATAAGTAAACCATGTACAGCAATTGGGAGCTAGGATCTGTTGACTACCATTTCTTTACCCCATGCTGAAACTTTCCCCAGGGAAAACACTAGCTAGACAATACTTTTCCTAGGAGGAAAACTGGCTTGCAAATTTTTTCAGCTGCTGTTGAAAGTTCCTTCAGGGTAAGAAATTGGCTTGCTAATTGTTTCCTGGGAAAACTTTCAGGGGTCGGAAAGAATTTGCTGTGACCCCTGTTTTATTTATAATTATTAACCTGTTCAGTGTATTATATATAAAACTGCACATTTACTGAAAAACAAAACCAGACCATTACAGAAAAACAGGGCATTATTACAGGGCCATTATAAGTAAACAGGGCCATTATGGAATATAAAAATGGCAATCAGTTTTTGAGAAGTCTGTTTCAAATTTTCTATGGGAGTTTTGCAAGAATTAAAAAGTACAATTGCAGTAAGTTTAATTGAAATGAAATTCTGTGGTGTGTCCGACTAGATATTCATCTACCGTTATATGAAATGTAAGGAAATTATGGTTGGCTTATGAAGTACATCTGAAAGGGAAATGACTGTATACATTGTTTACAATTTGCTATATGTTCACTATTATGTCACTACAGTGACAATGTAGTGACATAAAATTACTGTCAGAAAATTGTTCTGGTGTATAGCATGGCAATCTTACAAAACCAGGTTGAGGGTATTCATACTCAATTTTGAGGCTAAGCAAAATTCTTCAAATTGGAAAATAACAATTATTCTGAATTATTCTGAAAAATATTCTTGGTTTGGTGAATAAAAGTGTTTAAAAATGGATGTTATCATGTTGGCCCTGTAATATGTCCTTGATTTGTAATGATGGCCCTTGGAAGGCTGTATTGGCAGCCCTCCTCAGGTCCTTATTACAAACCTTTGACATATTACAGATTCAATATTAAAATATCCATTCAGTAACACACAATAGTATTTTATATTAAATTTTATATCAACTAGAAGTATTTCTAAATATTTCAATACAAATGGAATCAATGCAAAAAGCCTTTGGGAATTCCTTCTGTAACTTACAACCTTGAGATTAAAAGAATGTACCCCTACCCTGAGGGTATGACAAAGGAATCTCAATCTGAGGGTAAAATTTTTGATCGACAAACCCGAGGCTTGCCGATTTTTATTATTATCTTTAGCAGCCACACATAAACGTCTCTGTCTCTTCTGAGATTGGCCATTGTCATGATGGCCTCTCAGAAAATGACGTAACAGTCTAATGTTGTTGGCTCTTGTCATACCAACGCAATTAATGTGCCACAGTTTAGCCTGTTTATTTTATTTGGAAAAATCAATAAATAAACAAAGGTTTCAAAAAATTACCGAGTTGTTATTGAAATTTAGTTGTAAGCATTGATTCTATATTTTTTTCGGTTCGTGGAGGAGAGAACCTTGTTACAAGAAAACTGGCAAACAAAATCAGCATAGGTTCTAGCAGAGCCCGAACCTATGCTCACCAGAAGTGAGAGACTTCATGGTTCAAAGTGCAATGCTCAAACCACACGGTCCCTGAGGACCCTGAGGACCCTTCAGTATTGAATAATCTGTGATATTGAAATATCAGGTACTGGGTTTATTTATACCCTGGAGGACTCAAACAGGTCACCAGCAGTGGCAATACGGAAATGACATATACATGTATTGTATGTATTTAGTCAATCATTTTTGTTATAATCTGTTTAGCTTTCACTTAATTTTGTAATTTTATTTCAGAATGCGCTCCCATGGAACAAAAGTGTTTTTGGCCACAAACAGTGGATATGCATACACAAATGTAAGTTTTACATCATATTGTATATAAATATATCAGTGCTGTAGATTATCTCATATCTCGGTGGTTAAAAGACAAGTTAATTTTATGTTAAATTTTGTCAGAAATGTCAATTTTAATGCTGTGTATGAAATAAATCTTTCTCATCTAAATGCATAATGTAAGTAACCCATCAGAGTGCTCGAAGACAATACACTAGATGTGTTTGAAATAAAGAGATGTATGAAATTTCAAAAAGAAAAATAGATATTTAGATTTTCAAATCAGTGTATTGATAGTGTGATGAAAAAATACTTATATATAGACCATATGTAGCTAATTATTATAATAAAAAATACAAATCAATATTTGACTTTCAATTTTTCAGAAAGTCATGTCATTCCTGTTAGAAGAGGTAAGTTCATTAGAAAACTAAAAAGTGTTCTTTTTCCAAATTTCACAAAAATTTATTTGTAGCTTTTTCTATCATGAATTGAGTCTGTGCAGAATATTTCATTCATTATGATTTTTAAAGATGCCTCCCATATTTTGATGCGTAAGAGAATAAAACCGCTATACTTAGACATGTTAACTGTACAGATTTCGGCGGTAGTCTACCACTTTTAAGATTGATCTTCCGCCCACTGCTTTGCTGTCTAAAACTTCCGATTTCTTTACATTTCTACGCTCATTTTTTTTTCTGAATATGCTTTTCTAGTCTGCCCGTGTGCATTTAATCCTTGAGTTCATTATATTTTCACACCTGTAGCTTTGTGTTGTTTTGACAGTACAAAAGCCTCCATCGATATACAGGCAAACTGCTAAAGAATTATTACTCGTCACACCTAATTATCCACACCTGCAATTAAGACTCTTGTGATACCCCAATCATCATCCATGGATGATAATTAATTCCTGATAATCCTTTAATTAGATTTAAAACTCGATGAACATCACCATGTGTTGATATGTAAGACGAAGACATAAAGATATATTATCGGAAAATAATGTTCCATACCCCAATTACACTTACAAAATGCAAACTAAAAGTGATAAAAGTTGTAATTTAACCCCAAAAGAAACAGAGAATGAGATTGACATTGTTTGACAGGTATAGGTATATGCAACTCTCAGAGATTGATTGCCGTTTATATCATTGAAGAATAAAAAGTTTATCAACAATAAATTGGTCTTGAAAATATTTAATGCTATGGATAAAATCAACGTGCATAAATTTTAATGTAATTAACATTTGGCAGATTTTTTTTAGGTCAGAAAATGGGTTGACAAATTACTAATCTGAATGTGTATATGTACTTGTCATTTCTTTTCAACTAAACGAGGCCATTCTAGCACTTTACGTTTTTTTTTTTTTTATAAATCATTGATTAATTCTAATAATACATAGCAGACAAAAAAAAATCATAAAAGGACACCTGTACTGCAATAATAATGATAATAACTTACTAAATAAGAAGTAAACAAATTTTTTAAGTGTTTTAATTTTGTCCATTGAAAAATGAAGTTTGCCAATGATTTGGCCATACATTTTCAGACCCAGGACTATCACTGTTTAACTTAATATTTTTGAAGGAAAATGGTCATCAAAGTACCACAAAAATGCCACGCGCAAAGCTACCTCTTTGGAGGTGTAAATCTACCTATTTTTGGTCATCAGAGGTTAACATGTCTTGCTATACTGCCTAAGACACTTGCAGTGTTCCACATATATAAACTATAAAGATCAACACAAAAAGTTTGTTGACTTACGTACTAAGTTTATTTACCTAGACTGTGTTCATGTTCAACAAATGCATCTTTTCTATGACAAGATGTTTGTAACCTCTTGTTTGCTTTTAGAGAACCCTTCATTCCTGTACTGATCTGTCACATCTTGTTTATGCCTAAAATGATTGTGATTTGATCATGTGTTGACGAATGTCACATGACTGAAATTACTGCCAGTGGGATCTCAAAGCAAATATTTCCATATAGTATCTCTGTGGCTGGGTGGTTGGGATACTACACAGGAAAGCCATGACCTTTTTCAACTATAGTCAGTGCAGGTTCAATCAATGCTGTATCTTAAGTAGATTTTAAGGTCATATTTGTTAGCTGACATGTGGAAGAAGGATTGGTTGTCTTTTTGTAGGTAAAATGTTATTATATTTTCTCCTCTAGTATTAAAAACAGAAACATTAAATTTTTATATTTTACAGTAAGATCAAGAACGATCTGAATACAAATGACATGTGATGCAATCATCAGTTCTGTCTTACAGGTCTCTAGAAAAACAAAATCAGTAGAACCTGTGTTTAGCAGACAGTTGCCGGACTAATAAAATTGTTTGTTATAGAGAGGTGTCCACTGAATGAACGATGACAATTTACTGCTAAAACATTCATATGTATAATCAACACAATTGTTCTTGTAATAAATTGTCCAGATGTGATGCAAGGAAACAAATATCAAGCAAAAACACAAAAGATTGTAGGAGTGTTTCTCAAAATAGAAGTTGGGACATACAGCTTAGTGAGAAATTGTCTGTAGCAATGGAAGTCGATCATAGAAAGATTGTTTGCTAATTCAAGATTAAAAAATAAAGAAATCATGCATATTGGTGCCAACAACTTTGTCTACTGTCCAGGTAAAGAAAGGTGTCCATTTATTTTAAACAGACACAAGTAGTCTTATATAACAATGTAAATTGGTACCTAGACAAACTGTCTCTTATCAGAGAATGTCCTTAGAATTGAGGTGTCCGTTATGACAGGTTTTACTGTATTTAAGATAAATAGGAAAATGATGCACATATTGACTTGTCGTGAATATAATGATAAAATTTGTAGAGTGATATAAAATAGATAACAATATATATATGTTTAACTTTACAGAGAGACTGGGCCACCTATTTTGATTACATTGTTGTGGATGCCAGGAAACCTCTGTTTTTTGGAGAAGGAACATTGTTTCGACAAGTAGATAGGGTAAGAGGTATAGCAAAAATTGGTCGTGTCAGGTCTAAGGAACTGCCAGCCATTATGGATGTCAGATAATCACTGGACAAAAATCACTTCAAAATCTTCATTTTGTTTAAAGGTTTTAAGCTGTCTTGCTAATGAACTCTACAGACTCATCATAAAAGTAGGACATCTTGAAAACTTAAAATCTATATTAATGTATTTGGTTTAATCATTCCATCTTCTCCCAAAAAATTGTTACAGATTATGTTGACATATCAATAGATTATGTTGACATGCTAATGGAACTACAAAATCCAAAGGGATGATAGACCGGAGTTGTTGTGTCTGACATAATATTATTATTTTTTCAGAGCACAGGAACTTTGAAAATTGGATCACATACAGGTCCAATCCAGTCTGGACACATTTACTCTGGAGGTATGCTAATAGAAGATAACATGTTCCTATCTTCCAATCTGCTTCCTGATATATTTTCCTATCTTTATTGTTGTCCAGACTAATCTTGTACCTTGTTGAACGGAAAACAATTCATATTAAGCACCTTGCACTTGTGCTTCCTACAATTGGACAGAAACAGGAAGTCTCTTTGAAGTGACATCTTGTGGCAATTTTACAAGGTTTAGCAGCTATTTTGTTTGGACAGTTCATAATACTGTATTGATTTAAAGGTTCTCTTTCATAAGACCTTACTTAAAGCTGTCATCTCAACTATTAAACCAATTTGATTAAATGAAAAAAATAATAATTTAGTTTTTGAAACATCACCAGTGTTTTACTTTCATTTGGTAGCCATATTTGTTCAGTTTTCTAAATAGAAACAAGCCCCCCCCCCCCCTAAACAATATAAAAGGCAAGTTTGCAAAATCAGTCATCATTGTCATATTACAGTCACATAGAACAAACATGTGAAGTAATGTTAGTTTGCGTATAACTAGCCTGCATGCTTAAAATAAATATTGGTATCAACAAAGTTCATTTACTCTTTCAGGAGATTTTGCTGGCTAATATACAATTCACAAGCATGTAATTAATCAGTTTAAAAATGAGAATATCAAACATAATTCCAAATTCCCCATGAGAAAATCATAAATTATAAACAAACCGGAGCTCAGACCACCTTTTACGAAATGAATGTCCTCACTTCCGAAATACGAATCAAGGAAATTCTGACCAAGATAAACTTGGAAATATATATTCCAACACTCAGCTTGTTTTACAGTACCACTCGCATCCATTTAGAATAATTTGATAACAATGTTTCACAGCTTTGTCGCTTGTTAACGTTTATTTGATGTCATCTTTGTAAAAATATGAGAAGGTGTACCTTGTCTTTGGTCAAGTGTTGCGTGACCCAACTGCTCACATTACTGAGTACACCAAAATGTGTGACACTATGTAAACAACAAAACGAAAAGGTGCAGATTACTGGTAGGATTTTATTTATATTAATGTTCAAAGTGAGTATTATTTTATGGATACTAAAATAATGAATTTAAAACAAATTATAAAATTTATTTATTAATTATCTTTATTGAAGTCTTTGACATTAAAATTAATGCTTAATGTTTATCATTTGGGTACAGTGTATGTTTTGATTACATGTCATCTATTCATTGTTTCGCTTTGGAAGTAAAGATGTGAAATAACAGACATTTTGCGGACTAGCCTTTTATAGTGGAATTGCGAGCCAATTTCTATTGATAATATTTAACAAAAATTGTCTGCCTGTGGAATAATAAATCGAGTGTTTCAAAAGCATTATAATTACCGGTATTTTTTTTCAAATTCAAAACTTGTTTAAAAGTTTTGATGACAGCTTTAAGATGTTTTGTATTGTAAAATATTTCTTAATAATGAAAAATAAAATTTATGGCATTGTTTTGTAAAATGATTATCCCCAATTAAGAGGCAGTGATGTTCCACACATAAGACTGCATGAAAAAGACATTTATATACTTACATATGAAAATATGTGAAAAACAAGCATTCTGAGAGTATTGATGAATCAATATTTGTCCTCTACCATCCCCCAATGTTAACACCAATCTTGGCTTAATTGGTGATGGCATAGGAAATTTGTAGGTTTTGTGTAACACTAATGGGTTGGATGGTCAATAATGGCCAAATTCAAACGACAAAACCCATTACATATATGAATTTCATCATGTGAAACTGTGTCTGAAGTCATTATCATGTCCAAAACTTGTCAAAAAAGGAGAAAATAATTAAACTATTTTTCCAGTTTTACTCTCCAACATTAATGATTGACCCCTAAAGAACCTCTATGCAAAGTATCAGCATTCTATTACTATTATTAAATGAATGTTGAACCATTTAAAAACTTTAACCAAAACCTTAACCAAAGATTTTGGATGGACGCAGACAAAACCTATAGCCGCCACCCCTTCATTATCAGTAGAACATATGACATCTAGTATCTGTTATTTAGTATTGTATACATAGAAATATATGTGTGGGGGTAATTTACATTAAATATGTGATGGAGAATTTTTCCTGTAAATTACATTCCCGTATACCAGTTCCAGAGTCATGATAAGAATTATTGTTCAATATAGGGCTGGTCACAATAACTGGTGTGACATTGACTAAAAATCCCAAGCATATCATTTGCATAAGAAAATCACATAATTAACAACACACAGAAATATCAATGTTTACAGATCATGTATATATAAAATGTATCTATTTCCTTTCTGTAGGATCTGTGTCGGTGTTCTCAGAACTGATGGGAGCATATGAGAAGGAAGTCCTTTACTTTGGTGATCACATTTTTGGTGACATCCTTAAGTCAAAGAAAGTTAGGGGTTGGAGGACATTTTTAGTTGTACCAGAACTGAGCCAGGAACTTTTCGTCTGGACAAAGAAAAAAACTTTGTTTGGCAAGTTAGAGGAACTCGGTATTTTGATTGGAGAAAAATATAGGTAATGTTCGATTTAAAATATTCAATAGGCCTGTTGAAATATGTTAAAGAATATATTGTCCCCTCTGCATATATTGTTGCCAGCAAGAATTTCTTCAATCCCTTACTGCACACATTGTCACCATCAGCAGAGATGATCCCTGGCAACATATTTGCTAAGAGTACTCCTTTTAATGGCATACCTTACCATCAGCAGAGATGATCCCATTCAACATATTTGCCAAGGTTACCCCTTTTAATGGCATACCTCACCATCAGCAGAGTTAATCCCTGGCAATATATTTGCTAAGAGTACCCCTTTTAATGGCATACTATTTGGGAACAATATGTGTAGTGACACTTTATCGCTATGAATATAAACACAAATTGTTCCCACTAGAATAACATTGCAATATCAGAAACAGAATTCACTTATGTTGTAGAATGTGAGTGGCCTTTTGTTTTTCAAAACTTACCAAATTGTCGTAATGAAAGCCCCTTTCTATTTTATATTTTAGAGATCTAGACAGTAGTTCTGAAACCAAACCAGACATCAGCCATATCCAGAAAGAAATTAGAGTAAGTCTGTGTGTTAACAACTAGGTTGTTCATTAATCATCCACAATTACACACCCACTTATTATAGACACACTGTATATTGACACACCAACTGTATATTGAAACACCAACTGTATATTGTATATTGACACCAACTGTATATTGACACACCAACTGTATATTGACACACCAACTGTATACTGACACACCAACTGTACATGTATATTGACACAGCAACTTTATATTGACACAGCAACTGTATATTGACACACCAACTGTATATTGAAACACCAACTGTATATTGTATATTGACACCAACTGTATATTGACACACCAACTGTATATTGACACACCAACTGTATATTGACACACCAACTGTACATGTATATTGACACAGCAACTTTATATTGACACAGCAACTGTATATTGACACACCAACTGTATATTGACACACCAACTGTATATTGTATATTGACACCAACTGTATATTGACACACCAACTGTATATTGACACACCAACTGTATACTGACACACCAACTGTACATGTATATTGACACAGCAACTTTATATTGACACAGCAACTGTATATTGACACACCAACTGTATATTGACACACCAACTGTATATTGTCACACCAACTGTATATTGTATATTGTCACACCAACTGTATATTGACACAGCAACTGTATATTGTCACACCAACTGTATATTGTATATTGACACAAACTGTATATTGTCACACCAACTGTATATTGACACAAAACTGTATATTGTCACACCAACTGTATAATGTCACACCAACTGTATATTGACACACCAACTGTATATTGTCACACCAACTGTACATGTATATTGACACACCAACTGTATATTGACACACCAACTGTACATGTATATTGACACAGCCACTGTATATTGACACAGCAACTGTATATTGACACAGCAACTGTATATTGATACACCAACTGTATATTGTCACACCAAATTTATATTGACACATCAACTTTATATTGACACACCGACTGTATATTGTCACACCAACTGTATATTGACACAGCAACTGTATATTGTATATTTGACACACCAACAGTATATTGACACACCAACTGTCCATTGTATATTGACACACCAACTGTATATTGACACACCAACTGTATATTGTCACACCAACAGTATATTGACACAGCAACTTTATATTGTATATTGACACACTAACTGTATATTTACACACCAACTGTATATTGTATATTTACACACCAACTGTATATTGTATATTGACACACCAACTGTATATTTACACACCAACTGTATATTGACACACCAACTGTATATTTACACACCAACTGTATATTGTATATTGACACACCAACTGTATATTGACACAGCAACTGTATATTGTATATTGATACACCAACTGTATGTATATTGGATATTGTCACACCAAATGTATATTGACACACTGTATATTGTCACACCAACTGTATATTGACACAGCAACTGTATATTGTATACTGACACACTGTATATTGTCACACCAACTGTATATTGACACACAAACTGTATATTGTATATTGACACACTGTATATTGACACACAAACTGTATATTGTATATTGACACACCAACTGTATATTGACACACCAACTGTATATTGACAAACCAACTGTATACTGTACATATGTTATATATTGACACACTGTTTATTGACCTCTAGTTTTATTTGTCACCCTGCTTAATGTCACATCACCAAATATCATAGCCTATCGCCATGCCCCTTCATAATGCAAATTTTGGCTTAACAAATACATAGTTCAGGTATATTGTTTAGACAGATATTTTATTATAAATTGAGCAGTCAAGTATATTTTGTATCAAACTTTTACATGAGCCTTTCTGAGTCAAGTTTAATAACCATAATGTTAATGGAAATGCAGTTTAAATTTAGAAATAAAAATAATTTTAATGGAAAATTGTCTATGCCTCAGTAACTCTGTTTCATGGACTTACATCATTATAGGAATATGTAACTCAGTAAAAAATTCTTTTTCTGTTTTTGTATTTTCCTATCTACACAGGAAGTGACACATGAAATGGACATGAGCTATGGAATGATGGGAAGTGTTTTCAGAAGTGGTAAAGATTTATTGAACTTTATAAAATATTAGTGTGTTATTGTGCACATCCAACAAAATCCCACTGAAAATTATTTTTTATAATTGTAATTTTTATATTGCAAATTTTATGAACTTATCATCCAAAATAAAAATTAGTTGTATAAAAAATGCAAAAGAATGGAGGTATACTTGTAAACTACTAAATGCTAGGAATATACAGCATGTTTTTTCATTTATTCCTTTCATTTCATATTTCAGGATCTCGTCAGACATTTTTTGCTACACAGGTGATGAGATATGCAGACATTTATGCTGCCTCTATTGTCAATTTGCTCCATTATCCTTTCTCATACGTGTTTAGGGCCCCCGAAATGTTGGTAAGTCAAATATGTTAATTGTTACAGCATATTTTTCTTTAACCACATTAAGTAAACTGTGAATGCAAATGTAGATGAAATAATTTCAAAAGTTGATAGCCTCCTGAAGTGGACAGTGAACATAATGTTCTATGGGGAATTTTAGAATTAGAAAAATTCAGAATTTTCATTTCCTGCATTATTCTTGTATCACATTCAATTTTTTAAGATAATCTTTCATCAACTGGTGTCATTTTATTAGCTGCAATATTTCTTTTGTTACCAGTAAGAAATCACAAAATCTAAATTTTTCTTGCAATCCTGGTGGTTTTTATAGCCTGTCTTACACAATATCTAAAAATTAGGTAAACATTCTTCATATCATTTAATACAAAGTTCCCTTATAAGTAGCATTAGATCCTTTAAACAACAAATGACACACGTTTACCCTTGATGCCAAATCGGAATACTGTAAATGTGGTTATTTCTGTGTGTTGTTAATTACACGATTTTCTTGTGCAAACCATATGTGTGGGTTTAATTTACGTGGTGTCACAACTTACTGCAAACAGAATTGTATTGAATGATAATTCTTAGCACAACTGTGGGACTGGTACATGGGGGTAATTTAGACGAAAAACTTTTCATCGGGTTTTAATGTAAATTACCCCCCCCCCCCCCCCCTTAAATTTCTACGTTTCACAGTATTAGGTACAAAGTTGTACAAAACGTCACAAGCATTCAATGATACATCTCTTGAATCTTCATCTTGACACAGTGGGAAGTAAAGACAAATTCTAATTTTATCAATTTGACATACTTTTGTAAATCATACTATGGACTATGGCTGTAGGGTCTTGTTCCCATGACATGATTTTGATCTAAGAAATCTTTATTGATAATTGTAGATGCCCCATGAATCAACAGTTGACCATGAAGATATACTTTCTGATGAATCAGTAGCTATGCGGCGCATTTCCAGAGAAAATGCTGAGGCTCCACGTGGACGACTAGAGCGTACCCCAAGTATTGTACCAAATCTGCAGTGTCCAACTCCAAGGCAGTGTACCCAGGTACAAGATGATGACAGTGGAAGCCAGGAAAGCGCAGAGAGTGAATCTGAAGTTATCATACAGTAATGGAAGTCCCACAAGATGGAGATGTGGTGTTTGGGAGCTAGATCATTCCATTCAATGTTTTTGTGATGTAGATGGTGTATGCTTAGATGTGAATTTTATTAACAATTTGCAGCTTATCTTTTTTATGTAACAGGTAGGAACTCACATATTAACATAGAAAATATACACAAATTAGAAGTTTACGTATGAATGTGCACATTTATCACAATTTATCATTACTGGCAGATATAGCCCAATATATATAGTGTTGAGAGGTTGCTTTTAAGAAATAACATATAGATCTATATTCAACATTAAAATCACAGAAATTTCATACATACTGCTGAAATGATTTGGAACAAAGAAATTCATTGACTGATTAAGTAACAAAAGTGAACCACTATTAGTAAGATATTAGTAAGTATTGTGATTGTGTAATGTGAAAATCACTTGTTTGTATAAGTTGCTATGGGTTTATGAAAAAAATAACTTTGCAGTATTTGGATGCCACCAAGGACAGACAAGGACTCTCTGGGCTTTCATATTGTGAAACATTTGTATAGTGTGAAGTTTTATCTGTCGCCAAAATTCCCACATCTTGAATAAAATATGAATTTTGTGTGATTCTAGTTGCTAGGATGACCACGTTATATCAAATTGTTACAGATATATTGGCAGTATTATATGTTATATTGGGGCTCTTTGTAATTCCTTAGCAGGTAGCTTGGAGATAAGTATTATTGATATATATGGATACACATATATAATGATGATAGAACAGGGTTGCAGCAGGTTTTTTTACTCTACATATAACCTACAAATACCTCGCTATATGTCAAATCAATGTTTTGTATTTTTGCACCATGTATTTTTGCATATTTGCAGTACATTTACATATCTGATTATTTTTTTATATGAATATATGTAATAGTTTTTCTAGTAGCTGCTTCTAGTTTTAAATTTTAGCCAAATATTGTAGCTTTGATATTTTAATTTCTAAATATTATTATCAAAATTAAATCATGCATTGGTCTGATTGTCGGCACTAGCAGAAATGTAGGTACCACATATTTTTGTGATATTTTGAATTTTACCTGTCTGTTCCTACACTATATTGCTGATAACCTTAGTTAAACATCAATTTATGCAAATAATAGTCATATATCAGAATTTATGGTTTACTTTATTTTAATTGTTTATAATTTTTCAAATACTACAAGCAAGGGCTTAACGAGAATTATCATAGATTTATATATAGAATTGATTAAGTTTATTGGTTTATTAGTTTAATATGTAATTGATAGAAATTTAATGGTATGAATTTCAGGTCCTTCTTAATTGTTGGCCTTAGGAAGATATGACATATACATCTGAATGATATACTTCAACATACCTAGATAGAGGTCATACAAAGTTTACAGTGGAATCTGTCTTGAGAGACCACTGACATAAATGATCACCAGTCTTGAGAGATCACTAATTGATAGAAATTTAATGGTATGAATTTCAGGTCCTTCTTAATTGTTGGCCTTAGGACGATATGACATATACATCTGAATGATATACTTCAACATACCTAGATAGAGGTCATACAAAGTTTACAGTGGAATCTGTCTTGAGAGACCACTGACATAAATGATCACCAGTCTTGAGAGACCAGACATAAATGATCATCTGTCTTAAGAGACCACTGTCATAACTGATCACCAGTATTGTGAGACTACTGACATAAATGATCACCTGTCTAAAGGGAAAAACTGACATAAGTTACCAACTGTCTTGATAGACAACTTACAAAAATGATGACCTGTCTTAAGAGACCACAAACATAAATGATGACCTGTCTTAAGAGACCACTGACATAAATTATCAACTGTCTTGAGAGACCACTGACATAAATGATCACCTGTCTTAAGAGACCACTGACATAAATGATCAACTGTCTTGAGAGACCACTGACATAAATAATTGCCTGTCTTGAGAGACTACTGTCATAAATAATCACCTGTCTTAAGAGACCAGACATAAATGATCAACTGTCTTGAGAGACTACTGACATAAATGATCACCTGTCTTAAGAGACCACAAACATAAATGATCAACTGTCTTGAGAGATCTGACATAAATGATCAACTGTCTTGAGAGACTACTGACATAAATGATCACCTGTCTTAAGAGACCACTGACATAAATGATCACCTGTCTTAAGAGACCACTGACATAAATGATCACCTGTCTTGAGAGACCACTGACATAAATGATCACCTGTCTTAAGAGATCAGACATAACTGATCACCTGTCTTGAGAGACTACTGACATAAATGATCACCTGTCTTGAGAGACTGCTGACATAAATGATCACCTGTCTTGAGAGACCACTGACATAAATGATCACCTGTCTTAAGAGATCAGACATAACTGATTAACATCAATAAATAAGAACATATGACAAAAACATTGCAGGCATTATATAGCAAAATAAATAAATAAAAAAATGACTAAAAAAACCATTGCAACATCATTTAACATAAATAAAAACAAATACTCCTTTCACCTTATGATTGTTTTTACATGTCATACTGGTAATAAAAACAAAATACTTCAAAAACTTGTAGGAGTTATATGACAAAAAAAAACATTATAAAAACAACATTACTCCAAAAACTATAAGGAGTTATATGGCATAATATGAAATAATAAGACTAAATAATCTCCGAAAAACATTGTAGGGGTTAACATGACATAATATGACAACATAAGACAAAAACACTCCAAAAACTTGTTATATGACATTATAAGAACAAAAATACTCCAAAAACTTGTAGGGATTATATGACATAATATAACATTATAATAACAAACTTGTAGGGTTTATATAACATAATATGACATTATAAGAACAAAATACTCCAAAAACTTGTACAGGTTATATGACATAATATGACACTATAAGAACAAAATACTTCAAAAACTTGTAGGGGTTATATGACATAATATAACATTATAAGAACAAAATACTCCAAAAACTTGTACAGGTTATATGACATTATATGACACTATAAGAACAAAATACTTCAAAAACTTGTAGGGGTTATATGACATAATATAACATTATGAAGAACAAAATACGCCAAAAACTTGTAGGGTTTATATGACATAATGACATTAGAAGAACAAAATACTACAAAGACTTGTAGGGATTATATGACATAATATGACATTAGAAGAACAAAATACTCCAAAAACTTTTAGGGGTTATATGACATAATATGACACTATAAGAACAAAATACTTCAAAAACTTGTACAGGTTATATGACATAATATGACACTATAAGAACAAAATACTTCAAAACCTTTTAGGGGTTATATGACATAATATGACACTATAAGAACAAAATACTCCAAAAACTTGTAGGGGTTATATGACATAATATGACATTATAAGAACAAAATACTTCAAAACCTTTTAGGGGTTATATGACATAATATAACATTATAAGAACAAAATACTTCAAAACCTTTTAGGGGTTATATGACATAATATGACACTATAAGAACAAAATACTCCAAAAACTTGTAGGGGTTATATGACATAATATGACATTATAAGAACAAAATATTTCAAAAACTTGTAGGGGTTATATGACATAATATGACACTATAAGAACAAAATACTCCAAAAACTTTTAGGGGTTATATGACATAATATGACATTATAAGAACAAAATACTTACAAAAACTTGTAGGGGTTATATGACATAATATGACATTATAAGAACAAAATACTTCAAAAACTTGTAGGGGTTATATGACATAATATGACATTAGAAGAACAAAATATTCCAAAAACTTGTAAGTGTTATACTGATATGACGATGATAATGACAAAATGTTGACATGAGAGTAATATCAGTCTAACGTTACACAATTATTGACTATTTTTAGTTTGATATGAGAATTTATGGAGTACAAACACAATTTTTGTTTTTTGTACTTCATATCAAACCAGATGTAGTGCAATAATCCTTTTATAACATTTTAATTTAACAAACTCTCAACCATTGAAAGAGATATGCCAAGTTCTATCAATCCCTCTGGTTTGTCTCACTCCATGCAATCAGAAAAGTTGGCCCTAAATAAAATTCAGCTAAAACAGTTTTGTGACGTCATAGCAGTGCAGTTTGATAAATTATCAGGTTTTCATTGCGATTTCATTTAAAAAATGTAACCATCTCTTGACAAATGAAAATACAAAAAAAATTCTCCTTTTACTGTACTGATTTGGAACCCTTTGGATTTACTAGTTTCAGCACTCATTTCAAAATTCAGTCAGCATTTCAATGGCATCAACCATGATGATAGTTATATAGTCAAACCCACTGATTTTGATCCATGGTACATTGAAATCACATTTTATCTGAAATGATTCCCAACAAAATTTATTTATGGGATTTAATATAACATTGACATACATACACACAGAGGAAGTCAAAATTCTGGAATTCCCTTGTTATAAAATCTTATCTAGAAGTCCTTTGTTATAAATTCTCATCTAGATGTCCCTTGTTATAAAATCATATCTAGAAATCCCTTGTTATAAAATCATATCTAGATATGAGTTGTTATATGATATCCTATTTTTATAACAAATATTTGATATATAGAATAGTTTGTTATAATTTAATTTGTGAACAAAAACCTCAAAATGGATAAATTCAGATAGAAAATTTATTTTAAACCAATTCAATGTTAGGGGCCAATGGAATTTTTTTTTGGTCATATTATTCTTTACAATTTCATAGGCAAAACATGATTATGTTTTTGTCAAGTACATGTACATGTCACGTGATTTTTTGTCAAGTACATGTCACATGAGTTTTTTGTTTGGAATCTCGGTGAAGAATGCTGTATATACAGTATGATTATATCAGAAATCAATGTATTATTTTTCAAATAAAATGTAAATATATCTTTACATTTACGCATTCCCTGTTACTGCTTTTATTGTAGTTGATCTTTTTTTCGAAATGTCTTATCAATGTTTTTATTTTTAGGTAAAGTTTTTACTATAATTTTGCCTTGTCAGTGGTATATAATAACCGGTATGCGTTTTCAATTATCTTGAATAAGGCTGATGTTAAAACAATATTCTACCAGAAATCCATATATGTTGTTTATAAATAAAAGCTAGATAGACGCATTTTCTGTTACCGGCCTTATATTAGATAGAAATATGTGTTTTAAATGTGATTTTAGGATTCCATTGTCATTGCTTCCCATAAAAGTTGTGATTATAAATTGTGTATACTAATTATTAACATTGTTTGTCTTTAGTTTTGTCAGTTATCCATTATGCTGCTTCACAGATCTTCTTAGTATTTTCTTATTGTCTTAAACTGAACAACCAATAGTTATTCAGAAAGACACTAACCAATAGTTGGAATATACAGCAGCCATTTTCCCGAAAAAATCTGAGATATAGTGAAACACCTGGGGTCATGTATAATTTGTGACAGAAAAAATTAACTAGTGAAGTAGGTCATATATGACATCATGTGACCAAAATAACAACAAAATACTCCAACATTTTTTAGGGAATATATGGCATAATTACTCTGTTAGTTATATAAAAAAGGACCTGAAATAAAAACCTAATCATGCTTGAGTATTGCTACGAAAAAAAAAAGGAAAAAAAAATTGAAGAAAAGAAAAAGAGAAATTATACATTATCTGTATTGTTTGGTAAAAATCATGAAGATAGGTACATATCACTCACTCATCAAAGTGAGATTGGCAGAAAGTTTGCTAATCTCCATATAGGTCTGAAAGAATAGTTGATACCTATTGGAATAAGGTGCTTATTTTCATCATAATATTTTGATTTTGGGGATTTCTAAACATCATGGAAATATCACAGAAAAAAGTATGACATTTCTATGCATAGATTTTATTTCATCTTTGATTAATTCAATATATTTATCAACTATGCTGTTGGGTCGTCCAGGTATAGTGGTTTAAACCATGAAGTCCCTAACCTCTAGGTCCAGGTGCCACTAGAACTTAGCAGATATTGTGAAAACGTTTGCAATATTACTTGTAGAATTCCAGTGGTATTTTCCCAGTTGTATTGTAAACAAATCCATCATGTAAAACTGATCATCACCATATTACTGAAAAATTGATAAGTAAATGGGAGACAATTCTTAAATGGTACATCATCTTCTGCATAGAAATAGATAGATAATATACGAAGAAGTTATCATGTGAATTACTATTACTCATCAAGAAACAATTAAAGATAAAACATTTACCAAAAAATTAAACTGATTGACAAAATTTTGAAGCGTGCATGTCTGTATCTAAGGAGCAGCTTAAGTCTTAAGACAAGCCACTAGTGTTCAGTGTTTTAAGTTTACTGTTTTGTTATAATTTTTATACACCTGTCAAAGACGTCATTCTATGGTATGGTTTTGTGGTCCGTATGGCTATTTTATGCGATGACTCAAACAATTATGGCCTGATTTTTGGTCAAACTTGGTAGGATGCTTAATTGCACGAATCGATATGACAAGTTCATAAATCGTGAAATTTCAACTATATTTGGCAGAGCTATGCCAGGTTATGTAGGGCCATAGCTCCAATTATGCACAAAGTTGAAAAACAACAACAAAATCCGTAATATATGTTAAAACATTATTGCTTCTTGTGATACCATACTAAATTTGAAAGGAATTAAATTAAAAATAAAAATGTTCTTGCATTTTGTACATAATGCCCATATTTAGCAATAAAAGGAGTGTCTGGTTTTGTATGTTCAATTTTTTGTAGGCTCAACTAGTCCCACAGTTTTCAATCAAATATTTTGAAATTCAGCATGTGTAATTGGTATCATATGAAGATGTGCATATTGTAAAATTAAGATGCTGCGTTAATTTTCCCGAGAGATATGGTCCTTTTGTGACTGGTTTTTCAATATATGCATTCTTTCTCAAATGTTTCATTTCAGACATTACAAAGCAGTTGTTCTTAATGACGCAATGTGACATGACTTTGACTCAAGGTCATACCCCATAGGTCAAGGTCACTTGCATTTGTCAAAAGATCTATAACACATACATGTACTAACATTTTCATCATAAAGAAACCCTTTGAAAATTTATTCATGAGCGGCATAGTATATACTGTTTGCGGTGCTTTTGTTTTGTTGTTTAGTAACTATATATTGAAATCCATTGAAAAGGTGAACCAAGTTGTAATGTTATCGTTCTGCCTATATTTTTTTGCTGTTCGTAATACTTTTGTATGTTTGCATTTTGGTCAGCATGTATCACTGGTATCACTGCATTTCTGTAAACCAACATGTTTAAAACGTAGAAGTTCTCAAGTTAACAAATATGACATGCGTCATATCTCTGTAAATGAACAAGCAAATGTATGGGAATATATGTAGAAAATTAATTTTGGCTATAACACATACTTTGACCACTTACTGCTGTTGAAAATACTTGTAGTTGTGATGAGACCAAGCCAATATTTGTGAGCATTTTTTTGTTTCAATATGATGATACTGCTTTTTTGGTCAACTGCTGACCTATTGCAATTGTCTTTTTTCTGTCATTGCTGGTGGTGCGTCATCCGTTGCGTCGTTAACATTTACAAGTTTTCGCTTTTTTCTCAACAACCAGTGGGCCAATCTTAACCAAACTTGGCATATAGCATTCCCATGTGAAGCCACTTAAGTTTGTGAATGAAAGGGACTAGGATCCATAGGGCCCCACAAAGAGCTAAAAAGGACAAAGATGGTACATCTTTAAAAATCTTCTTCTCATGAACCAATGATCAAATGACTTTCAATTTTTTATGCATGATTTCAAAGTCATTATCTACAAAGTTTGAAAATGTGAAGTGAATGAAAATGAAATCTGTCCATAAATGAGTCACTTGGTAGCACTTCAACACTGCAGGGTACAATAGTATTTTAAATTGTTTAATAACTCAAAACTGATCAACTTTTTGTATACAAATTAAATATATATGAGAAAGTTGTTAGGAATTAGGAATATTTTAACAAAATTTAAAGGTCATGGGGTCAAAGGTACCTAAGTAAACTGAAAACATATGATTTTTTTGTTAAACTTTTGACATTTATGGCTACTTCTCCAGAACCTTTGGGCCAATTTGAACCAAACTTGACAAAAATGTAAAGCCACATAAAGTTTGCTGATGAAAAGGGGCTAGGACCAAACATGGCTGCCATGGCTAAATATATAACAAATGAGTCAGCAGATGTTCTTGATTTAATATACATGTATGTGTCTCCAAAATGATTAAAGCTAGAAAAAAAACCTGTTACCTTAAATTGAGTGGCTTTCAAAAGTTTTTGGACATTTTTTGACATTATCTTGAAAAGTATAATAGAGTAAAAGTGAAAGAAGCAAAAATGTTTAGCATGCAAAAATCTACAAAATAGTTAACAGGGCAGAATTTGCCAGGGCCACCCTTTTGGGAGTTATTTCCCTTTTTCAGTGGATTTCTCATGTTTCGGGCAGTTTTGTCCTATTATATTGAAAAGTATAATAGATAGAGAGAAAGTGAAAGAAGCAAAAATGTTCAGCATGCAAAGATCTACATAAAAGTTACCAGTGCCCAAATTGTCAGGTCAAAGCATATTGGGGTTATCTCCCCTTTAAGTGGATTTCTCATGCTTTGGTTAGCAAGTTTTATCCTGTTATCTTAAAAAGTATAATAGATTGAGAGAAAGTGAAAGAAGCAAAAAATGTTCAGCATGAAAAGATCAACAAATAAGTTTACAGAACTGAAAATGTTAGGTCAACCCTTAAGGGAGTTATTTCCCCTTTTTATTGGATTTCTCATGTTTTAACAATTGAAAAATGTAATATAGAGAGAAGGTGAAAGAAGCAAAAATGATCAGTACACAAAGATCTACAAAAAAGTCATTGGGCCAAAATTACCAGGGCGACCCTTATGGGAGTTATTATTTCCTTTTAAGAGGATTTCTCATGTTTTAGACAGTTTTGTCCAATTATCTTGAAAAGTATAATACATAGAGAAAATGTGAAAGAAGCAAAAATGTTCACCACGCAAGAGAAAATGTGAAAGAAGCAAAAATGTTCAGCACGCAAAGATATACAAAAAAGTCAAGAGGTTAAAAATTATGAGGTCACACTTTATTGGAATTATTTCCCCTTTTATTGTCAATTTGAGACATTTTTATTTCTTCTCAAGAACCAGTAGGCAATTTTAAACCAAACTAGGCATGTGTCATCTCCAAGTAAAGCGGTATAAAGTTTGCAAATGAAAAGTGGCTAGGACCCATAGGGGTCCCAAAAGGGGCCAAAAGGACCAAAACTTGGTACATCTTTAAAACTCTTCTTCTCCTGAACCAATAATCACATGACTTTCAAATTTTGTATGCATGATTATAAAGTCAGTATCTACAATGTCGGCGAATGAAAAGGAAATCCGTCAATAAAAACTCCACTTGGGGGCGCTTGAATGAAATAGGGTACAGTTGTATACAAATGGCTTAATAACTCGAAACTGATGGAATTTTGTATACAAAGATATATGAGGAAGTTGTTAGGAATTATCTAAGGATCATTTTGACAAAATTTTAGACATTTGTGACTTCTTCTCAAAAACCAGTCGAGTAATTTTAACCAAACTAAACCAAGTTTAACTCAGGTGACCATTAAGGCCCACTGGACCTCTAGTTATCAGTTTGCTTATCTTACAAATACTGAGTGTTTTCTCCAATCATTGTGAAGCCTTTGATACTGTTGAAATTGCCTGTAAAACTTCAAATTTTCATACCCCTCTCTGAAATCATCAGGTCACTGTTTTAAGCCAGTTTGATAGATCTGATGTGTGGAAATCATCATCTGTAGAGTATCCCTTAATTATGATTGGATGTAAAGAAAATGACTTTCAGGGACATTGTTGGATTCTAATGTATCAATGCCCTTTTCTTAAAGTGATTAGAAACTTTCCATTTTCGATTACTACATAACCTCTTCTTTTGATGTTGTTTAGGTAACAAACGCATCAGCACTGGTAAAATATCATTCCTGTTGAAACTTTATGACATATGACATGTTTTCACATTTACAGACACTATTTTTTATTCCAATTTAACTTTTTTATAGGAATGGTGCGTAAGTGATTTTCCATAGACGATCTTAATGTTGTTTCTCATTGATTGAAAATACGTCAGTTGTCTATATTCTAGAATGAATAGAATAAATAGAACAGAACCTTAAAATAGCCAAAAATGACCAGCTTGTCAAGATCTTTAAAGAAGTCAAAACGACCAGATTATATATCTCCTTCATGACATTTTTTTTCTATTTGGTTCTTAGGTTTCAAATATGGCTTACGATAGAAGATGTCCTCTTTTACCTTCAAGTGTGTAGACGATGACATTGTTTTCCAGACAAGCTATTCGGGCTTTAAGGATTATCTAGCACAATTTTTTTAGAATTGAACATTGCATATATTTGGCATAGTTTCTTTACTGAATCTTGACAATCCCTCATAACACACATACCTCTACAATAATTTCTTGTTGTGTGTTTTTTGTCAAAATAGTAGTGTTTGAAATGTAGCACATTTTATGTAGTCATTTTCTTTTCATTTCAATCAAATAGCTATGGCATATCAGAATTACACAAATAAGTTATACCTAGTTTTTCTCAGTAACCTGTTAATGTGATTTTGGCGTGCCATAGATAGCAGTGGATATTAAGTTCAATTAATCAAAATTGGAGTCTAACTAGTCTTATTTACCTCAAATGGAGAAGGGAACGGTTTCAATTTACATAAAATAATCTTGAGTTCAAACGTCTAACAATATCAATGTTGGTCAACTGCATCATGTTTGCAGTATTATTTTATCTGTTTACTAATAAATTTCTCTGTTATATTATACAAATGTCTTATTATTAAGATCAATTGTAGCATATATATGTCCCTCTAAATGAAATGCATATCTTTTATAGATCCTATTTTATTTGAATACTGTGGTCTGATAAATCTTTAGTTTTTTCTATTTTACTTTTAGATGTGATGTATATTTACACATTTATTTAATTCTAATTTGTTTAACCCTGTTTAAGTTTATTATGCACTTATGGATAATTATAGTATACATGTATGTTATTACAGTAATGTTTGTTATACTTTTCACAGGAAACTGAATCAATGCTTTACCTATTCTAATACCAAAGTAAAACCGTTGAAAATGCATTGTTTGTTATTTATTCATTTTACCATTAATTTATTTAAACGTTTGATAAAAGAAAAGACTGAATGATGGAGTGGGTAAAATTTGCCATTGAAACTATCCTTATTTCATAAAAATAAACGTGATATTGAACCAAGATCATAGATCTTAACACTTTGGTCATTATATTGTATGATATCTCCGTCTTGAATGAATAGATGGAGGTGGGCCCAATGGCCGAGTAGTTATAACATAGCGCTTTAAGCCACGAAGTGTCTCAGCTCTTGTCAGCACAGATCCAAGCCTCGCTGGAACCTAGGCGGATATCTTGAGATGGTTTGAGTTTACTTGCAGAACCCCGGTGGTGTCTCCCCGGGTGCATTGTACTGGTCACAGTCATAACTGAAAAACTGTTGAGTGTTGCGTAAAAACCCAAATGAATGCAGTATAAAAAACAAAAATAAATGGATGGGATCGATATTGTTTAGGATATACTAGTGTATCAAGTTATTGATTCAAGGTATTATAACAGCTTTAAATCATTCAGGATCGTCATGTCCCCTTAGTAAAATCATTGTGCCTCAATCCATAACGTATCTCATCTTAAGTTAGCGTGTGCGATGCAGCCGTAACTGATTATACAGCAAAGTTTGTTTATTTACAGGAAACCAATGATCTATTTCGAGTTAGGTTGTAACCATGTTTCTTATATCTTTTAAAAAACTTTAAATAATTTAAAGTCAGCTCATTTATAGAAATACCTGAATCGAGTATCATTTACCAATCATCATATGGAAAAGATGTAACAGATCAGTAAAACTAAATGTCAAGATTGATATTTTACTCACATTATGGATTTTTGTATCATTAAATGTAATTAGACGAAGTGATAAGGGTATACCACTTTAAAATTTCTAACCGAATAGTCATAGGCGTACTTCTTTTTGTTAAAATGTATCTAGCCAATTAAATATACATGTACAGCTATCAAGTAGCTGCAATGTTTCAACATTAGGCAATCGAAGATATACACTTCATTTAGTGGCCGCTAGTGATGTTTTACAAATACCAGGCTAAAATTCACTTGTGTTTCCACGTTCTAGATATAAGGGTGGCGGTATCGTTATTTTTTACAAATTTGTTTTTCATAAAAAGTTGCAAGTTATTGAAAACCTTTTTGATAGTATAATCTGGATTAAAATAAGTCCACGTATTATATCTGACCAAAATGTATATATATCCTGTTTTTACATCCCCCAGAAAATAGTAAGTTTTATAATGACAATGAAATTGACTTGTATCAGAGTCTTGAGGACCTAATATGTAAATACAAAAATACAGGGGAAATTTTCATCGTTGGTGATTTTAATTCTAGAACGGGTACCAGAGATGATAACATCCTAAATTGTGATATTAGTAATATATTTTCTGATACTATGGCAGCTATAATTGATTATAGGTCAGATGTACATCTGGCTAAACGGAATAATTTAGATAAACATGTTAATACTTCTGGATATTTGTAAAGCGACGGGCTTGCGTATTGTTCTCCCTTTATGTGAATGATTGTGAAATGAGTTTTTTGAAATCAAACTGTCCGTCAATTGAAATACAGCTAATCAATATTTTTCTTTTAATGTATGCTGATGATATGGTTATAATTTTAGAAACTGCAGAAGGTCTCCAGAATATGCTAGATTCCTTACATAACTACTCTAATGAATGGAACTTGAAATTAAGCACAGAAAAAACTAAAATTATGATTTTTCGTAATAGCAAAAGAATTAATCTGCAAATGAAGTGGAAATATGATGGGCATAAATTAGAAGTTGTTGAAACGTTCAATTATTTAGGAATGTTATTATCCTATAATGGGAAATTTAGACAAGCTCAACTTAATTTTGCAGATCAAGGTGGAAAAGCGTTGTTCGCTCTATCAACAAAATTTAAAAATCATAACCTTAACGTGAAAGCAAAACTTTCATTGTTTGATACATTTATCTTGCGGTGCAGAAACCTGGGTGTTTCACAAAACACCTGATGTTGAAAAAGTACACATACTGTTCTGTAAAAAAATATTAGGTGTGAAGAAAACTACTAGTAACATCTTAGTGTATTGTGAACTAGGGCTGTTCCCATTGAGAATATATAGACTTTTAAAAAATTTTCAAATATTGGTTAAAAGTAAGAAATAGTCAAAATTGTATTATTAAATCTTTTTATAATGAAATGGTGTTGAATAATGATGAATGGATTTTAAATATTAAGAATAAACTATGCAATCATGGTCTGAATTACTTATTTGAATGTAGATTGTCAGATAAGGCTTTGTACTGTATTTTTGAACAGAAACTTTTCGATATTTACAAAGCAGCAATTTTTTGCAAATATAACTACAATGTCTAAGGGTGTAATATACCAACATTTAATTGATAATTTTTGTGTACAATAATATCTTACCAAACCAATTGAGTTAAAATACAGAAAATATCTAACAAAATTAGAATTTCTTCTCATTCATTAAATATTGAAAAAGGAAGACACTGTGGTGTAAGTAGAACTGATCGTCTCTGTACTAAATGTAACCTAATAAGCATCGAAGATGAATTTCACTTTATACTTGAATACTATAGGAACTAAGAACAAAATACATAAAAAGTTATTATTATAATCGTGCTAGTGTGTTCAAATTAGTTCAATTACTTAATGTGCAAAATGTAAAAGAATTGGCAAACTTAGGCAAATATCTGTATTTAGCATGTATTAAGAAAGATTTATGAATATTTATTTATTTACTGATTTATGTATTTGTATATACTTTCCTTGTATGACATATGTATATATTCCGTTGTATTATATTTCTGATGAGTCGTATGACTCAAAGGCAATAAAGAACTGAACTGAACTATCTTTCAAACATTCTACCACGGGTAATCGATTAACCACACATTATTAAAAGACATATTTTACCCCGGGCAATCGATTAACCACACTTAATTCACAGAAATATTCTACCCCGGGTAATCGAATAACTACATTTCATTTGTTGAAATATTCTACTCCGGATGATAAATTAACCACACTTCATTTGTTGAAATATTCTACCCCGGGTAATCAACCACACTTCATTCGTTAACATATTCCACCCCGGGTAATCGAATAACCCCACTTCGTTCGTGCAATATTCTACCCCGGGTAATAAAATCGCAGCACTTCATTCGCAGAAATGTTTTACCTTGGGAAGTCAACAGATTAAATTGTTACATATTTTTTCACGCACTAATCAAAAATATGTAAAACTTGATTAAATAGCCTTCTTTCTTTGACTAAAATGCCTAGTGTTTGCTACTAGATTTATAACAAACATTTGAGTTGATGTCAGTGTTATTTGATTTGTTAATGTATAGATATTTTAAGCAACTATCGACAGTTTTAGTGTTACAGTCGCGCGGAAGAAGAAAACTTAGTTACAAAATACATAGGAGGAAACTTCTCTCTTTCTACAATAAATCCAGCATATATTAAATAAAACTGTTACTAGAAAATGACAAAGTGGAAAATATATTTTTACGGTAAACGAAATCGAGAGACATACGACAGAATTACAAGGCCTAGATAGCGACTTGTGTAAATATTATCAACATAATACCAGAGTTATGGTTGTGTTTGTTTTGATTGTTGTTTAATATCCCGTCAAGAATTGTTCATATTGAGATGTCACTAGCTTTAGGTGAAGTTCTTGAAATGTTGGCCTGTGCTATGAACTGACGCAAATGCAGTGAAGGTTCTTTTACGTGCCACGCCTTACGTGACACGGGACCTCGGTTTTCAGTCGCATCTGAAAGACTGGTGACTCCCACTCCATATGCCGAGCGCTTGGCTTAGGAACAATCACTACTGGTTAAAAGTTTTTGATATGACCCGGTTCGGGAATCGAACCCGGTACCTTCGGATTGCGAATCGAACGCTCTACCAGTTCCAACACGAGACCTCGGTTTTCGGTCTCATCTGAAAGACTCGTGAATTTCACCCCATATGCCGACTTTTCCATCGTAAATTTTCCACATTTAAGTACTAGTAGTAATATCTTAAATTCACCCCGATATGGAGTTTATATTTCACAAATGATCCAATATGCCAAGATGTGTTCAACATATGAAAAATTTCATATACAGAGTTAAACTACTCACTGACAAATTATTGACACGTGGATATCGAAAACCGCTTTTTTTATATCAACGTTCAGCATATTTTACGGTCGGTATAATAGTCTTGTTTGCGATTACTCTGTTTCGCTAAGTTGTTTAGACGTCTGTAGCATAGTGACGAGAATTCGTTCCTAACATATTTTATTTAGTTTTGAATGTGGATTCGTGGCGAGTGTGACCGGTCAACAGAGGATGCTTACTCCTCCATGACACCCGATTCAACCTCTTGATTTCCAGAGGTCCGTGTTTATTAAATATTTACCAGATTTGTATATATATCCTGGACATCCTGAAGATTAACATTTTGGTATCTGAGATTTTTACATTCTGTCAGTAAGTTTTCATAAGACATGATTTGTTAGGTACAATGAAGATTTGAAACTCCAAGTCAGTTAGAATACGACAAATTACATATAACATTGGACTCAATACGAAATATAATAGCGAATCCCAAACGGGATGACACCAGGTGTCCGGAAGTAGTCAGTGTCCCCTAGCTGTCAGCATGTTATGACCCGTCGCTTACGTATCATGGATACCCTTCAAGCTCGATGAAAATAATTACAATACATTGATAACAAACAGGGAATGCAGATAAGGAATCTGGATAAGCAAGCATTCGAAGCTGGTGACCTGTCGTATTACATAAGAGTGTGTTATCAAATTCAGATAAAAACAAGGGAGACAATTCCTGGTCATAATCCGCATAGATGGCTTAACAACCTTCACGAGAAGCAACAAGATTGTACCATGTCGACTTTTCGATATATCGGGGCAAAAAGACGACAGAACGAAAAGACGACAAATTAACATTTTGTCGTCTTTTTTTTTGTGGGGGATGGCAAAACGAAAAGATGACAAAATTGAGGCGAAAAGACGACAAAATAACCCGCAAATTAGCGACTTACTTTTGTCGTCTTATCGCCTGGCGTTTTGTCGTCTTTTCGCCCCGCAAATCTGCGACCTTAAAATGTCGTCTTTTCGTCCCGCAAATTTGCGACCTTAAAATGTCGTCTTTTCGCCCCGCAAAAAAAAAACAACAAAAAAACATACCGGACAGAACGGATATTTCGGACAGCAAAAATGAATGTTATTAGAATATTTATGTCAGAAATGATAAAAGATTTATTTGAATTAAATATTTACGTAAATTATAGTTTACTAGTTATACTAAACCGACTTAAAGAAAAAAAGGAAGACTTATAGGAAAAGGGCACTACACTGCGATGGGTTACTATATAGATTAATTACGCACAGAGAAGACTTATAGGAAAAGGACACTACCCTGGGGTAGGTTACTAAATAGATTAATTACGCACAGAGAAGACTTATAGGAAAAGGACACTACCCTGGGGTAGGTTACTATATAGATTAATTACGCACAGAGAAGACTTATAGGAAAAGGACACTACCCTGGGGTAGGTTACTAAATAGATTAATTACGCACAGAGAAGACTTATAGGAAAAGGACACTACCCTGGGGTAGGTTACTATATAGATTAATTACGCACAGAGAAGACTTATAGGAAAAGGACACTACCCTGGGGTAGGTTACCATATAGCTCAATTATTACGGAATAATTAAGCTATAAAGTTGCCTACCCCAGGGTAGTGTCCTTTTTCTATACGGCGGCCCAATCTGTGGTAGTTAAGCTATATAGTGACCTACCCCAGGGTAGTGTCCTTTTTCTATACGGCGGCCCAATCTGTGGTAGTTAAACTATATAGTGGCCTACCCCAGGGTAGTGTCCTTTTTCTATACGGCGGCCCAATCTGTGGTAGTTAAACTATATAGTGGCCTACCCCAGGGTAGTGTCCTTTTTCTATACGGCGGCCCAATCTGTGGTAGTTAAGCTATATAGTGGCCTACCCCAGGGTAGTGTCCTTTTTCTATACGGCGGCCCAATCTGTGGTAGTTAAGCTATATAGTGGCCTACCCCAGGGTGATGACCTTTTTCCTTTAAGTCAGTCTAATAATTGAGTTATAAAGTGACCTACCCTAGGGTAGTGTCCTCTTACTATACGTCGGCTTTGTGCGTAATAATTAAGCTATATAGTAACCTATCGGAAGGTGGTGTCCTTTTTTCTATAAGTCTTCTCAGTGCTTGAGCTATAAAGTGACTTTTTAGCTCACATGATTACTCATGTGAGCTGTTGCAATCGTTCTTTGTCCGTCGTGCGTTAAACATTTACATTTTAAACTTCTTCTTTAGAACCACTAGACCAATTGACTTGGTACATATGTTCCTTATGATGTTTTGACCAAGTGTTGTTGTGTTTTCGGCGTATCCGAAATCCAAGATGGCCACCCTGGCATCTGATTGTCCTGCCCAAGTGTTGTTGTTTATTGGGCGGATCTGAAATCCAAGATGGTCACCCTGGCATCTGATTGTCTGAGACATTTTCAACTTCTTATTAAGAACCACTGAACCAATTGCCTTCAAACTTGAACCAAGGTATTGCCTTTCAAAATCTTGGTACACTTGTTGAACCGATTGCCTTATGATGTCCTGACCAGGTGAGATATTTTCGTTCTTGGTTTTTTCAAACTTGGTAGGCCGATTCGAAAATCCAAGATGGCCGCCCTGGTATCTGATTGGTTGAGACATTTTCAACTTTGTGTTTAACGTGCTTGATGGAATTTGTTACACGTTAAGAAGGATCTGTTAGTGGCATTGGCCAAGGGTGAACCGATTGCCTTTAAACCTTGGAGACCCGGGTACAGGCACAGTTCATTGTGATGTGCCCAGTGATGTTTATTTAGGTGTTTTCTGGACTGATCTGCAAATCCAATGGTAGGGTCATGGTCGCCTGGTGTTTTGTACATGGCGTCCAATGTGGGGACTATGAGTTGAGATATTTTCGACTTCTTGGTAAGAACCACTGAACCAATTGCCTTCAAACTTTGACTACTGACATGAACAAGAAACCGAGAGTTATATCAACTGGAAAGAGGAGAATCCTTATGAAGGGGGGAAAGCTGCTAACCATGTGGGAGTGTTGTACTGTTTATTTTCTTTTTTGGCCGATCCGAAAATCCAAGATGGCCGCCCTGGCCTCTGATTGTCAATTCAAATGCGTGCCATTTTGACGTCATAGCTTCTTGTTAAGATACCACATGAAACCAATCGTGCCTTCAAACTTGGTACAGATATTCCGAGAAGTATGACGATGGGATTGGGTTTTTCCAGTTGATTTATTTTTAAACGTGCGTTTTGAGCTGAGACTACTCAAAGCCCTTGCCACACGCCGGTGCTACCCACCGTGTAGCATCCGGAGAGGCTCCTTGTGTTTAACGTGCAACCGTGATGGAATTTGTTAAACACGTGCTCGCCCCACTCTACGGTGTAGGCTTGAGCTGTGGATTACTGTTAGTGGGTGAAACATTGGCCGGACTTTAGGATGTCACCTCTTCTCCCTGGGTTGATCGGCCCATTCGGCTCCGAAACAGGAATGGGAGGGGCCTTCTGGTAGATCATCGACCGGCTCCTCTGTGTCTTGTGGCTCTGGTCCGATGCCTGTGGAGACCCCGGGTCCGTGGCGGAGAGTGAGGCACAGCTGCGTACCTATAAGAGGTAAACAGAATGATGTGCATTTGCCCAACATTAAGGTTTTGAATTTAAATGTGTTTAATTACATACGATTTCTATTTAGTTCAATGTTAAAAAGAATGTATTTTGTGTTTACTTTGAGAGGTATTTGTGAGGAGCCCTTAAAGCTTATTTAAGGGAGCGGTGTTAATTTTCCGCTGAATGTCAGCAGTTGCATGTTAAAATACTCCCACTCTTGAGTATTGTGTGTGGTGCAGGCTAGGTGTGGTACTGTTGTGATTTGAAGTACATTGACCAAGGTGGCGAGAAACTTTAATTACAGTAGGCACCAAATGGGAGTGATATGGGGACTGGTGATTTGATGAGTAGGACACTATTTGATTCGAGCTTCTCTTGATTTTTAATTTTTTTTTTTTTCGCCTGATTTTTTCATTTGTTTTACGGTTTGGTATAAAGATAAAGAAACCATACCCATAAATCACATATATTATCCTATTCTGAGAAGAAACCTAAACTAATCAATAGATAAATAAAATGGTTATTCCCGCTGAGAGACCCAAATGAGCATCTCCATAAGGGGGTTTATGTCTGAGAGTAGTAGATGTAGCAGAAAAATGTCCATGGTTAGGGATCCCCTTCATCTATGATATGATCGGTAGCTATTGCCGAAAACTTCTATTCTAATATCTAACTTAAACCCTGACTGCCTTATTCTGACCTGACAAGAAATAAGTAACGATTACCATTGTAACTCAACAGAATTATGTACAATAAGCGATGTTCAACCCTATTGTTAACCCTATATATCAACTGGAAATGAGGAGAATCCCGGTCGTGTCAAGTCGATCTCCATAGGGGGGAAAGCTTGACCATAAAAAGTCCATGTGGGATTTCCTCCGCCGCTTATTCTGATTCTTTCTCTAAAGTACACTTATTCTAGAACTTATAACCTATAGTAGATGATGTTAGTAACATCAATCTCTCTATTATATACAGGTAATACCCCGCTAAAACCTAGATACAAAACTGCTGGATATCAATACGTCGTCCGGTGATTGGTGACAATAAGCCCTACACACAAGGACTTTCCGAAATCCGAACAGTGCCATGTTACTTAATTTATAAAAGTTTATTTACACATTTATGACATTACAGTTAAAGATCGATTTTCTTTTTTGTGGATGAGAGATGCGATGAGGTGTCCAATTTCACCACAAATGATGAGTGCGATGTCTAGACTGATGCATTTATTGTGTAGATAGTTTTTATTTTGGGTCCTGCATTCCCTGCGCCACCCACCACGTTTTGAAACTTGGACAAGCCAGCTGCTAACCGATTAGGTTTGTACCGCTTTTCAATATTTAGACTCGTTATATGCAGGGTTGGAGTACCACCAACACTTTGAGTGATCGTAAAAGCATGAAAAAAAGAAAAGTGTGATCCTTTAATTACATTTGGCTTGTTTGTGATTTTTTTAGGCGATATTAAAAGTACAAAAATTAGCAAGGCTATATAATTCCTGATAAAATGTAAAAATAATATGGAAACTTCTATCTCTGGTACGACATGTCTCGTGGTACCAGCTAGAAGGGGGGTTCTGACCGGGACGGTTTAGTCTTAGTAAAATAAAGTTTCCATACTGTCTTGTTAAGTAACCTTCTCACTCCCTTTTTTTTAAGGTTCATGTTGAAAATAATATTGAAATCAATAAAATACGCATCTTAGCTACCATAATTGATATTATCATTTAATTGGATAGAAGTGTGATTTAAAAAAACAAAAATATCAAATGTAGCCCCTATAGTGTTTTTTGGATATTAGCGTGGACGTTTCTGTGTTTTATTTTTAGGTTCCTGCTTCTGCGCCACCCTCCACTTCTTCTGGACAAGCCAGCCATTTTCTCTTTTCGTCGGATTCTACCGTGAGGTCGTACCGCTTTTCACTTCAATGGTTATTTTCCTCCTAGGAAGTCCCATGTTCCCTCAATTGTAGTACCACCCAACACTTTGAAAAAGGTTCCCAATGTTGATAGAGTAAAAAACCACACTAAATAGATAACGTCAGATATGATATAGATACATGTACCAATATGGGTGGATAATCTAATAATCATCTCAAGGGCATGTATCAAGGCTAAATGGCCTTTAAACTCAATCATGAGCGGTTCGGACCTGTCTAGTGACGTAGAAAAACATGTCCTGTATTGAGATTAAATAAATTGACGGCAGAGGTGGAAAATCAAACTGTACATTGTAAAACGTATTTAATTTCATTTCAGTGTAGAGGGGTTGTAAGTAATAAAGGATTAATAACCAGTTTTATGAAAATAAATTCTATAAGCGAATTATACCAATATATCTTTTAAGAGGTAAATGAGTTTTGAATTCTGTTAAGGTATTATCGGGAAAGACTTTTAAACTAGCATCGCTAGGTAAAGTATCTAATAGAGTCGCCATGATTAATAATTACATTAATAAACACCAAACACAAAAGCATTTCTTACTTAGATCTTATTCTATAACCATAAGTGTGTGTATGCTCTCGCTTATTGTCGTCAGGGGGTATCAGTACGGTGCCACGTAACAACTGTTTCGATAAACACATGGGTTTTTTTGTCGACGACATAATCCGGTTGAATTTCTACTGCTCAAAAAGCACGAGCTCTGACCTGTGAATGTACTAGGTGACTGCTACTATAATGATTGCAGGATGCAATGTCTAAGGTGAGTACGATGATTGCAGGTGAATGCTTCGTAACTCTCCAATTTATTTCAAAATTAATAATTTAAATTTAAATTATTCTTCTCTACATTTTATTTAAATCTAGTTTATACGACGTTTTATCTAGATATCCAGTGCTGATTATGAAGCTTCTGAGTCCTTCAAATGCGTCCTTATGATGTCCTGATCAAGTGTTGTTGTATAACTTTTGTTCGATTCCTTGTTGAGCAAAGTCGGAAAAGGAAAAAGTCCCTCCTGCAAGATTGCCGAGGTCCTGGCGTCTGATTCTAGGCTGAAATCATATAATCACCGTTCCAACTTCTTACTTAAGAACCACTGAACCGATTGCTTTCAAACTTGGTACACATATTGTATTCCTGAACAAGTATTGCTTGTTCAGGTTTCTACTTGATCTGAAAATCCAGGTCTTTTGATTGCCGTCGTCAAAGAAGGATGAAACCTCTGATTTAAGTTTCAACTAAATCTTAAGAAGCATAGAACCAACTCAACATGAACACATTAACCATTTTCATGTTTCTTTTACTTAATTAGGGTAATACTGCTTTTCCCCGTGCCAAATCTTTTTGCATGTTGAGTGTCCACAAACGTCATTCAGCAAAGGGGTCATAACTAAAATGCAAAGCTTGTATATTAGTCACATGAAGATCCTTTTGTGAACCACGGATGAACTTCATACCTTGTAGAATACCCCCTTAATTTACATAATTATAACCTTTTCTTTTGTGACGACCACTTTATGAGGTAATTATTGTTAACGTTTGTAATTCAGTATTGATCACATTGCAATGTGAAAAAATAAACTGTCCATGCCTTTATATGTGTCCATCATGTAATTTCACCCTTTGAATGTCAAACGGTCGTTTGAAATAACCAAGTCAAAAAATCAGTTTTCAAAAATCTGAAATTCCACAATAGACATCAAGCCTTCTTATCATCATAACGTTAACAAGAAGTGTCATTGTATTCGTTCCAACATTTCCACCATTGCTTGATTCTCTTTAGCTCAGTAATATCTAACTTTTTATCCAGACATCTTGTGCATTTGATTTCTAACTTGCTACAAAAAGCAGCATTGAGGGCATCCTCATGCACATCACTCCACCATGTCCAGGCTGCTCAAACCTATGAAAAGACGTGATGGGGGACCCCGATCCCCACACCACATTACCTCCTGCAAATCGCGTGAGCGTCAAGGCCCATGGGCCTCTTGTTTTCTACATCGGTGTTAGTCCATATAATAGGTAAAAATATGTCGCACTTGTATCTGTTTCTTGACAAACACCTCCACATGACATGAAACAATTGTTTGAAGAGATATTAAAATAATTAAGACAATGAGTAGATCATTCAGGTCTGGCAAGAGTTAGTTATTCTTTAAGTCATATATACATTACCTCTGACAAGTATCTCTTTAATATTTTAAATTTGATTTTCGAAGCCGTTTTTTTACTGTCACACTGGGTGTCTTTTATTACGGTGACATTTATAATCGTACAGAAAAATAAATATTCGGTAAATTCTCAAAAAAAATCGGTAACTGTAGAATGTATTTATAATAAAAAAAAAGAAAAGAACCAATATTACATTTATATAGTCATTTTTGTTTTAACCATAAAACTGTTACTTTTAGCTATCGGTATCTGGGAGATTTCAAGTAAAAATGAACTGTTCAATTTAAAACTATAATTTCACGTAAATATTTCAAAAGACGCAGATGTTCAAGACGACGTCATTCACTCGTTTTTGTCAATTATTTTAATATTGACTTTATTCATCAGTTGAGCTTCAATTTGTAAAGGTATGTGTTTTTTGTGTTTTTTGTTGTATTTTCTATAGATAAAGTAAGGTATCATACAAGGCCAAATAATCTCTAAAAGTATAGCAAGATTATTTTCCGAAATCCAAAAAAAGCACAAAGAGTATAGCAGTTAGTAAAAAAATGACTATCCCACTTAGCTTTAGAAATTTTCGTCTTAGTACAAGCTTGAGTCGAAATGGTGTTGAAACAGAACTCTCGCCAAATATTACTTAAGTATAAGATGAACAGCTGGTACTAAAAATAGATTCACTACCAAAACTGGTACTTTCGGTTTAAAAATGTATCACCCTCGGGGACACTCAAACGGTCCACCAGCACCTCTCGTGGCGACGACCTAGTGGCCTCCAATAAATATTATGACAACATGACATCACTTCCGGTATGACGCAAGTTATAATGCTTCCGGTTATGACGATATCGTTTGAATTGACCAATGTCAATTCTTGACGTTCATCAGTTGACACAAATATTCTAATAACATTCATTTTTCTTTCTGAAAAATATCCGTTCTTTTCCGGTAGATGTTTTTATTCTATTTACAAGGGGCACGCTTTTCAAAAGGCATACAAACACTTTGAGTGATTAGTATCAAAGAAAAAATAAAATTATCTCAAGTAAAATTATGAGATGGCTAGAAGGGGGGTTATCTCATGTTTGGTTAAAGTAACGAGAAAAATATCTCGTAATTACGAGAAAATTATGTCGTTATTATTTGAGAATAGATATTTCGTAATTACGAGATAGAGTATCTCGTTTACTTACGAGAAAAGATCTCCTAATTACGAGTATAATTATTCGGCGTTATTACGAGAGATTAAATAAATAAGTTATCTCGTTTGTAATTACAATTGATAATTTATAAAGTCGTAATAACGAGAAAAGATGTCATAATTGCGAGATAATTATGTCGTTATTACGAGTAAAGATCTCGTATTTACGAGATAGTTAGGGATAGGAAATCATAGAGACGCGGACCATAATGTTAACATTTTCGTTTATATTTTATCTAGATCCTGTTGGAGTCGCATTTTGGTTGTATTTTTATACGATAAGCGGTCATAATTCTACGCAAGCGTAATGCTGCCATTGGTGTATTCCTGAAAATTGCTTGTCAGGCCGATAAAATAATCCCCTGAAATTTCGAGTTAACTTATCTCTAAATTTTGTTATTACTTATTGAATTTTCCAGTTATATTAGTCACATACTTTGATTTTAGAGAGTGGTATTAGTGGATGCATTCAATGTTCTGTGTCAGTACAACAATTGGTCAGAGACCTACGTGAAGCCATTGTATTGAACATTAATCTTAATCTTGAAGTAATATCATTTTTATCCAGTGATTGATCATTATAACACTGTGCTAATTTTGAAAAGCTCAGATATCTGGACCCAAATATCCATATAATAGGTAAAAATAATGTCGCACTTCTGTTGACAATCCCTCAATGAAAAAATCAAGAAATAAATAATTATTCTGGTAATTTATGTTTACATATAATATTTACACTGATTTAAAGAGAATTTAATATGAAAAATATATTAAATTCTGAATTATTAATTTTTTAACGATTAATTTGATATCGACATAACCTCTATGTCAACCATCGTTGCCAATGACCAAGACAAATTTGGTCATTATTTGAATAAGCAGTAAAAAAAATTATCATGTTTTTGTTTTACAGTGCCAAATATCAAATATGATGAAAACCAGGTATAGGTTTACACTAAACATGTATATAAATATTATAAAACATATTACCCAAGTTATAATGAAGCAAACAAACACACATACTGAAAATTTCGAATTATTATCCCGAAATTTTGAGTTATTATTATTATTATTATTATTATTTATTATTATTATTATTATTATTATTATACATATATACATATATATTACGAGATCTCGTAATTACGAGGTCTTTTCTCGTAATAACGAGATAACTATCTCGTAATTACGAGATACTTATGTCGTAATAACGACATAAGTATCTCGTATTTACGAGATCTTTTCTCGTTATAACGAGATAACTTTCTCGTAATTACGGGATAATTTAATTTTTTTCTTTGATACTAATCGGCTTTCGTAAATAGACGACAAAACGCCAGACGAAAAGACAACAGAAGTAAGCCGCTAACTTGCGGGCTATATGGTCGTCTTTTCGCCTCAATTTTATAGTCTTTTCGGAGTAAAGATTTAATTTGTCGTCTTTTCGTGTTTTTGTTCTGTCGTCTTTTCGCCCAGAAAAGATGAAAAGTCGATATGGCACAAATTAGCCTCCATATAAAAACGTGTTTTTTTATGTGAACTGTTGACACCGAACGTAATTCGTTATAACGTTATCATTCAGAATGTTTGCAAGGTATGCTGAATAGTTCAACTACATTGGATGCTCAACATGTACAGGTGATAAAATGGAACTTTACTTTATTTACAGTAAAGTATCGATGTTTCTTTTTTTAAGGTAATATAAAACGTATTTTGACAAAAACTCGGTATATTACAATTGTTTACTAAATTCGGATATATTTTTATAGCAGATGTCAATGAACTTTGCTGACATTTTGTTATGTTGTGTATTTCGAGATGATCTAGGGGGCCTCCGTGCTCGAGTACTACAGTTAGAGCAACTCGCTTTGAACCATGAAGTCCCCCACTTTTGATCAGCGCAGGTTCGAGCCCAGCTGGAACCTTAGTTGATTTTTGTGTTCGCCAGTTTACTTGAGGAAAGCCGGTGGTCTCTATTCCCGGGTACATTGTAACCGGGTCGTCCACCATTAAAAACTAGTAGCCTCCATATAACTGAAAAGTTGCTGACTGTAACGTAAAGCACTTTTCAAAGTTCGGGGAGCTCTAGTGTTATCGTCCACTGTAAACTTGCACTGACATCACAGCATCAAATGACAAATGTAAATCCAAATAATAGACTGTTGGCATGTAAAACCAACTCATTATAAATTACCTATGTGATATATGAGAGACATACACTGACATTTATCTCTATATTGAAATATTCAAGCATACGTGATACCGATTTCATGAAACATATACAGAATAATGAAAATTACTAAATAAAACATTAATGCGTTGTATGCTGAATTTTTGCACATCAAGGTCCTTCTTGTCAGATAAAGAGCCTTGGTACTTTATCCCATAAGCGCCAGTACCAAGCATGACGAGCTAGATAACATGAGCATTCATAAATCTTATACCTGTCAGGTATTATTTGACAAGTTACAGGTATCAGCTCAATTTTTTCAATATTTCTTATTTAATTTTGAAACAATATAAAGTGAACATTTTGTTTGTTTTGTAATCAGGCAATTTTTAAATCATGTATAGACGAATTTCTTACTTCCTGTACTTGTGGCAATGTTATGTCAATGTTAATACACCACGCTTACAAGACATCAAGTCGAAAGAAAAAAAACATTTTTAATTTAATAACTTTCAAATTCGTCCCGAGATCAAACCGTATATATTGATACATTTCGTTGATGTAAGGTATAGATATGGTTTAATTAGCTCATCTGAGCCGAAGGCGAACTAGAAATTAAAGATACAACATAATCAAGCACAGACGCTTCGTACTTAGACATTTTACTTACTATAGACACAGACGGGAAATTAACATCTAAGCTATACGACAAACGCGACGATTTCGGCTTTTCCATCGTAAATTTTCCTAATGTAAGTAGTCACCCGCATATGGAGTTTATATTTCACAAACGAACCGATATGCCAGGGCGTATTCAACACATGAACATTTCATATACAGAGGCGAACTACTCACTGACGAATTATTGACGCAGGGAAATCGAAAATCGCGTTTGATGTCAACGTTCCGCAAATTTTACGGTCGATATAACAGTCTTGTTTACGATTACTCTGTTTCACTAAGTGAAATATTTAGTTACCTGTTCCATGGAGATTGTTGAGACGTCTATACCAATTATGACGAGGATTCGTTCTTCACGTATTTCATTTTAATTTGACTGTTGACTCACGACGGGTGTGACCGGTTGACAGGGGATTCTTACTCCTCCATGGCACCCGATCCCACCTCAAGAGGTCCGTGTTTGTCCATTTTTGACCAGATCTGTACCTTTATCCTGGACATCCAAATGATTTATACTTTGGTATTCGAGCTTTTTTTATATTGATAAATCACAAATTTAAACCTGTAACATATACAATAAGAAACCAATTTGTGTTTAATTACTGAAAACGTATTGCTAAGCTGTAACGACTACGTGACCAGTATGTACTGGTTCAAAGGAAAAAAAAACCCAGAATAGCACTATTTTGGCAAACGACTTTAGTCGTATATATCAACAGCGTCTAGGGTCCTCCATTCACAGTTTCTTTGGTGATTTATAATACCTGTTCACATTACCGAAGTCAGTAGTCGAATATCTTTTAGTTACAACAGTGTCTGGGGAGTCATTCGATCCGGTTATCGTTAAATTTTATAGTACCTGTTTCACCGAATGTACGTCGTCTATATCAACATTTTGTTTCGTGTTTTCTGGGAGTCGGTTTTCAATTTACGTTTGTCAGTTACTGGTATTTTATAGTATCCTTAAGGTACTGTTCACTGAAGTCGTCTATATCAACAGTGTTGGGAGTCTTTTCCGGTAATCTTTTCTTTATAGTATCTGTTCACCGAAGTCGTCTATATCAACAGTGTCGTGGACAATTTCCGGTTACTTTGTAGTAATTTTTTTCACCGTTAAGTATTGGTCTGTATCAACAGTCATCTTCTGGGAGTCATTTCCTAGGTAATTTTAATAGTACTTAGGAATTGTTCACCGAAAGTCGTACTTCTATATCAAACTAATGTGTCGTGTTAACAATTTCCGGTTACTTTGTAGTAATTGTTCACCGAAGTCGTCTATATCAACAGTGTCGGGAGTCATTTCCGGTTACTATCTTTTATACCAACGTAGATAACCAATATTATCACTTCTTTTGTCTATAAATTAGCAAATCATCTTATTTAGCAAAACTTACTGGAATAAAAGTATTAAAACCAAAAGAAGAAAAGTGTACTTAGACCCGAGAAATATAAATTTCTTTTTATCGCAGTTAGAACCAAGAAGACGTCGTCCTTTAGCTAGTGACTTGGCACAAATGCCTTTGTAATACATATTTTGTTTTTGTTCGTTTGGCCTTTGAACTAGTATCAAGGGCGTGTCGATTTTCAAACGTTGCTTTTGTAATATTCAAAAAATATAATTTGCATTCAAAAATATACATTTGCATTCAAAAAAATATCCACATTTGCATTCAAAAAATATATATTTGCATTCAGAGCTAAAAACTTGCTGTCTTACATTCAGGTTTACATTGTGCACGCTAAAAAAATATTGCATTCTAAAAAAATGTATTTTTGCATTCAATAAAATATACATTTGCATTCAAAAAAATGTTGTTTACTTGCATTCAAAAAATATACATTTGCATTCTAAAAAATTAAACATTTATTTGCATTCTGTGTTAGTTTGTAAAAAATATCTCCCTTTACATTTGCGTTCAACGTTTGAAATGGTTACACTAACGGCCATAGGCCTATGCAATATTTCATCACATGTTAGCTAAATTGGAGCTCAACTGATGAAATCTAATTGACAGAAACGATATCGTCTTGAGCATCTTTAAGTTTAACTTTGGTAGTATAGTTTATAATATTTATGTTAACCACTAGGGTCGTTGCCAACTGCTGGTGGACCGAAATTTTGAGTCCCCGAGGGTATACATAAACTTCTAGTCTTACCTGGTATTTCGGTATTCCAGTTGTTCACTTTTTACTAAAGTAATATTTGGCACTGTTAACATCATTTTAAATTCCAATTTTTTCTCTAAAGCTAAGATAGTCATTTTTTACAGTGGTTACTCTTAGAGTCTGGATTTCGGCTAAATACTTTTAGAGATATCATTAGGGCCTTGTATAATACCACTTTCTGTCTGATTGTCTTTTCGAAAATAACTGTTTAAATTGGAGCTCAACTGATCTGAAGTCTAATTGACAGAAACGATATCGTCTTGAGCATTGGATAACTTTGTTGTAGTCTATTTATTTGTTTATAATATTTTATAACCACTAGTGTCGTTGCCTGTCAACTGATTCTTAACTATAAAACTTGCTGGTGGATCTAATTTACGATTCTTAATTTGAGTCCCCGATTTCTTACTACATAAACCTAGTACCTGGTATTTCGGTACCAGTTTGTTCATTTTTTACTAAAGTAATATTTGGCACTGTTAACATCATTTAAATTCCAATTTTGTTTCTAAAGCTAAATAGTCATTTTTTACAGTGGTTACTCTTAGACGGATTTCGGCTATACGTTTTCTTTTAGAGATATCATTTGGCCTTGTATAATACCACTTTCTCTTTCGAAAATAACTTTTATAATTGGAGCTCAACTGATGGAAGTCTAATTGACAGAAACGATATCGTCTTGAGCATTATAATCTTTGGTAGTATGTTGTTTATAAAATTTATAACCACTAGGAATCGTTGCCACTATTTTGCTGGTGGACCTAATTTTATCTTAAGTTTTGAGTCCCCGAGGGTATAACATAAACCTAGTACCTGTTTGGTATTTCGGTACCAGTTGTTCATTTCTTGACAACAAATCTAAAGTTAAATCTACCTTCTATATACTAATATTTGGCACTGTTAACATCATTTAAATTACTTCAATTTTTTTTCTAAAGCTAAGATAGTCATTCTTTTTCTATTTTTACAGCTTAATTTGTGGTTACTCTTAGACGGATGTGAGACAAGGCTATACTTTTAGAGATATCATTTGGCCTTGTATAATACCACTTTCTCTTTCGAAAATAACTTTTAAATTGGAGCTATAATCAACTGATGAAGTCTAATTGACAGTAATGTTCTTAAACGATATCGTCTTGAGCAATTATAACTTTTGGTAGTATGTTTATCAAAATATTTTTATAACCACTTTTGAAAATATTAAGATGTCAGGTCGTTGCCTCACTGCTGGTGGACCGTAGCTGGAGTCCCCGAGGGCATTACATTAAACATAAACCTAGTACCTGGTATTTCGGTACCAGTTGTTCATGGAAATGATATTTTTACTAAAGTAATATTTGGGCACTGTTAACATCATTTAAATTCCAATTTTTTTCTTGTAAAGCTAAGATAGTCTGATTGGTGGATGGTCCCCTGTATTTTTCACACTGTACTAGGTTACTCTTAGACGGATTTCGGCTATACTTTTAGAGATATCATTTGGCCTTGTATAATACCACTTTCTCTTTCGCTCTAAAACATGAACTTTTAAAAAAATTTGGAGCTCAACTGATGAATTCTTGTCTAATTGACAGAAACGATATCGTCTTGAGCATTATAACTTTGGTAGTATGTTTATAATATTTACTGCAAAAATGTTCGCTTCATGAATTTATAGAGTTTATCATACCAATCTCAAGGATAATACAAATGCACTTATTATTCGATCGTTAACCTGTAATGGTACCTAATACTATATATATCGTGGTTTAAATTGATAGAACGATAACAAAAGAATGATGTCAGCAAAGGCTCTCTCTCTCTCTCTCTCTCTCTCTCTCTCATGAGAGTTAAGTCAGTTAGGGGTTGACAGACATTCTGAGTTAGAACCATGTTTCTATTCTATATATACCTTGGATTGCTGTATGAATACATTTGATGTTAACTATTTACATATGACATTGTTTATTGGCATTTAATTGCGTAATACAATATATATCTACTTGGTTGTTTCTTTGTATTTGTATTTCATTGTCTGAGTCAACTTTATAGGTGGGAGAAATTGTATTCCTTCCGTTATTTTTAACTCATTTGCAATTTATATATTTGGTTTTATGGTTCTTGATTATTTACGTTTAGCTTATATATCTGCAAAGTCGGGCAGCCCAGAGATAACTGCTTATCGTAAAGAATTTGTTAATACAGAGATCGTAATGCATACACATGCAGTAGTTTCTTTTAAAGATATATATATGTCTTAAGATTGAACGACAATCCACGAGTGGTTTAGTCAGGCGAGCAATGTTGGTACATGTGATATTTTCAAGTTTATATATAACTCAATGTTGGTACATGTGATATTTTCAAGTTTATATATAACTCAATGTTGGTACATGTTGATATTTTCAAGTTTATATATAATTTGCTTACCTATCCAAAAGATGCATTGCGCGTGCACGTGATATTCATTGGATTAACCTACTGCCAAAATTTTGTACTTATATTTCATTTTGATATTCTACATAATGGCCAAAAGGACAGACTATGATGTATGTATTTAAACTAATTTTATTCAATAGTAAATATCAATGTCAACACTATTTGATAATTTTATGCTGTAGATACATAACAGAATATCAGTAAAGGGTATCCACATGAAAATCTGTATTTGTATTATACAGAAATCTACATACAACGTAACTCTACACTAAACATTATACAACAACAAATCTTTTTACAGATAATTCGTGGAATGTAGTCCTGTTATAATGTTATTGTGCATATGTCGGACATTCCATTGTTTAGAGACCAGATAGGTAAGATTTTAGCACTCGGATATATATATATATTGAATTATTAAAATTACAATATGAAGAAAAATAATAATTTCCCAATTTTAAAAGTGATGTTTGATTTTGTATTTGTTCCACTTGTTCACGAACTTACGCTCTGAATTTAAATATAAAGATGATGAAATATGAAGTTCAGTACGTTTTTACACTGATATTTACCAATATGACCATTAAAGGTAGCTCTTTGTGAGTATTCCAAATTGTTATGACCCCTATAACCACAATTGGACTCTCCCATTGCAAAGAACGATGAATTCAACTATCAGATCTAGAATTCAGGAGTACATGTGTCAAGTTTATATATTAGAGTATTTTAAAATCCAAACATGTGATATTTTTTTATATATAATGTTATATGCGACATTAACTTGTTCTATGATGTATGTATTTAAACTCCCAACAATTATGACATTAGTCATACAACGTTATCACTATTTATTGATTTGGGGTTGTCAAAATGTGACCACAGGAGCAATATGATACAATTTAAAAAGTGATGTTTGATTTTGTATCTTACGCTCTGAATTTTTTGGTTATCATGATATTTACCAATTATTTGACCTCTGTAACACCGGCCTAAACCAGGAGTGTTAGAGTTAAAATCCAAAAAACTAAACTTGTTCACTCCCCAAATTATTTAGCTGCATGTGTAGGATAATATTTGTGGTTATGTGATTAGTTGATCATGAACTCGTTTATAATTAAACAGCGTCAAAGCGTATCAGGTTGTAAAGCTATTTTTCACATTTTTGCATCTTATTTCGGAAGTTGATTCTACCCTTTCACCCCCTAGAATTTGAGTGATATTGCCTTTTTATAATGTCCTGGACCAGCCCATTATACTAAATAGGGTTGAAAGCGTTAAACAGTACAAGGCGAGATATTATTTAATGCTAACGCCATTTTGATGCTCATACGATTATTGTCCAAATGAATTACTAATTGTAATTCATTACCTAAACTCGAAAAATAAAAACAATTGTTGAAGATATAAAACATTGCTTCAAACTGTTGATTTAAGGTGAAACTTATTAAAGTCCTGGACATTTCATTCAATGAGCCATGTTTTTTATCTCCCATGTAATTATTAGCTGTTCAGGGTCCTGTCTCGTTTTATATTTTGTTATATGCGAGTTATGTTACAACAAAGAAATATTTAAATAACACAATTTTCAGGGCACATATCTACTTTTCTTCAAACTCAGTTGGCGGATGTATGAATTCACTTAATATACCTACACGTGAAACCGAATTCCTTATATATTTTTCCAGTGAAACCGAAGATTAATTACGTTACTAAATACTCTACAGTTGGCGTATGAATACATTCAATATAACTGCCAATGAAATCGTAGTTTGAATATGTTACTATATACTCTACAGTTGGCGTATGAATACATTCAATATAACTGCCACTGAACCCGAAGTTAAATTTTGAGACTATATACTCTACAGTTGGCGCACGAATACATTCAGTATAACTGCCAATGAACCCGAAGTTTGAATGGGCTACTATATACTCTACAGTTGGAACGTGAAAATACTCAATATATTGAAGGCTAAAGAACCTGCCCCGGGAGAAGCCTGTTGCTCTAGGAAGATATGTGGTATATCAGCTCCACATAATGCTGTCTTCATATGAGTGAATAATTCTGAATTTGAACTTGCCGAAACGGTAACAACAGTAAAACAACAGTAAAATCACCTAGAGAAACATTTGCACTGAAGCTTTGTATTGTGCAGATTTAATACTAAGTAACTGATATACAGATTGTTGTCTTTCACTTGATAAAGGCCAAGTGGCCGAAAATTTGTGAATTTTGAGTGTTTTACTTTTTTTCGTACACTGATACGTCCCTTTGGAAGACATTAAATTTTATTATATCCTTTACAACTGAACGAGTACGAAAACGCTAGGATACTTTTTATGTGAACGTAAAATAAAAATATAACTTTGTAGACTACAAAATGGATGTAGGTCTAGCGTTTGAAGACAGGCATATAAAGACACTGAAACTAATATATCTTTTTATGTGTTTTAATTCAATACATTTAAAATGAATTCTTTTTCTTTTCAGAAGTATAAATACTTTGCTTCTGTTGTAATACCGCTACGTTAAAATCACCTAGAGTAAAATGGTGGTCAAACATTGGGCATGGATAGTATTAATTGCCAGCTTTTTAGGTTTAGCAATAAATGGTGCTGTTTTGTATGGTGCCGGTGTCATTCACATGGCGTTGTTACAAGAATTTGGGGAATCGGACTTTTATACATCATTCGTAGGATCTGTTTACTCTAGTTTGGTCTTTATTGCAGGTTTGTTTAACGTTTTCTTCATTTCACATAACTTGGCGGGGTGGAGTAAACTTTGGATTATCACGCCGATGACTCTGTTCACTTTTCGGTTATGATTACCTTATGAGAAAGATGTTTTATTGCTCCCATAATACACATAGATAAACTGTCAGGTAAGAACGGCTACTGTTGCCAGTGTAATTTTTATGTCGTTATGCATCAGTAACTAAATTCAAACTCGTCCAGGTCAAAAGAAGGTACACAAAACTCCTCCCCGCCAGGTGGCATGTAATCACATATATTTACAAATTAATGCTATTTCCACGCTTTTATGCTATTGAAATATCTGGTAAAATCATGAAACTCGCAAAATTGCCATTGGTATCATTTCGCTGCTATATATTTTTGTACATTAGTTTCATGTGATATAAAAAATCTCACATACCAAAGTATAAATCTTTAGGAAGTCCAGGAGATAGATACAAATCTGATATGATAAGTTAGTAATGTCGCTGAGGACAACCCGATGAGCACCAAAACTATCTCTGCAGGACAGAAGGACACCTTTTTATACTGGGCGCCGTGTCATCCAGTATGCAATTTGGTACTTTTTTCTTCATTAAATGTATGTACCGAGCGAGAAGTATCCTCGGGAATAAAATATGCATCAGCGGTGATATATAGTCGGTGGTAAAAATACAAAAAATCTCGGATACCAAAGTATAAATATTTAGGATGTCTAGGATATAGATATAAATCTAGTATGATAAGGTGGTAATGTCGCTGAGGAAAATCCAAATATGAACAAATCTGGTAAAAATGGACAACCGCGGACCTCTGGAAAAGAAGAGGCGGGATCAGGTGCCATGGAGGAGTAAGCATCCCCTGTCGACCGATCACACACGCCGTGAGTACACAGTCAAATCAAAATGAAATACGTGAATTAGTGAATTGTGTTTAATACAATTGTTAATGAATTTTCAAGAGATGGAAGGTGTTCTCCTAACCGGGTTTGTCTTTAAGCGAACATCACTGTATAATGGGTTTAAATGTACATTTTCTAGAAATCTATAGGTTTAGAATGGACTCTGAATCCAATAAAGTAAGTAAGTTGTATAATCAGTTCATTGTGCAATAACTAACACTTCTTTGTACAGATTTCATAATACCAATACTAGGTGATTGTCGGAGCATTCACATACATCGATTTCATGTAAAGATACGTTATTATGACACTGCCAATCATGTGAGTGTTTTTAAATACAGAGAGAGAGAGAGAGAGAGAGAGAGAACCAATACCATGTCATGTTAATACTTCATAACATTTCCGAAATTTTATCCACTTAAACGAGAAGATATAGTTAAAAGCTTTTAATACTGTTAAAACATTTATTGCAAATAATCTTTAAAACAATGTAATGGATGAAAATTTTCAGTATATGGGAGCAATTTATGAATAAAGATATGATAAATATAATAAATAAAAAGATTAAAAAAAAACAGTGAAAGGGCAATTACAAGTGATCTTCACTATCATGTATTTGAATTTATATTATATTTCCGGACATAATTAATGTGTAGGTGTTTTATTATCTATTTTAGGCCCAGCTGCTGGTACAATGACGAATGTTTTTAACTGCAGAATTACGATGATTATTGGTGGGATTATGGTCTTTCTTGGCTTTTCTTTGACATTTTTTGCTCGATCTCTCACATTTGTCCTCCTTACCTATGGTATTGTGGCAGGTAAAGCTCAGATTCTGCTTCTTTCTTATTTGAATATCAACGGTGTTCCAAATATATTAGTAGAACTGCAAATCGATATATATTTTGACCGTACAATGTCGATAATTGAATAGGCTCAAGATTTACTTAAAGTTTTTAACAGAATTAAATAGTCTCTTACAAATGTGTTTATATATAAACTATATGTAACATTATTTTTGTTTCCTTTGCTATGTTTTGTTGTTCTTCAATTTGTCATTTTATAATTGTTTGTTTTTGTAACATTTTACTTTCCTTGTAATATATCTCTATGTATGTGTCGTTGTCACTACTACTGGAACGTTTGAGTCCCCGAGATATACTTAAACCCAGTTACTGACATTTTGGTGCCTGTTGATTTTTTATACTAAAATGACTATTCGTTTAAATCGTTCCAATATTTGAATTCTTAACGCCTAAAAACTGAAGAAATCCTATTTATTACAATGGTAACTGTACGACTGCTTTGATATTCAATTATGTTTAAAATTTGGTCTCATGTCACTTTTCCTTTTTCGTAAATGTCTGAATTTAAAATTCAAGCTCAACAAATTTAGTTTTATTGATTTTAACGATTTTCATTGATTGTTTCGAAAATATTTAATTTTGGCATTATATTTGAATTTAAAAAACTGTTTGTTTGATCAATGTGATCCATGTAAGCATTTGCCTTGGAAAAGGGAGATCCCAGATACGATTTCATCTTACCTGCAGTTTCCTTAAATAAGTTATTACACCTTTGTCGTTTAAGCTTTCACACTATCCATTGAACGGCGAATGAGACTAAAAAACTGAGGATCCATGTTTTTTATTCATATGTTTGTTTCATTCTTTACATCTATTGTTTTAGGAATCGGGAATGCTATGAATGCTATTCCTCCAGTCGTTTGCATCGGTTACTATTTCGAACGAAATCGTAATTTAGCCATTGGTTTCGTGACATCAGGGGCTGCATTCGGGATGTTGATAGGTGGGGCATTGTTCCAAACCATGATAAATCACTACGGCCTCAGAGGAGCGTTTCTTCTTCTAGGCGGATGTTGTGCGAACCAGGTAGTTCTGGGTGCGTTAATGAGACCATCCGATATAGAAAGACTATCCAAAATAAGTCATCGTGTTGCTAGTTTTGACCAGCAAAGCAAGTCTTGTAGTATTTTAAAAACTATTTTTCAAATCAGTATTTTAAAGGATAAGGCATTCTTACTAATGCTAGTCCAGTTTTTATATTGGACCATTCCGGTCTCTTTGTTGCTGATACATTTACCAAACTCTGCCGCTGTCCAAGGTGCAAATTACGATGACGCATCGTTTCTTATATTTTTACTCGGACTTACTGGAACAGCAGGGCGGTTACTCTCTGGAATTGCAGTAGGACATGATGGTATTAATCCTGTTTTGTTGTATTTTGGACAAATCGCTTCCTCGGGAGTGCTGACTTTACTACTTCCTTTGTATTCCTCGTCTTTTATAGGACAATGCGTATTCTCCTCTATCTTTGGAATCTACAATGGCGGCGTAGCATCTTTGATATCGCCTGTACTACTGGAAATACTAGGTCTATCTAAATTGTCGTCTGCTCTTGGGATAATGTATTTCGTTGGTGGTGTTGGCTTTGTAATAGGTCCGACACTTGCAGGTATGGATTTTTATCTTTGCCATCTTAAAATTAATGTTACCTAAATCTCGAATAAGATAAATTACCACATATTTACTAACACTAGTCTTAATTAAATAACGAATCCGAATATCCCAATTAGTATTGGTCGGTGGTTCTCAATTTTTGGCGATATCTCAAAATAAAAAGATATGACCTATCGCACCCAAAAAATTAATGATTCCTTTTTCGAGACTTCTAACAATTTCCAGCTTTCAAATAACTTACCTCTGTATACTTATAGGTTTCCTGATAGACAGCGGTGGAACATACGAACAGAGTTTTTATATATCAGGTAATGGGCTACAGTTTGTTCAGATCTCATGACTAATACATATGTGGTTAGAAAGTTTCAGTTTATTCATTTAACTGC